>VXBW01003925.1:14582-108048 GCA_013400375.1 Thinocorus orbignyianus | reverse complement strand
GCTTTAAACCACAGCTGATAAATACATTCTTTGCATGCAAATGTCGTATTAAAGCAAAGGTTGTGTGCAGGAGGCTAGACATTTCTAATGTGTGAGCCCAACACAATATGTTACAGTAACTGGGCATAGGTATCTGAAATTAATAGTTCCTCGTGGTCTGGAGGACCAACAGGATCTATTCTTTTCGCAGAATAGCAGAAGTTCATGACAGCGTATTAATTTGGAATACTTTCATCTAATTCTTCAGGTTTGAAAGATAAGAATTAGCATCTCTGACCTCTTCCTGTGGTTTATCATAGTTTGCAGCTTTGACTTCTTGTAGCATCAACCTTAGGTTTGTCATAGGTACTAAAACATATCTTCAGACTTGTGGTAAGCAAGGGCAGGTAGAATTAGCATTGTGGGGTGTTAGCTTCTGGCCTAAATATCTACAGCTGGATCTCCTGAGACTTTGGGAAGGGGGCAGGATCCACTAGCTGAGATGCTGCCTCCAGTCCTGTGTTTCTGCTAGAATTCTTTGAGCCCTTCAACAAAATATTCCGGGAGGTCGTATGATGTTTACTTGAAACTTGCCAAAAGCTTTTGTTCAAGGGTCCCTTGCAAGCAGCGCCTGAAGCCCTTTGCTGAGTCTGCAGAGGACTGTCATCAACCACACAGTAGCAATAGAGTCGGGACAAAGCAAGAATAAGTGGCAGGGTCCCAGAGAAATAGACTAAGGCATCTGTGTCTGAAACATTAATTTATCAGCTGAGTAATTATAAAAGGAAAGACAGCAAAGTCTGTAGATGATTTTAGGATATTAAATACCAGAGTCAGGAAGGCCCTTCAGAAGTACCTGCCAGGTAAATGGACAGACAGGACCCTACAAAGAAAAACATGCTGGATGAGTAAAGAGTACCCACATTGCCATATTTTGTTGATATTCTCTAAGAGTGCATGGGGTGTGGTCTCACTTACCTAAATGCCTGAAGGTGCAAGGAGGTGGTCTCTGGAATCTGGTATTCATTCCAGTCCTGTGTGTTGAAGTGTTGATGTCCCCCGGACCTGGCCATTACTGTGAGGAGCTCAGCTGAAGCATCTACTTAAATGTTGTGCTTGCTCTGAAGTTGAAAGTGTACGGAACCGTTTGAAAACAACACTGAAAGCATAATGATGCATTTATGCCCACCCATAGATATACTGTGTTTAATTCAGGTTTTTTTATCACAGCAGGCCAATGCAATATACACCGTTAGAGATGAGTGAGAGGCCCCTTCTGAAGAGAGATTGGGAAAATAGTGTCTGTGAGGACACGCTGAGGAAAGACTGCTCAAATCCCTAAACTTCAAACAAAGTTTAAACCAAGCATTTTAGTAGGCCACACCTTACAAACACAAAGGAGAGCTTAAATTCTAAAGACAGCCTTTCTCTTATAAGAAGTGTAGCATTCCTAACTTTCTATATCCTATAACTTATGCGATTTACTGGTACAATATAACAGCAAGAATAAACATTTAGTAGGTGATGCAGAACTTGGATGACAAAGTCCTGTCTCTGCAGAAGTCAATGGCAAAAATGTAGCTGTATCAATGAGGTTACCTGGTGTATTTTTACTGGCTAGAGGTGTGACAGTTGTCTCGAGGTAAGCTAACTTTTGTGTTCAGAAGAGCAGGCTGAGCACGTTAAAGGAATTCTCCTAAAGGACTGATGTATTTATAGTGCATCTAATGCATCTGAAATACCCCATCTGAAGACAGTATCATGTCATACTCTACAGGGAATACTTGGACACTCACTGGCTGCAATGAGACAAGTCTGAGTTCAGAGCTGTGCTAGAGGACGTAGAGCAACCTTGACTGAAGATGATTCAGAAGTAATTTTCCATGCAGATAGTAATTTTCCATCCACTACTGGCCCTTGTTAGTACAGAGCAGATCAAATGGGATACTGGGCCAAATGTTCCCCTGCGTCTGATGAAGGAAGCTTTGCCCCAGGGTCCTGGTGCATGTGCAGGAGCTCTTGAATTCATAGATTTACAGAATAGCAGAATGCTTTGGGTTGGAAGGGAGCTTTAAAGATCACCTAGTCCAACCCTCCTTCCGTAGGCGGGGACATCCTTCACTATTTCAGGTTGCTCAAAGCCCTGTCCAACCTGACCTTGAATACTTTGAATGGTAGGGCATCCACAACTTCTCTGGGCAGCCACTTCCAGTGTAGCAAGCACAACACTCATAAAAAATTTCTTCCTTATGTCTCATCTATATCTACCCTCTTTCAGTTTAAAACCATTCTGCCTTGTCCTGTCACTGCAAGCCCTGGTAAAAAGTCTCTGTCTTTCTTATAAGTCTCCTTTACATATTGAAAGACTGCAGTAAGGTCTCCCCGCAGCCTTCTCATCTCCAGGCTGAACAACTTCACTTATCCCAGCAGAGCCAGTTGGCCTTGTGTTGCTCGATATCCACCCTTCCTGCCATAGTGTATATAGTTGTGGCAGTTGCTAAGCATGTGAGAGATGAGGAAATGCTAAAATAGCAATGCTTTTCAAACAATAGAAGTTAAATAAAAATTGCCATGCTTAAAGCATAGTATGGGACTATGTGCTATTTTTAGCCTGATCATACTTCTATACTGTTACTTATTATACATACATTTGAACATCACCCGGTTTCACAGTTAAATTGAAAAGGATGAAGAGCAACAGCCACATGTGAAGGGATTTGAAGTTGCAGATTTCATGGCTAACAAACCCTTCAGATCTGTGGTGCCGTGATTTGTACTGTGTTACAGCACAGTGGGTTTCAAAGCAATTCATGCTCATTAGCAGAAAAAGTTAAATGTTAGTTTTAGCCTCAGTGTGAAGGGAATGTGTAATTTCAGCACCTACTACGTATATTACCTGCCCTTGTTAGACTATCAAGTTTTACATTTGGCTCTTGGTAATCCTTTTCAGGCTTTATCAAAATAGAACTCACAGCCATAATTTTCATTCCTCCCTTTATAAACTCAATGCTAGGGAAGGACCATAAAGAAATTCTGGGAGGTAAAACCTGATCTGATACCTCCTTGTTGTGCTACCTGACACGTTATTGTTCAGGGTTTAGGCTAACTACATGAATAAAAGCCAATTAAGTTACTAATTCCTGTAACACCAATGAAGGCATGAAAAAGATGAATTAGGCATGACATAACTATTAGTAACTCCCAAGTAACAGCATTGGTAGCACTTGGGTGTTTCCACTTGGTTACAAATCTATACAGATTACTACTGAATATGATGTATTTTAAAAGAATATTCTTTAAAGAATGTAAAGTAGCTGCCCCCACTCCCCCCACCCCCAATCAGAAGCCCGTTCTGCCAGTTAAAGCAGTGTCACAGGAGACGTGTCTCTGGTGACAGTGACAGTGCCAGCACTGACAGCCATCTCGGTGCTCACACATCAAAAGGCCCTCTGACAGCTTAGGAAAGTGTCAGAATAGAAGCTTCTTATTTTCAGGATGTATTTCGCTAAGTTAATATCGGGGCTGTTTTGAAATGAATTTCTTTCAAAAACACAGCAGAAGAAAGCAATTTATACAAATGCCAAGAAAACACATGAGACTGTACATGTCATGAAACTAAAACCTTGAATTTTACCTAGAATTCGTTAAGCAGTCACCTCTTCCTTTTTCCTTTTGCTCTCAAGAAAAAGTTAAAAAATAAAAGAATAGCAAACTAGCATGACCTTTAAAACTAGTGAGGTTTAGTGGCTGTATCTAAATGAACAACATATGCGTCGGTGTTTCAGGTGTTTCCAATTGTCAAAGAAATTACACTCCAAAATAAAAGGTTCAGTGTAACTAAGCAGAAATTAGCTATGTAATTGATGGTGCTATGGCTAGAACTGAAACAGTGCAGAAATACTTAAAAGAAATGACACTGTCCTTTCCCAGTAGACCAGTTGGGACTGTGTTTTTCCACATGACATGTCCTTGTAATTCTTGGTTTAGCGATGAATAGTGAAGTTCCTTTCACTTAGGGATTCACTGGATGAGGCTTTGAGCAACCTGCTCTAGTGAGAGGTGTCCCTGCCCATGGCAGGGGGGTTGGAACTAGATGATCTTGAAGGTCCCTTCCAACTCTAACCATTCTATGATTCTATGATTTTTGGCTCCTTTGTCAAGATATCACATGCATCACTATACCAAGTTTGTCCCTGTTGGAAAGAGGGAACAGGGAGAAGCTATCTGAGGCTGCATCCGTGGGTGCTGCATGATGGAGGACATTCAGGAGCCCTGCCAAGCAGGTGTCCTGAGGGCAAGCAAGTTCTCCGTTCCCCCCTCACACTCAAAGTGACTCCTTTTGATCTGGTATGGACAGCAGCACCCTCATCTTCATGGGGTCAGACAGGTGGCTCAGAGCCTGGAAGGGAAGGAGAGGAGACTGTGTCAAGCTCCTGCTTACCCTGCTTAGCCAGGTCTGTTGTCTACATGTGGTCCTCTGGGCCTTAAAAAAGTGTTTTGGGAACTCAGACCTGGCTCTGAGTTGGTGGGAAGTGGCGTCCTGGCAATCTGCATCGCCTTTTCCCAGTGTAATTTAGGAGTACCTGAGGACCTTCCAAAGGCACTGTACTCCTGTTACAGATCAAACCCCATCTTACTGAAAGCACCCCAGTCTGTGCTATTTTTTATATATATGTTTTGTAAATGCCTTTTTTTTTCCCCCCAGAAATGAGAAGAAATACATAAGCAGATACTGGAAAGAAGTGAAAGTCGGAGACTTCGTGCAGCTTCGCTGTAATGAAATTATACCTGCTGACATATTGCTGCTCTCCTCAAGTGATCCTGATGGGCTGTGCCATATAGAAACAGCTAACCTGGATGGTGAAACTAACTTAAAGCAAAGACAGGTGGTGAGGAGGTTCTTAGAGCTGGTAAGTCACCATTCTTAACTCTTGTTTTAAGGTAAGAGTTTGTTTCAGGTAGGTAAACTGTTCACCAATCCACTTTACACCAGCTAAATCTGCTTGTTCTAGTACTGCTAATGAATTACTGTTATGGTTGTCATTAAAATACTAGCACTTGCCAATAACTGACTTCATCATAGTATCAGAAGTTTTACCATAATTTTTCCCTGAATTTGAATAGGAATTATTTGGGGCAATTGTGTGTGGTTGGAAAATGTTGGGGGTTTTTAATGGCTTCTATTGTAGCTTGATTTTTGAAAACAAATTTTAACTGTCCAATGAGAAGATACTTAAACATAAACAAGTACTTCTCCTGCCTGCAAACCAGATCAGTTTCAATTAGGAATTTTGCCTGAAACTCCATGTTGCAGAATATCCCTCCAACACATGAAGCAGTAAAGCTTTTAAGATTTAAAGGGACAGCACGTATGCATTCTGGAGGCCTCTGTGCTGAAAAAGTGTTTTACTTCTCTCACTGTGCTTATCTCTCCCCAACAGCACTGTTTTGAAACAAAACAAAATCCAAATCAGTTACTGTCAGTAGAATTAGAGGAAATTACCTGAAGTTTTACTTGCTTTAATAATCCTACTGAAATAGTATTTATTTACATGCCCTTTTCTCCCATCCCTCTTGTCAGCTAACCCCAGTTTCCTATATTTTGTGAGGAAAAAAATAAATTATTTTCTAGAACTCAGCTACATCTTTTTTTCTTCTAATTTGAGAGATTTTGCAAACAATAGGAGCTGCTACCCTTACCCATCATCAAAGGTAACTACAGCAGCCTATAGGTGCACTGAGGTAGATCAGCATAAATGAACTTGCAATCCAAGTGACAGGATAAAAATCAGCGTGCCTTCCAAATAATTACTTATGGTGGATAGATCTTTTCTTTGAATAGCTTATAGAAATGTGAGATAAAGACTTGTTTAATCATCAGTGATTTCCACATAGAATTTAGACATGACATAGCAGCAATCACCACTTAATCAGCTACAGGCCAAATGTTTCAAAAACTCTGATTGTTTCAAAGAAGCTAATTGAATTGCTCCTCAAATGTCCCGTCCCATTCCCACTGAGAGGAAATTTCTTCCAGCGGATAGAGCTCAGGGGAGGTATTCAGATGATGTATCCCAGTTCTCTTGCCAGTGTGGACTTCATACGTGACCTCAGGCATGTTATGTGGGATAAAAACTATAGATTGCATACAGGCTACTGAATACAGGGATGCTTTTGTGTTTGTGGGTACAGTTATAAGCCAAGGGTACGTCCCAGCTCTATCTCAAAGGAAGATTTGGGAAAGCACCAGTTCCTCCATTCATCCATGGCAGATGGTTGGATTTCTGTGATCTAAGGCCATCTGACAAACAGGAGGTGTTGGTAAACACAGGGAAAATCATTGATACGTTCAAGTACAGATCATCACAAGACTGGTTTTCAAGAACCTTGCTGCCCAGAGGAGTTCTCTGCTCTGCATCTAGAGTGTTGTGGAGTCACTCTTCTGTCTTTAAGCAGTGAACGTGTGCATGCATTAATACATCAGGAAAACCAGAAGGGAGTACCCCTGCAATCTCATGTTTGGCATGCCCTCTGAGGTTTAAAATTGCTGATCCAAACCAGACAGCTAAAGACTTCAAGCCTGGATTTTGTACAGTTTGTCAAGACCTGTAACCTTTAGACTGTTGCACGGAAGTGAGTGGCAGTGCCATTTTCTCCTCAAACAGGTAAAAGGTTATTGGAGACTGAATTGGGCCCCATTAGGGAAGAAGGCTGAGGAAACAGTGTCTACCTAGGGTAGCAGAGCTCAGCATATTTGCCAAGCAGCTCAGCATATCTGGATATATGTGGCGTGGCTTGTTCAGCATACTTTGCTTTACTGAGGAAATCTGTTATCATATAGATACTTACAGTCAGCTTTCTAGACACCTAGCCACTTTGCATTTCCAGTCCATCTTCCCTCTGTTATCTTACTTCTCTGCGTTACGTAGATGATTATGGAACTTCTCTATCTCAAAACTGTGCTCCAAAATATGTGGATAAATAATTTTTTAAACTAAATTTTAGATCACAAGATGCCTGGCTACAATAGCAGTGAGGTCCATAATAAATTCTCAGGGGTTAAACTGGGGTCAGTGACAGAAAACTCATTCATTCCAACGAAAACAGGACTGGGCCCCAAGAAGTCAAGTACTGAACAAGAGCTTTTAAGAAAGCCACATGTGACTTGACTACCTCCCCTCTTAAAATAGTTGAGAAAGCAAGAAATATCTAAGCCCAGTTTAATGCATCAACTATGTTGTAGGCAAAGTGCACACCTGCAAGTACTAAGTCTTCAACAGCTGCAGCATCACAGAGCCTCTCTGTAACAGCATCCCATAAGTTATTCAGCATAATACTTGCCATCCTCATTCCAATCCTGGCCAAAACCTGTCTAAACATGCTATTCATTCATATAGCAGCATTAGCTTCCTTCCCCCAATGCTAGTAGGGATAGGCTCTTACTGGTTCTTGAAGGCATTAGCGTCCTTCCCCCAATGCTAGTAGGGATAGGCTCTTAACTGGTTCTTGAAGATGTTGCCCAGCTGAGAGACTCTCAGTAGTGGGATAGAAGGAGCTGCTTGGGAAGTGTTGGATGAATAGTAGGCCCACAACTAAGTAGCAATGAATAGCTAGGTGGTGCTGGTTTTTGGAACGAAGTTCAGTTCCCACCTGGGTATGTTTTCCAGTTGCCACAACTGGAGAAACCTTACTGTTAGATCTCATAAAGTATTTCGGAAAACAAAAATTTTCTTGCACCAAATGCTGACCATCCTTTTACTGAACCTCAGAGAAGTTTGGTCCTAAATCTCTTCTAGGACCTGCATCCCAACCTGTTCATAAATTGGACAAGAGTACTTCTACATTTTTATGTTACCATTGTACTCAGCAAAATAACTCTCAGTTATGTTTGTAGCTGTTTGGTTCTGTGTCTTTCTGCAGCCCTGTTGCTCAAGCAGGAAAACAAACAAATAGATTATGTAGTCCTGACCCTCTCTTTCCCACACTGCTAAACTCTTCCCCCACCGCCCTTACAGAATGACGTGCCTGGTCATGTGGCTTATCATAGGACAAGAAACACAGATCTTTTGGAAGCTGCTTCTTAAAATATCAGCTGTACATAGCTGTCTTTGAATAATGTTTCTGTAGCAGTATCTCAACCCTTTAAAAGAAGCTGTGTTTAGAAGCTTGGCCTTTCTGTGTTTCTTATATGAACTAACTGATAATTTCTGAGCACGTGCCTGTGAACCAAGTTGATGAAGGATCGCTATTTCTATACCTGTCACTCTGTTGGGCATGGGAAAGGAGTGAGGTTAGGGGATAGGAACAGTGTTTTAAGCCACATTTATGCTTTCCTTATTCTGGCCCAGCCATGTGCCCACCTCTGCAATTTACAGTCCCATAGGTCTGTGCTGAGCTGCTTGCTGTAGAGAGTCTTGAATGAAAATTTGGAGTCGCTGGAGTGGGGTATGCTCTGGGAAGTCCTTTTGTGACCACAGCACTCTCTCCAAATGCCACCTCCAGAAGCACACAAGGCCAGTGCTGTAACGTTGGCTGTCCTCTGGAAGGGCAACCATTCTGCCACCATGCTCTGAGGATCTTTGAGTGTCTCCCTTTGGCGTTAACAGCATTTAAGCTCCGTAGTCTCAGACAGTGAATGATCTCACAGTTTCCTCCTTCCAAATCGTTGTTCAGGAAAGTACCATTCTGATCTCTTTTTAGCCCAACTCTTGAAGCAGCAATAAGCAATTACAGAAACTGTTCTGTGTCCTTGTCTCTAGTGCTTTGCAGGCATTATTTTACTCTAAACATATGCTCAGAAGATCCAAGATCAGCATTTGTGGGCTTGAATGGAACCTCTCTACTTGTGAATTCCAAGAAACTGTTTTCCTTTACAGTGCAAGTGACCAGAAATACTGCTTATTTTAGTGCTGTTTTGATTTTTCTGAGTAATTTATAGTAGACTGGGAACATACTGCTTGTTAGCTTTTCGTGTTTCTTAACAAATGTGATCTGTCTGACAAAACCTGTACTTTCTGTACATGATTCTACCCCCTATCAATACACAAGCCTTGAGAAGAGTCACTGATATATTCCTCTGTGGCTTATATGTCTGAATGTATACTTTGTTGTTGAATGCTTAAAATAGTCAGTCAAGAAAGAAGAAAATCGCTCAGCGAGAGGTTAAAAAAGAAAAAAGGAAACAGGAGATTTTTCAAAGGACTTGACATTTTTCCCTCCGAGACTTTAAATACTGTGGTCTTGTTATTCAGCTACTGCAGTGACAGGATGTGTTAGAAATGTTTAAAATAGTCAGAAATGTACTTCTGCATGCTCTGTCTTTAAAGCCAAAAGGACAGTTGACTGTCTTCACACTGAAACATGGATCAGATCCACGTGTGCAGCATGGCACAGCAGAAAGGAGAAAGCACTGTGCTAAATCCTGCCATGAGTGATCTAACAGCATTAGCACTGACCAGTAAGCATCTCTTGGAAAATACGAGTGTTTCTTGGTATTCCACCAGTTTCCTTCTAAGTTTTAACCCACCCTCACTGCTGCCAAGTTGCAGCAGCCCTTTCTGGTGCGCTGGATCTCACAGGAGTCACAGGAGGCAGGAGGAATCAATGTGTTTTCTGTGCTACTCTGCAGGCTGCTGTGCCACCACACCCTCTGCAGTTGCTTATGGAATGTTTTCCGTCCATCGGAGATGTCGTGTCAGCCGCTCTTCAGAGAGTGGATAAGCAGATACAGCTCAGGCTGTAAGAGCTCAAAACTCCCTTTCAGGTTTCATAAACTTGATTTAGGATATTTTGATAGTATGAATCTAGACTCATGAAAAACATTTACATTTCCTTGCTCCACTGTTTTTACTCAGTGTGCCATTTAACAAAGTCCACAAAGACTCACTGTGGATTCTGGAGCAGCTTATGGTTTATTAACCACTGGCCACGTCCTGGATGTTTATGTGGAAAGCTTCAGTTCAGCTGAAAGCTAAGCTAAATCTAGCAGCTGCCATCCCCTATGAGAAGGTGCGTGTATCCTGAGAGCTGATGGGGGTAGGGGATGCATATTTTTTTCCCCTCTCATTTTCTCAGAAGAGTAGACCTTTGTTCAAAACAAGCTTGCACTAGCATGATTAAACAAGTTTAGATAAGCCCTGCAAATGACTTTGTGGCTGCTTATTTACTTTGTTTAAAAAGCACATCTGAATTTGGTATCTCCTTGTTTGGGAGGGTTCATTTGCATGTAGGCTAGCACCGAAATAGCTCATCAGTCTGATTTCCTCACAAGTCAGTATGTGAACCCTTCTGGAGTAGGTATAAACTCAGAGCCTATGCTTCCTGCAGGCACGGTGGCTCATCTGTCCCAGCCTGGAAGCTGGACTGAATTGACAGATCCAGGTTTCGTTCCTGTCCTACTGTTCCTGCATAGTGCTGGAAGCATACTGGGCATGGCTGGACTTAGAGTACTCCCTGTTCCAAGCATTAAGCCATTTATACCATCTCTTTCTTTCCCTGTGAGTCATGGGCAGAAACTAGATCAGAAGAGAAGAAAAGACTATTTTCTAGAAGGGCTGCCCTGTAAGCCTGACTGTTGGTAGCTGCAGGCTACTCTATATATGAGGTACTTTGGGAAGGGCAACTCATGCTAATTGCACAAAAACAACTCACAGGGCAGCCTTGGTATCTCAGTGTAGATGTTCCTGTGGCTTTCAGTTTTTCTCGCTCAACAAAATGGGGAGGGGGAGGGGGAAGAAAGCAATTTTCAATTTTTGATTTAGCCTGAGATTACACCAGCACAATTGGCAGGCAGACTAGTTTTCAATGCACCTGCTGATTTAAGCTTCTTAACTCAAAAAGTCTTCTACAGCAACACATGGATGAGCACAGCTATACTCTCCCTGTGTTCTTTGTCCCACTGAAACACTCAAGATATCACCCACCTGAAATTAGTGGGAATAGTACGCTATTTTAATCAAGTAGATGTGAACCAATTGGCAATGTGCACTCACAGCCCAGAAAGCCAACTGCACCCTGGGCTGCATCAAAAGCAGCATGGCCAGCAGGTCAAGGGAGGTGATTCTGCCCCTATAGTCCTTTCTGGTGAGACCCCACCTGGAGTACTATGTCCAGCTCTGGAGTCCTCAGTACAGAAAGGACATGGACCTGTTGGAATGGGTCCAGCAGAGGGCCATGAAAATGATCAGAGGGCTGGAGCACCTCTCCTATGAGGACAGGCTGAGAGAGCTGGGGCTGTTCAACCTGGAGAAGAGAAGGCTCCAGGGACACCTTATAGCAGCCTTCCGATACCTGGGCCTACAGGAGAGTCCTACAGGAGGGATGGGGAGGGACACGTTATCAGGGAGTGTAGTGATACAATGCAGGGTAACAGTTTCAGACTGAAAGTCAGGAGATTTAGATTATATATTTGGAAGAAATTCTTTGCTGTGAGGGTGGTGAGGCACTGGAACAGGTTGCCCAGAGAAGCTGTGGACGCCCCATCCCTGGAAGTGTTCAAGGCCAGGCTGGATGGGGCTTCGAGCAACCTGCTCTGGTGAGAGGTGTCCCTGCCCATGACATCGGTGTTGGAACTTTAAGGTCCCATTCAACTCTAACTGTTTTATGATTTTATGATACTCGGTGTTGTTTAGATTTTAAGTACTTTAATAGGGTAGGATCAGGCCACAAAAATGTCTCTCTAGCACATTTGGGGCGTTATCCCTTGTGCCTTTCTTTTTGCAGTATCTTGAGAAGGTTTACAAGGCTAGGAAAAGTGGCTCAAAAGTTCCAGATCCGCACATGTTAAAACAGCAGATTAGTGCTTCATCCCACACGTTGTCAAAATTAGATATCCCTGAGGGAAAAGAGAGTTAAAAAAAATAACCAACCAAACAAAAGAAATCACTGTTTATTCCTATGCACTACCAGAATAATAAATTTAAAACTATTTTTTTAACTTTACAGTTTAGCTGAAAGTTTTCAGAGAAACAAGTCCTATATTTGTCAATACAAAATGCAAGCATGTCACACACCCTGTGAAGACCTTTGGCTGAAGTCATGTCTTGAACATTCTGTAGATTTCTTTGATAGGGGTTGAAATGATATGAAAAACTCTATGCTTGTATTGTATCTTTTTTTAGGTAGTACCATGTTCATAGATTACTTGTGTGGAAATGGCAGACTTGTCTAGTTAAAGAGGAAGCAACTACTGTCTCTCTAGCAGAGAAACAAATGTATAGCACTGCATGCAAAATGGCCTGGCGTAGAGCATGACCCAAGTCAGTGCTGTGGCAAACTCTTGGGCGAGCTAAAAGCCCTCAAGGAAGGCTGAGAACAATTTTTCACTCTACCATTTTACCATGCCACGTAGTCAGCAGTCTCACATTGGTTGGTATGGGGAAATAAAAAACTCAAGAATTATGGTTCACTTCCTCCTTAGTTAGCTTTGACCAAGGTTATCATCTCTTTCTAGTTTCCATCGTGCAGGTGTCCAGGCCACAAGTTTGACTGTTGAAAGAGTTTCATTAGAAGGACAAGGAATTTGAATAACTGTAAGAGAAAATGTTGGATATCTTAATCTAAGCTGGGGGGAGCGGTGAAAGAGTCCAGTTCTGAAGAGTGCTGAGTACTTGACTTTTACCATTGACATCGGCTGTTAGGTTTTGTGTTTAAATATAGGTTGAAGGGGGTAAATTGATGAATGTAAGTTTGAGTGTCTTGGCTGTGAAGGACCTCCCATCCCTAGGGTAATTCTTCCAATGCTGGTGGAACAGTGGTAAATCCATGTAAGGAAAAGTATTATACCAGTGCTTGTGCTGTGTCTGACCTCTAGAGACGTAGGACATTTCGTTCTCTGTATCAATAGTCCAGCATCTCTCTGTTCTGTTGTTTCTCTGGAAAAGCATTAGAAAACAAGAGAGCGTTTCAGGTCTGTAGAGAAAATAAAATGCTATATGGGCTTCCTGTTATAGAGAAGTAAACAATTATATTTAGAACAAGTTAAGAAGTGATTTTCTAATTTGTCTTGTTTTTTTTTTTTTGGTCATGACTTTTCTGCTGTCCTAGCCTAATTCCGTTTTACTGAACAAAAGTTTCTTTCTGGAACTGTTTATTCCTGAGCCATACATTAGTCTGTCAGCTGGGAACAGGAAATATCTAGAATGTCTGTTCTCAGAAATGAGATTTTGTAATATAGTGCTGAGAATTTAGGGCCAGGATTTTTGAGCTGGAAACATGTCATGCTGCACTTGTCTTTGATACCACAACCTCAGTGAGTAGTATGAGTGGTTAGGAAGGGATGGAAAGGCCTTCTTTTCCAGAGCAGGAGAGTTCACAGTATTGAGCCATGTATAACCCCACCTGTGATGGCGTGGTCTCATTTTTCTTTGGAGGCATTGAGATGGAGAAAGGGCCTGCTGTTCTACCAGAAAATGCAGAGCAACAAAATGAGGAACTCCTGTATTTATCTCAGCATCCAGGACGTGAACCCTCATCCCACTTCTCTTTTCTCCACCTGCTACCCTCCAGTTCTTCTACACATTTTAGTACTGATAAGGCCACAGAGGCCAGTAGAAATTTGCATTAAAATGTTGCTTACATGGGAAGTGGCTGGCCATATGTTTACAAAGCTGTATTTCAATAAACTCATGAAATTTTCCATTCATTGGTTATATTCAGGTTCATACTTTAAAGCTCTGCTATGACTCTGTGATGGTCAGACACTTTATATATGTGCATGTGTTTGCAAGAGAGAAAGCTATGACAGTGCTGTAGGTATGTGACTGGAGAAGATGCTGTTTTCCACACAGAGCTATCGTACTTAATTTCTATTCGGTTCTGAAAAAAACAAACATCAATAGTGCATGTAAATATATAGACAGCAGTGCTAATACACTAATTCAGCTTACTTGATGACAGTAATGAACTGGTTTAGATCAAAGCAGGGAACACAGCCTTTTGACTTCTAAGAGAAAGAGAATATGATGTTTAACATACAGCATGGTTAGAAAGCGTGTATAAGTTGTCATAAGTGTTGTCCAGCTTCTACTTAACTTTTCCAAATTTGTTTGTTCATTATGTTTTTGTCCTGACTTGATTAAATACCAGATTCAAACCCATGCCCCATATGGCTAAGCATACTCATATACCTGTATAGCAATGTGGCCTGTATGGCTGAGATCACAGGGATCTGCAGTGTAACAGGAAGGAATAAAAATGAGTTTGTCCTGCTATTAACTACATGGAGGTTGGTCATGTCAGCTGTTAAGAAACAAAAGCAATGGATGCTCTGTAGGAAGCTGTTGCTGTGATCTTTGATTAAGGTAGATAACAGAAAATATCATGGAAGAAAAATTACACAAACTATTTTATTAATTAGTGTTCTCCCCATTTGTCGTATTCCTGACACTTTTTCTCATTGGTTGCACTTCCACATCTCACATTTATTGAATGCTTATAATAATGAATATTTGCATAACAATCATATAATCATAGAATAGTTTGGATTTGAAGAGAACCTTTAAATACCATCTACTCTAAACCCCCTGCCATAGACAGGGACTTCTTTCATTAGGTCAGGTTGCTCAAAGCTCCATCCAACCTGAGTTTGAACACTTCGGTGATGGGGCATCCACAACTTCTCTGGACAACCTGTTCCAGTGTCTAACCACCCTCATTATAAAAAATTAATCCTTATACCCAGTCTAAATCTGCTCTCTTTCAGTGGAAGACTGTTGCCCCTTGTCCTGTCACTGCAGGCCTTGGTAATGTCTATGTCATTGATGTATAGTACTGGTCCCAGTACAGACCCTTGAGGTAGACCACTCATTACTGGTTTCCACTTGGACAATGAACCATTGATTCTAACACTTTGGACACAGCCATCCAGCCAATTCGTTATCCTTCTAACAGTCCATCCATCAAACCTGTATCTCTCTGATTTAGCAGCAAGAATGTCGTGGAGGAATTTATCAAAGGCCTTGCGAAGTCTAAAAAGATGACATCTGCCCAGAGCACAAGGTGAGGGAAGGTTTCACAGGAGTAATCATAGAATCATAGAATGTCAGAGTTGGAAGGGACCTTAAAGATCATCAAGTTCCAACGCCTCTGCCACGGGCAGGGACATCTCTCACTGGAGCAGGTTGCTCAAGAGACTTAATAGACTCTGCTGTTCTTCTGTGCTCTCATTCAACAGGTAGTTTTCATGTGTGTTTTAATTCTACACTTAACTGAACAAAACATACAGATTACTGAAGACAAGACTATGGAGGAGCTCTGTAACCATTGTGTGTGCCTGAAGCACAAGGCTGGTTAGAATCCTGAATAGGGAAGCAAACCTCAATCGCTACCCCAGCAATACATGTTCATCCCCCTAAGCTCACTTCCGAGCTCTGCCAGCCACTTTTGGAACTGGGAAGGCCATCATTAATTACTTTTCATAAAATCTATGCAATCATGTGGTGGCTGAAGAAAATCACCCATGAATTCCTTGAGGTTTTTAAAAGATCTTTTTCACTTTGCTACTGAAGTCTTTAGCATGTTGACTGAAAAGGAATTTATTCAGTAAAATAGATAGTAGGGGCAAATAGACAGACCAGAGCAAAGCTCTTAGGTAAAGTGTTCCGCAGCCGCCCCAGCTTCCTCCGCGTACAAAGCATGCCAGCCACAGCCCTGCTGCCCTCCACCCTCTCCCCAGGGCTGTGATTGAAATACGGAAACAGCTGGGACTGAGCAGAGAAGGTGCACTCTGAATGCCCTGTTTGCCTTGGGACGTTAAGGAGCAGGCATGTGATGGTGAATGTTGGTACAAGATACAACTCCCAGCAAAGACAGCATGCCAGTGTTCAGCTTGGGGACTTTTTAATTGTTTATGTAGCGTTCTCATGCTGGAGATGCTTGTGGAAAGGCTGACAAACCTGTGATAGTGCTGATATGAATGCTGCCCTGTAGTATTTAGAATAAAAGGTGGCTTTTCATTAGGAACTGCTTCTTTCCCTCTGTGCTCCCCCACATCTGGCAGGAGCTGGAGGCTCTCAGTTCCTTGAGCAACTGCTGTATGTTACAGGCTTCCCCCACATACTAGAAACATTTCTTAAACAAAATGACATGCAAGGTAAAGCTGCTTTTACCCAGATTCCCTATCTTCAAGATGGGATAGGCTCATCAAGCTCTGATGTGTTTAACTGTGCCCTGGCACTACAGCTGCTACTGTTAGGTTTTACCATTCAGAGGGAAAACTCTTCATTACCAGCCACTCTCTTTCCTGCCAGGACTCTGATGTTCTGGTTTTTATTTGTGGGATGATGTAAGAGAGATGCTTGGTGTTTCCCTTCTCTGGTTGAAGGGTCTTAGTCCTTCCCACTCCCATTTCTTCTGGCAGAACTTCATCCCGCAAGAAGTCAGACTGGCCAGCAGCCCGGACTAGGGCAGGAGTAGGCCAAGGTGTATTCAGGAGCTGACCTGAGCTGTTGTTCTACTAAATTAAAATGAATGTGCAATGCTTCTGCCACTAATCAAGTGAAGTTTTCTTCCAGCAGTTACAAAATGCAGCAGAAAGACTGCTACAAATCTCTCCGGAAAGGGAAAAGCACTGTAGAGCGGGGAGGGTTACATCTTACCAAGCGTCTGTGAGCATGAAACAAAAAGCCTCTGGAAGAGCAGTGCTGGTTGTATGCAGAGTTTTGCAAGGCTTGTTTTGTGGTTTAGTTGAAGCACTAAGCTAATGCTGAGGTTGGTTCTTACAGACTATGAACCCATTCATTTATTTCAGCGGTTAGCTTTTGGAACAGGCAGATACTACTTTCTTAATTGTCCAGGTCTGGGTCCATATTTCAGCCTTGACATGCTGTATTCCCTTACCACTCTCCAGTGCTACTGTAGCCCATGAACAAATTAATTCACACCACTGTAATTTTCAGTGTGTTGCTAAGGATGGCCATCATCCCAAGGGGCATTAGAACTTGCATGGATTGTATTTTCAGCAAGGCTGACAATTTTTCAGTACTTTTGTCCCGTAATTGACTAAAAGCAGTCTCTTCAGCTGGCTGTCATAGAATTATTGAGGTCTCCTAAGCCTTGCAAATGACACATTTCTCTTCCAGCAGGTTGAGTATTGCACTATTCCCTCATACTGTTTTCTACAAAGGGAAAAACTTTTACACAGGTCAAGCAGAGGAAGGTCAACCCCCTAACATGTATTTGGCTTGCTCAGCTGTTCCAGTGTTTCTGAATACTGAACATCTCTGTTCTATTTAAACAAACAGTACTGAAAAAATCCAATTATAGTAGTAGTTGTCAGTGCAGAAAACAAAACTATTAAATTCTGATGTATGACTAGATCTGTTCAGTTCCTAAATAGCATAGATCAAACTGCTTCTTTCTTTTCTTGTGAATTAGTGGCACAGATAAATTCTGCCAGGGAGACTAATGCAGTTGAGACATTAAAACATTTCACTCTTTTAGTATTTAAACAATTTGCATGCTTTGGATACATAAAATCAGTATGTAATTCCAGTTACACATTAATAAAAGGTCAGATTAATTTTATGTGGAAAATGCAGGGTACTGCTGTATAAAGCAATAATAGATGGACTGATGCATTAGGAGAATGCGTTCTTATTGCACTTAAAAGCCTTTAAACAGGAAAGCTATTTTTCTGGCTGAGGCAGATTTTTGCCTATTAAATATTTCCTTTGAGTTGTGCTCATGACTCCATTTCTCCCTTTTTGTTTCCTCCAGACGTGAATGCCAAAATAAATCCCAGAGCCCTCATCCAGCAATTGCACTGCAGGGCGAAGTCTGGATAAGATCCCCAGCATAGCCAGTAAACACAATGTGATAAGCGGGTAACTGTCACTGTCACCCAAGGGCACCCTGGGGTACTTGTGCTGTCCTCTTGGAAGGAAGAACTGAACATTAAACTCAGGTTTCTGCAGCAGTAAAGTAGGGCAGATGAATAAAGGAAAACATTTTAATAACTCTGCATTATTAATATCACTAGCAGGCCGTTAAATCACCCATACAACACGCACTTAATGAAGGGGAGTATGTTGTTTGAACACTGTGTAATTGTCAGGCTACCTCGTCTGGCAGAGCAGTGTGCTTTGCTTCTTGAGCTATGACGGTTCGTGAGGTTGCTGGCAGAGTCGGAAAGGTTGGCATTTCACTGTAGAGATTCAGAATGATCTTACAGCTGGAGCTCCAAAGTCATGTTGGAGAGAGCTATATTCACTCCCTTTTTTGTGACAGATCTGTATAGTTCCTTCATCTGTCTACCTGTTCATCTCCCACTCAGTAGAGGCATTGTAACATTTTCTTCCCCTCAAAGCTTTGCCTTTTTAGGATATAAGTTTTTCAGAGGGTTGTACTGCAATAGTCACCTGTGAGATAAGAGACAGTGGTTTATTTTATGAAAAAAAAAATAAACACATTTCCATTATATTTTTTATTCCTATCTACTTTTGTGCTCCCTCCAGACATACAGCCCAATTATTGCAGACCTAAGTTTTTGTTTTAAATGGAACTCTTAATCAGGTTTAATAGGTTTGTTAAAGCCTAGTCACAAAAAAATTAAATTTAACTTTAATTTGAAGTTCAGCTTTGAAGGAATCCATATTTAGCAGGTTTTTGCCATCTGACTAAGTCTGCTTACACATGGAAAATAAGCCTTCCCATTGCTGCATTTAGAGTAAGAATGAATTTCCTTAAGTTTTAAGAAGTTGGAAGAAGTAGGATTTATGTATAGGATACCAAACATTTTCCTGCAAGAAGAAGACTGCTGAAGGAAGGAGATATATTCTGTAGAATCTCTTTGTGTCTGCGAACTCTGTATCCTTTTGACAAGTTTCAAGCTTTCAGAAATACCTATGAGTTCCTAAAAAGTCAGCAGTTTTTTCAGGGGAAGATAGTGAGCTAAGGATATTTTGGCAAAATCAAAACTTGAAGTCAGGTATTTGAGAAAAGTTAGATTCATATTACTGAATTAAATACCTTCTTTTTTCCCTCGTATTTTTTCTCTTGTTTTTCATTTTAATATGACATAATATGTCAGAAGAGTAAAGGAAGAAGTGGTCTTCACTCCTCCAATGTATCTTGTGCATCATTTCATACATGCAGAAACCTTCAAGACCTACTTTTTAGGTTATATTGATAAGAAATGATTTTTAACACTAGAATGAAGTGGATAGCTTTCAGTCACTGCACGCTTCTGAATGCAGGGTATGAGCGTCTCCAATGTAGGGATATACGTGAATGTTTCTACTCATCCATGGTTGACAAAATGATGTATTTCTTTATTTGTGTACTTCTGAAACTCTCAAACCATGTGGGAAGAAATGACTGAAACCTCTGTTTCACATCTTTTAAGACCTTGCTATGACTTATCCACAGAAAAAAAGAATTGTGTTGTGCCATGATGGTCACAGCACTAGGTTCCTGGTGTCTTGCAAGGCCATGCAGCACTGGATAAGGCGTGCCACCAGCTCTACCTTCTCATCCTCTGTGTACAGACCTGTAGTCATTCAGTTTTTCAGGCAACGTTCACCAACCGTCCAACCATTCCCTGTGCTCTCCAGAGCAAAGGCAACCAACATATTTTGTGTTTTTATTCTTTGAAGTAACTTGCATCCTACCACCAACATGCAGACAGTACACCTTGGGAGGCCTTTTGTAGAGTGATACCATAATAGTAAAATTCAAACCCAGGAGGAGGAACAGCATCCATCTAAAAGACCAGCAGAGAACCAAGTTGGCGTCCATGGTTAACGCTTATATCCATCCTTATGGTTCAAAAAAGCAGCAGCAATACCTAACGTTGGAAAAGAATGGAAGTACTAATTTTTTTTAGAGCCTGCAAGTGCTAAGGTAGTGATAATATCATGGGCATTGGGGTTTACATTAGTCCTGTTTGCTCAAGACAAAGGGAAACAAGGATTCAGTTCCCTTTTCAGTTTCATGGAAGCCAAATGTGCTTTTCTTGATTCCTAAATATCTTCTGTTGCTTTTTCACTGTTTCAAAGAGATTTTGAGATTGATTGGACCGCAGGGAGAGAAACACAAGTGGAAATATGACTGTGAGCAACCTTAGAGTGTTAATGCAGGAGTAAAAACTTTTGAGTTCTGGTTGTTGGTTTGTTTTGTGTGGTTTTTTTCTGTTAAAATAATCGTATATCATAGAATCATATATATGCTTGACTTTGCTTCTACTTTGACATACAGGGTGCTCATACTGACTTTTTTCAAAGCTGGCAGTCTTTGAAACTAGTATAATAATTTCTGAGCCTCCTTTTACATTTCTTGTTTCTCCAAGTCACCTTCTAGTATCCTTTCAAGCACAGTTTTTCTGTAACATCTTAACAATGACCAGTCAGTGCTCCAAATTAAGCACTACCTAGCAGTAACATATCTGCCTTAAGTGTAAGCAAAATATTTTGCTTCATTTTACTTTACAAGGAATTGTCCTTAGAATTAGTCATGAGAAGTAAAATGTACATTGTAGGAAAAACGGAACAGGTTGTTTAACAGAAATATATGACTGACGTGAACAGAATTCAGCCCGGGCCTTTGCCATCCAACAGTTTTGGAACTGCAGAATTTATTTGCTATCAGTGAATCTCTCCCAGGTTTGCATCAACCAGAAAGTCAGTTGTTCAGACCAGTGGTGCACAAGGCACAAGTTTGGGACACATGCAGAGGCATTATATAATAAATATTATACATACCTCCAGAAAACAAAAAAGAATGCCTCAGGTTGCTTTTTGTGAGTGACCTGGCCTTGTTGATGTGCACTGGGAGACCATGAGAACAGCAAGTCAGTCAAGTTTTCAGGGAAATCAGGCACCGGAAAGCCTCGACTCAGATTGCAGTCTGTATAGGCATGGAGCTTTTCATTCCTCTTGAGGTTGGGACAGCTTTAATGCCCAGCAGTTCTCTAAGTGGGAAATAAGACACTGGAAATCAGGCACATCAGGTAACTGCTGCACAAAGGTCTGGGTAAATGCTATTTTTGCCCATATTTTGATCTTGTTTTCTGTGTCTTAACAGTGATGCAGAAATTCACCGTAAGAGAAAAGTTAAAGTTAGCTGTGGAGAATTTAATTTTCTCATGGACTTCTACCTAGAAAAAAGCACAAATCATTATTTGTGTGCTGTAAAAGCAAAATTTTTTGGCTTTAACTTCTGTTTAACTGCAGCTTTTCTTAGTTGTTAATACATGAGAACATCACAGTTTATGTTTTATTTGCTGCTGAAGTGTGGATATCAGCACAAAAAAGGAACAAAACTTTGATCAGTGTGAAATCTTATTTTAACTTTGTGCTTCTTTATAACCGCTGAAAGCGGTCACACACAGGCAGTGTTTAACGTATTTTTTCATTCATTTACCTAAAGGCGTTTTCACATCAAAACATTGTCATCATTTATAATATACAGTGTATATCTACCTTTCCATTTCACAGGGAAGAGATGGGGCTATTTGATTTATTAATAAACCAAAGAGCTTTTGCCGTAACCAACAGTTTTGTTTTCTTACATAAACTACTATTCTAATTGCATTTTCTCTCCTCCCAGATATTATCTGATTAAAGACCATAATCACATATTTTCAGTTAATTGTAAAAGAACACAAATAGACAGACGGTTAGATTTAATGATAAAGAACTTTTAGTTCCAAAACTGAGTCATAAATGAAAAGAATCCAACAAACAAAGGAGGAAGAAAGACTATGTTGCGTGGTAGCGATGGGGAAGTTGAGTACGTTCAGTCCTCTCTGCTCTTGACAAGATCTTTCTTCATGTGTGAAGATTTTAGCTCTAGTTTTTAAGTAGATTTTTTCTTCTTATTTGTAAAGTCACTGGATTTGTGACCAGCCTTTCTTAGCAGAAAGGGGATTCAGTCTGCAAACTTCTAGCTGCTCTAGAAGTTGATCCATCTGTGTGGCACTGAAGCCATGTGCTCTCTGTCGAGTTCAGCAGCCAGAGAAAACCTGCATTTGATTACATTGGGTTTTATTATTACGTGTCTCTATGATTCCCTCAGGGGTATTCATCAAAGATGTTAAGATTTCTTTCTTTTCTTTTATTAAGGTCACTGAGTAAAAATTTGTGCTAAATTAACTGTATTATATATAGTATGCTATAATAAAAACCAAGAATTGTTTTCTTTTCCAGTCTTTTCCCTCCAATTTACAAATTGAATAGAAGCTACAGTGGCGACTCTTCTTCACAGTCCTCAGGCAGACAGACAGTGTATTACTGAAACACCTTGAGCAACATTTGTAGATTATTTTTCCTACAGGGCAAGGAAGGAAAACGTCATGTTCTGGAGCAGCAGAGCATGTGTTACATAGACACTAGAGGCTTCCCCAGCACAACAAGCTTTGGTGTTATTTTTTGAGAACTTCACCTTCTCCATCAAGCTCAAGTATAGGGTCTCTGTCACGTGAACCTTTGACTGCTGGAGGCAAGGACACAGGCAGAGTGTACAGTGTAGGAGCTGTAGTAACAGATTTCAGATGTCAACACCTGGACGCTTTGTGATGTCTGGTTTAGCCAGTGTTTTTTTCCTTGTGATTGCTGGTTACTGTGCCTGTCTGAGGTGAGCAGCTGAGGAACAAGGATCAAAGGAGGTGAACATCTGGCTTTACAGTATCTGCCCCATTCTACAGCCTAATGATGTCTTGGGTGCCTCTGAAGAACTAGATACTTCCAAGCATTCCCAGCATCAAACTTCAGTCACCTACAGAAACATAAGGCTGACCAGGATAAAGATCTAATGAGCTTAGATACCAACAGTTCTTGGTGCTGAGACAATCACCTGGATTTCTTGCTAAGGCTCAGGGTGTGTGATTCTCATTGTAGCAGTCGTCTTCTTTGCTCAGAGCTGTCCTTTGTTTTTACTCCTTCCCCCCCACCCACCTTGTTTACAAGCTGAATTCTGCATATAAAAGTGATTCTTTCCTCCACTGCGTTGTAGCTGTCTCCAAGTGACAGCCCATCTTCACGGTTCTCTTTATCATCTCTTGTTTCTTGAAAATATAAGAAAGGTTTCCAAAAGTGTCAGGCGTGGGTGGTTTGAATTTTCTCCTATATACTGTAAATCTGTCTTTCTTCCAGGTATAACTGGTAGAAAAATGAAGGAAGGTGTTGATGGTGATGCTGACATATCTGCTAGTTGCTTTTATCTCTTATTTAAAGTCTAGTTTCTTTCACCTCTTCTGAGTAGAGTTAATATTAAAAAAGCAGACATACTCGTGTTTTTCAGAGAAGCTGGCAGTAAGATTGTCCTCTGGTTACTGATTCCCATTCAGCTATTCCCATAATGGGTTCTAAAAGGCAGGGGTTGGGGTCTACAGCTGGTCAGCAAAACCATCATAAAACATAATATTTGCCATGTTACTACAGTTGAAATCTTAATAAAATTATATTTCACAATTGGTTCTTTCATTCAAATGGTGTGCAAGGAGGTTTTCTGAAAGTAGTCCTCATTAATGGAGACAAACAGCCTTCTCAGCAGCTCAAGGACCGGGTACCTCTGATTTCACTGCATAGTTTGTTTGGTTTGGCAAAGAAGGGAGAACCTTGATTTTTATTTAACAAAATCAAATAATTATGCTGTGATAGGATGTTTTTCCTTAGACACAAGAAGGTGCTAACTGCAGATAAACACACATAGTCAGCAAAAATACCATCTTTAGACTAATGAGCTAGAGAATCAAGGAGGTTTTTAAGTGTCAATTAGGAAAAAGTTATTCTGCTATATGTGTGTAATTTACTGTAGTAGATTAATTTATCTGTGTTGGCATAAAGCAATTAAGAAGTGTTGCTAATATTTCAAAAGCCCTTAATAGCTTTTTTATAATTGGCAATATATTGACTTATGTCATCCTAGGTTTTCAGTTGCTTCACTGAACTTGAGGTATATATTGAGAATGTACTATATTCAGATAAATTTCATTTTTCTACTCCAGACCAAATTCATTTAACTTCTGGTTTTGGCATCTTTTATCTAATGCTTTTAGAAACTCACATTCTTCCACTTGCAGAACAAAAATGTCATCTGTGTAAAAGAGATTTTGGAAGGTATCTATCTAAGGAATTTTGGTACCCAGGTCCCTTTGATTTTCAGTGCCAGTGGTCAGTGTAATTCATTTCATTGCCTTTGGAAGAAGCTGGGCTTTAATATATTATGAAAGCTGGAAAAGAAAGCAAGTTTGGCTATAATTTGCAAGTCTTTTCCCTAAGTAATTAACACTTTTATTATTCCAGGACTCAGAATTTGACCCCTTGAAGTTCACCAGTGTCATTGAATGTGAGAAGCCAAACAATGACTTAAGTAGGTTTCGAGGTTACATGTGAGTATTTCATATAATATCCTTCAATATACACTTCTTTTCTCTAGTATGGAATAAAATAAATGCTGGTTTGCTTTAGTCTGTGTTCTGTAACTCGCATCATCATCACATCTAAATAGGGCTGCATATTTAAGGCTCTTTTAGAGGATCCTCAGTTCAGCAAGAACTCAAATGGGAGACTCACGTTTCCATTCCTTGGGGTGGATTTAATTGTTGGCTTTGATCAGTTTACTCTCCAAAAATGAATGCATGAAGCACTGTAGTTACAGACACTCTTCTCCCTTTCCTTCCCGTGGATCAAAAAAGCCCATCTGGAAATGGGAGGAAATAGAAAACCAGTTCAAGAGAGCCAACAAACAAACACAATCTGTTGTACACTGCTTTTATGAAGATGGGTCTGTTGGATGTTTCTTTTGATATAAGTGTAATTGAGGAAAATCTGAAGACGAAACCGATATTTCTCCAGCTATGACAGTATTCCTTTCCTCTCCTTCAGGCAAAATGAAACAATTGGCTCACACAATGGGTGTGGTGTGTCTGTACATCACCACGCAGAATCACCTATGGCCACTTGACTTAATTCTAAAAAAAACAGAGCTGCATCAACAAGGTGCTCATCTCTGGCCAAACAGCCCTGCTCAGAAGCAAATGTTTTAGTATGTACAAAGGACTTTGCTTCTAACGTAGCCAGGGTTGTAGTGTGTAGGCACACCAGTAGTGGTGGCTTAGGATATGCACTCTTGCATGACTTACATTTCTGTACTCTGGAACCACATGGAGAGTGAGAGCTTTTGTCTAAATTTTAATGGAGAGAGTTAAACAGACACTAATTCCATTTAGAGTGCAATGATTTATCACCCATATTGATTAGGAGTGATAAGCAGCATTGACTTGAGTAAATGGCACAAGGTAAATTGCTGGAGCTTGGGGAGTTTTTTATAGTGATGCTATTTACCACCTCAGTTACTACTCTCAGATGTCACAGATCACGTAGGATGTACTGCCAACTGGTGTAAATCAGGGCAGTTTTTTTGAAACTACATCGAGTTGTAGTGTGGGAAAATTTCTTCCTTTATTTAGCAGCACAAAGCCCTACAGTTCATTTAAAGACAAAAGTTTAGTATTAGACATAACTGCATGAGGGTGTGTAAATGTCTATATTAGGAGAGAGCTTGCTCTACTGTAGAAATGACATTTCCAGATATGAAAATGGAAAGTTTGGCAGCTTTTCTCGCACACTTCAAGTGTGTGAATCTCAGTCCCCAAAATATGGGGCATAGGTTGAATGCAGTAGAAGATATGCATACATTTGTCTTTCATTATATATTTACTTATGTACACCATGTAGAAAATATCTGTAGTGAGTTAAGTCACAGAAACATTTAAATTATGTAGCAGAAAACATGGTAGTACCTTGTAGAAGACTGTTGTTCAATAGTGATTCTATTTAATCTTCTTTATATTTTAATGTTTCACAAATGATGTGAATATATTTTGACACAGCAAAAAGCCCAGACATCAGCTTTGAATCCGGCAGAAAGCACCAGTTGATTTCCAGGTCTCATCAGCTGTGCTGCAAGAGATTTACAACTAAAGGACCACGGGGCATTTGAATTGAAGAGCAGGTTCAACCGCTCAACAAATAAACTCTCAGTTTCCTACTTTGTCACAGGAAAAGGCTTCTTTCCCCCTTATTTTAGATTTCCTTCATTAATATCATGAAATCATGAGTCTATTTCAAATCACACATTAGCAAGATGAATAGTAATTAGCACATTTGAATTGCAACATGTCATTGCCGTGTCAAACACGGATCTGAACTCTTGTTTGAAATCTTACCAGTAGTCACTGCTTGAAAGAAAGGCTCAGATAGCTCCCAGCTGGTAATAGCTCAAGTCAAAAGAAATGTTACTCAGATATTTAAATAGGGATGCCATGAAACAATAGACTTTCAAGAAATCCATATATAAAAGCTGTACTGAGTTATTAATGTCAACGTTTTCTTTAAGTTTTGACCACTTAGTAGGTTTCCAGTACTGATGAAGATTGGTTTTTATTATTTGAAATATGAAAGTCTCTTTTGGTTCTAGTGTCTGCGCTGACAAGTCTTTCAGGGAATAGAAATATTTGTGTGTGTGTTGTAAATGGGAAAATTCCATTTCCCCACAGTTATTCTAAAATGTGATCACTGTAGGTAAACAGTGTAGCATTACCAGGCCAGGGTAAAGGGAAACATGATAATAAAAAAGCCACAAAAGTATTACAAAATGCATTGCACCCTATCCAGGTGCAAAAGTGTAGCGTGCGAGTTACTACATGTGACTTCTTCAATTGTATTGGCAAAATCTGCATCGAACACACTCTGGCTGTGCAGACGGGCATGAAGACTGCCATTTCTACTCAGGGGCTTGTTTTAATACTGTTTTGCAGTTTCTGCATCCTGAGATATCCCAAGCATATTTCTTCATTTTTATTTCCCCTATAAGAAGTCTTCTGTGTAAAAGAATAGAATAAATCTGAACATGCCCCTTGTCTATCCAGATTATGTACACTATGCAAGGCAGACATTCAAACATCCCATGTCAATTTCCAAAAATAACAAAATTGGCTTTAAAATCTCGTTTCTGTGGGCAAGGGAAAAGGAGAAGTAGTAGTTGGCATTCCCGCTTTTCAGCTTTTCTCTGAAAGTAAAAATTTTATTATTAGACAAGAACAGAAAACTTTATCTGATCATACCAAAATAAGTAAAGCAAGGAACGTTTGTATTTCTATTTCAAAGCTTGTAATAAAATAACAGAACCAAATTAATATAAAATCCTGTTACTTTTTTTTTTTTAGGGGAAAAAATATAAAAATCTATACAGAATTCACTTTTTGATGTGCTATAGTGACACCACATCTCCTGGGGAAAAAGCCAAATCACCTAGACTAAATTTCATCAGAATTGAGAGTCAGGAAGATTCTGACTGATGATATACGCTAAGAATATGTTTAAGGTTATTGAATATTTTCTTTGGAAGTGTCAAGCCTCAGAAAGAAATGCTAGCTCTACCATTTACTTTGTAAAACACTTGAGAAACCAGAAAGTGAAAGAAAATACTCTCTTCTGAAAACAGTTTTGATACATCACCTTGGTATTTAATGCTTGTAAACATGCAGCGAGATAAAATAGAAGTCTGAAGTGAGCTACTGTCAGGCTTATTTTTGAGTTTCTGTATTAAACCAGGAGGCTTATTTCTACACAAACACTTTCAGAGTGCTGTAGTGAAGTAGTAGCTAACTGCTTCTGTTCTGCCCAATTCTCTTAATTCATGATGCGTGGTATTTTAGATGTTTAGATATTGCATATTTGTGGTGTCATCTGTGTGAGAAATTGCAGAGAAGAGCGTTGCACCTGCACTCCTGCGCTAGCCTTCATGTTCCAGCCCTCTGTTCAGATGGCCACTGTTTCACATACTGACAGGGAAAAGTTTCCTTCTTTGACTCCCAAAGTTATATCCTGTTACATCCAGAAAAGAGAAATACAGACTGTTCAACTTCTTTAATGAACTAAAGGTTTATAACTTTGCAGGGCTAGAAGTGGGATCTAAGCCATCTCTCCACCCAGACATAAAATTACAGCATTGGTAGGTTTGTTATCAAAGTGAGCAGTATTACCTAGCTCTAGTTTTCATTATTTTTAAATCCAGACCTTTATGTCTGTAATTTTGTCTTTTATCGTCGGTGCCAAATTATTCTATACATACAATTCTATTAGCGAGTCACTGGGAGTGAGTGCAGACAAGGAAGAAACAGTGAGTTTCCTCTGGCCCCTGCCAGCTTCTTTTCCCCTGATTCAGATATCATTCATGCTTTCGAAAGGTCTGGTGTGCAATACGTGAGTTGATTGACTTCATTAGCGTATGGAAAAGAAAAAACAGTACCAAAGGCCTGTAAGGATTAGGTGTGTTGTGAGGGATCAGTTGGTGGGGTGAGGGCAGTAGACTGGGTTCTTGGCACCTACAGGTTAACTTCAGATATTGCCCCATTGCTTTGGAGCAGTTGCATAAGCTATGATAGTAAGAACAAATATATAGTAGCACAGAAAAAAGTATGCAAGCAACTGTATATAAAGGTTGCCATGTGCAGTATACCTGAAACAGTCCACTGTTACCGTGAAAAAGTCTAAAAAAATTTATGAAGGCTATAAAATCATAAGGCAGAGCAATTGCTTCTTAAGTACGTTTAAGAAGTCCCGTTTATTAACAGGAATCGTAACTACTGTTTAAAGACTCCACTGAAAATTCAAACTAACATCTTCATGATTTACAAGAAAGGCTAATGTAGAATTCAGCCTTAAAAAGCAGACGAATGGCAGAATCCTGGTAGTATTGTAATTTCTACGGTACGGAATCATTAAGGAATTATTTCCCATTGTTCAAGCCAGCCAAATTTGGGTTATTCTCCAGCTGGCCGTCAGTGCTTACACCTATTGGCATACTGCAAGGGGGCTGTTGGGCCCAGTTTTTGAAGTTCCTTTGGCAAGAGGTGAGATGGTGGGTTGAAGAGGGCAGAAGCAGACTCTCTGTTCTTGTATCAGAGGCTGATAGGGAGGATAGGCTGAGCAGGGGAAGTTCTCTCCTGATGAAAAAAAAGGCTTCCTTTTTGTATCAGCATTATATCTGCTTGTTCTCCATTTGTTTCTGGTCTCTAATCCTCTCTAGTCAGATGTTATTATTACTGCTGCAGCTACCTCAGGTGTCAAACCCACCACTTTTTTTCCATCCCTACAGCAAAAAGCTAAACATACCTGTTGATATACCAATGCTTTTTGTTCCTATTTTTAAGCAGGAAGTGGGTATTATTCAAAACTAAAAAGAACAGTGTATATGTGTCTGTCTGTATGAATATTATGTATATATATTATTTATAGGTATATTCTACTTACTAAGAGCATTGACTAGAGGCTACATAGCATAACAGCATAATCTGAAAATAGTCTCAGTGTACTGGGGAGGAGTACAAAGGATTCACCAATGTGAACCTTTTCTTCTTGCATATCCCAGAATATTTGATAAAGTTCTTCAGGCCTGAGATCTAGAAGGATGTGCTAAACTTAGAATTTTGGTCCTCATTTAGAAAAAGAAAAAATTCTAACAGTCAGAGAAGATATAACCCAGGTGTGAAGGCTTAGAAAATACGAAGCCTATAAAAAGAACTCCCCTTTTTCATAAGAGACAGTTTACAGATTTTGGGGAATACAGGATTTTAACCGTTCAAATCCAGGTAGCCATAAAATTCAACTTTGCAACAGCACAATCTTAATTTTAGTGCAATATGTGTGCTTTTCCAGGATTTCTCTTGAACTCTCAGCTTTTACTGCCTTTTCATTACAATCCATTTTTTAGACTTCGGAAGAGTGATGGTTTTGATGCTCTGAAAGTGAAGACAGAACATTTAAACATTCCAGACTTTGCTTTAATCTTCTATGAGGCATTGGGATACTGCTGTTGATTAAATTAAATTAAATGTTATTAATTTAGAAACTATTTGAAATTATTATTCGTTTTGTCTTTTTTACCTAATAAAGCATTCTAATGCTCTTTTTAAATTGTTGCTGTTATTGTTTAGCATTTCCCTGGTGACTGTTAATCCTCGTATGGCTGTTGTGTGTATTTCTCTGTCAGCTGAAATTTGAGTCAGTCTGTACACAGCAGACAATAAATTGTAATGAAAATGTTACTCTGGTCCATTTTTCTCATGTTTTGTTACTAGTCAATGGGAATCATCAGGGCACAGGCCATTTCATCTTTCTTAGGGAGTCAGTGAGACACTTCTGAAAGGAATTTCTCTTGTTCTCAATGGTGAACACACGGAAGGTTTTTTCCTTTCTTTCTTGATGAACTGATGCATATTATGCCTGGCACATCTTCCTTAATATCACTGCTTCTGAAGCACAGCACAGCCCTTTACCAATTTCACCGTATTTCATTCTAGGATTTCTTCAGTAAATGTGCATAGTGGGTCAATCATATGCACTGCACAGCTGCTCTTGGGTGGACTGGATTAGCTGGGTTTGCACAGTCAATTTGTGTGCGCACAGAAAGTCATATGCATTTTCAAAGCATTAGGCAGACTTCACACATGCTGTAGGTCTGGCCTGCATGTCTCTAGTGAGCATTTTTCCAGTACATTTGTATATCCAACAGCAACTGGTACTGCTCCAGCTGGGCTCCTGCGTGTTTGAGATTCTTGGGTAGGACTGCCAGAGAATCTTCCCAGGAGGAAGATCTAAGGAAATATTTCACCATCAGGTTGACAAAACTTCTTAAACTTTGAAGATGTTTCCTGGGCTTGTGATATTACAGAGTAATATGATTTAACAAGCTTAATGTTTTGACATCCTGTGCTTTGCTCTGTTTTTAAATTTTCTGCAGTGTACATAAAAATGGAAAAAAGGATGGACTGTTCAAAGAAAATCTTTTGTTACGTGGATGTACCATTAGAAATACAGAAGAAGTTGCAGGAATAGTAATCTATGCAGGTAAAGGCTGTTTTTCTATGGCTGACTAGGCACACCGCCTTTTCGTAGCTTCCTTAAAATAATAACAAAAATCCATATTACATCATTTGATGCAATTGTTTCTGCAGGGCATGAGACCAAAGCTTTATTAAATAATAATGGACCCCGTTACAAACGCAGTAAGCTTGAAAGACAGATGAATGCCGATGTCCTTTGGTGTGTCCTCATACTTCTAATCATGTGTCTGTTTTCTGCCATCGGTAAGTGCCTTTTAAAAGTAGAAAGTTAAATATCAGACTCTTTTGTGATTCCTGTCCTTAGCTTTATCAAAAACATATGTATCTGCCAAAACATGAAATCCATACAGCTACCTAATTTTTGTTGTGTTTTCTTCTTTGAAATCAAGATCTTTTGATACATAACCTCATTTCAACAGCTTCTTAGTATCAAATATATGCTATTAGTACCAGAAATCTAACGGGCTTAGATTCCACCACCTTTGATAGCATCCAAAAATTTCAAGTGCAAAAGAAGCCACTTTATATGTACTCCCATCAAAATAACAGGTGGTGGAGTGTAACATGCCATTAATCAGTCAAGAAAGCAATTTTGAGCACAGAATAAACATAATTAGCACAAAGCTATTCCCCAGTACTATTTATTAAATCAAGGGCAGAGTGTACGACGTTGGCACGCTCTCCCTAAGGCTGCAGCTTTAACAAAGAAGAAATAAATAAAAATCTAAATCTGCATAAATCCAGGTGGAAGTCTCTCTAGATTCCATGGGGTGTTTAAGAAAATGCTAAGGCTCAGGCTAGTACTCTTCAGGCTGTTTTTCCACTCACTTGTGAGAATGAATTGAGTTTTACGTTTGGCATCCAAAATGATTCTTTATACATGGCATATGAATTCCATATCCTTAATGTTTGTGTGTTCTCTAATGTTTGTGTGTGAGTCACCCGGCATAAACACTGGAATGTTTCCTAACAACCATCATGTAGTTTAATAACAATCCTATGCCATTTTAATACATCTCTGTGTGCCTTTTTCCAGGTATTGTTAAATGCTGCTTAAAGATGAGGTTTTCCAGCTGTGAATCAGCCGGCATATTTGTTTCCACTGAGTTCATGACACTCTTCTGTAGTGTCTCAGTGTCGGGGAGCCCAGTCCTCACGGGCTGATCTGCTATGAGAGGCTTAATTATAGGGAGTCACTCCTGTAGCTGTCCCCCTTGGCCTCTGCATCCCAAGTGTTGCCCCTAAAGCGGCAGCAGCAAAATGTGCACTGCGGTGGCTTCAGGTCAGCTGAAGCTCCTGAGATGCATGAATGTGACCGGGAGGAGGTGGCACGGAGTAGGTGACCCATGCACCTTCCCTTCTGTCGCTTTTGCTACATGGCTAGAAACCACCAGCAGAGGGCCAGAGCAAACTGCTGGAGGTGGTGACAACCAAAAACTGCTGAACAGAGACACACTTCAGACCTTGAAAACCAGAGGTGCCTGGTGCTTGGAGGCAGGCAAAGCTGTGTTTTGTAAGAGTCGGGCAATTTTTGTACTTTCTGTCAAGAAAGTATAAATGGAGGTACAGCACTTAACTAATTCTTTTGAAAAATATGAGTCAGGATATTTGTAAAACATGTCTTGATATAGGTCAGCGTGGGGCTTCCAATTTTTGCTCTCAAGAATAAAGACATCAGTAAAGACATGATTATGGTGGTATGCTCATGTTGGTAGTACAGGGACAAAATAATTTGTTCACTTGGCTTAAATACTGTCTTTATATGTCAAGAGTTCAGTGCTGGTTTTATGAATCAAGATATAAAGGACCTCATCAGATTACAAAAGATTACTTTTGAAGTATGCCTTTGTAATTTTTTTTCTGATTTCCAACATATAGTGAAGATAATTTGAATGCTTCTTATCATGGGGGAGAATTCTTCCTTGTTTCTAACCTTAAAAATATCAGACATACGATTCTAGGTCTTTTAGGACTGCAAATCCTAGTGCTTTACTTTAAAAGGCCGCTCTTGGTGTCTTTAACAAGAATGTAATTTTTCCAAACTAATAATAATAATAGTAATAATAATCTTGTCTTTAGCTATCAGCACAATCAATTTTAAACAGGGTTTGAACAAGGCTTGGAATTTCTTCTGTTCTTCCTCAGTTTCCATGCTCTTGACTGCTGATGCTGTTATTTCAGAGATTAAAGCCTGTTCTGACTTTATCCAGCTGAAACTAGCTTAGTGATAGCTGGGGAGTGATACACCTAGTGCAGTCAATAGAGTTTCATTTTATACATCAAATATCACTGAAATGAATCACTTTCTTAAGAAGTCTAGTTTTCTCTGCTGATTACAGAAAGAGCCTAAATTCCTAATTTAGACAGGCCAGCTCCCTTTATTAGGACAAAGTTATGTGAAATAACTCTTGTGTGCTGTCCATAAAGCTAGACAAACCCCTTTCTCAAACCCCAAATCCCAAGGCATTAAAAAACAGTTTGGGGGCTTTTTTCAAAAGTCATGCAGAACAGTTGAAAACAAATACCATTTTCCCATATAACTCAAGTCTAACAACAAATTCATACGATAAGCACTTTTCCTTGGAGGTAATTTTCATTTTTCTCTCTTTCAACTCTTCTGCAGGTCATGGCCTATGGGTATGGCAATATGGTGAGAAGAAGAAACCAATTTTTGATGTTCCAGGGCCTGATGGCAAATATTTGTCTCCTGTTTTAGCTTCAGTGTATTTATTTCTGACAGTGATCATAGTTTTCCAGGTAATCAAGTTGTACGTGCTGTCACCTCTGTTCAGAGTTTACCGTAACAAAGCTATAAATATGCAGTAGGTGTAGCATCAAGCACTAAAAAGAAGTACATTTAGTCATTTAAAATTAAATTTCAGCTATAGGGAATGTGATAATATGTAATCAGAAAGCTAAATCAAGTAAGAGAAGTGGTCTAGCCAGTGGTAAAAAGATGATAACTTCTCTGAAAAATAAACAAACTGATGCACACAGTAAACTGTCAGAGCTCTCTTGCTGTTGGAGAAGAAAGTTTTCAGAGAACTTTCTCCAGAAGACTCAGGTATCTTACTTTATTTTGTTTCTAAAAAGAAGGAAGAGATAGGATGCAGTGGGCCCTACTGGGAGAAAATTTTTATGCTTCATATCCACACACTGTGGAACACCTCAAAGACTGTGGGTGCCACTTCAGGTACAGTGTCCTGGTGTGACCATAAGTTGTGTACTTTTTTAACTGCTGTCCAGAGCTGTTGCTCTTAACAACTCTGTATCTCAGCTAAGTTACATACTCTGGTAAGAGTTTTTTGGTCATGAAGAGAAATGTATTGAATGGTGAAAGTGATGGTGAGTTAAGAGAAGTAACAGAGGCTTATGTCACTGGGACATGGGAGAATTTGCCTGTTGCCAGAGTAGAAGAGGTGGTGTTACTGGGGGCAGCAACTCCTTTATAAAAGGGAATTAAAAAGGATCTTCTCACATCTCTTTCTTCAGCAACTATAAAATGTGTTTTTCATTGAAATAATCTGCAGTGCAAAAGGCAAGGCCGAAAAAGATTATTCCTGTGGAGATGTTTACACTTCTCATTTTGTTTCTCCTATTTCTGCAAAGCGAATTTGTAAAGCATCTATTATTTTTGCAGAATAAATTTACCCTAGTCTTTCACTTTTACAGGATTCTGACTTTACTGTCTCTTTGGGTTTGTTTTTGTTTTTTTTTTTTCCTTTTTCTTTCCTGGCTAGTTTCAAGCTCACCTTACTAGCCAATATTTTTTTTACTTCTGTCCCAAGTTTTGGTGATTCCCCTTCTAGACATAATGATGTAGTTCAGCTCTACAATTCACCATAAAATTTTCTCATTTAACATGGTAAATGAAATATTTTCAAACATGCCAATAACTTTACTAATTCAATGTGTCTTTGCTTCTGCTTTCTCCTAATTCTTTGTTGTTGTTGTTGTTGTTGTTGTATTCTAGGTTATGATTCCAATTTCTTTGTATGTATCCATTGAAATAGTTAAAATCTGCCAAGTATACTTTATTCATCAAGATAAAGATTTATATGATGAAGAAACAGACTCTCAGCTGCAGTGTCGAGCTTTAAATATCACAGAAGACTTAGGTCAGGTGCAGTTTATCTTTTCAGACAAGACTGGGACACTTACTGAAAACAAGATGGTTTTCCGAAGATGTACTGTTTCTGGAATAGAGTATTCCCATGATGATAATGGTGAGCTCATGATCTTGTTTTCTCTCTAACATTTGTACTTTGGGCAATCCGAAGTAGATATAAAAGTTACTGTAATCTTAAATCAAAAAGAAAACCAAAACAAATCGCATGTATTCACTCAGGAAACTCCATAATAGCTGTGTTCAGATTATTATAATTTTATGTCTGTGTTCAGCTGGCAATGATGATCTGTAACATCTACAGTATGTTGTCAAGACAGTTAAAGATTCTGGCTTTCACTCCTGATCTAGTAAAGTGCTTGAGCACATGGCTAATTTAAGCAAATTGAATGGTGCTGCTGGTATCACAGTTGGTTTGTGTGTTTGAAGTATGTTATGTAGAATATCAGTTTTAAGCACACATCCAGATTAGCGTCTGATTGAATACCTGGAAATACGTGCACTGAGAAATAAATGTAAACAAAAGTGCTGGTTTTCACATTAACAAGAGACAGGATCTGATCCAATAAGCGTATTTTACCTTTGTCAGAATCTTTTCAGTGCTCCTGTGTGACAGGTGTCTGCGTTAAGGTATCTTCACTGCTGTATGAATATTGCAGTTGAGAGAATGTTCCCAAGTACCAGGTTCTTGAAACACTAAAAAGTCACTCTTTGTCACAAAGGAATGTGGAGGTTGTCATCCCTGCGTCAAGTCGTCACCCTTTTAAATTTATGAGACAACTTCCTGTTTTGTGATTTGTTTGTAATTTGTGTTACTTTGTTGTTATAATTTGTGACATAACAGATCTTAACTCTTCAAATACTCTGCCTGTATGCAGGAAAATATTGATAGCTACCATATTGCATTCCTATTTGCAAAAAAAAAAAAATGTTTCTGAATCTACATAACATATAGTGATCGCTGATTAGAGTTTCCTCAAAGACAATTGCAGAAGTTCAGCTTGCAAATATGAGAGATAGAATAAGAGAAATAATCAAAATAGACTGAAAATCTAAAACATGCTTTAGAGAGTTCATAAGATTCCTAGTTGGAAAAAGAAATTTTATAGTTTTGGATTACGCAAGGATTGTTCTTTTTTTTCTCTTACTTTAAAGTAGTAGTGAAACCTTACATTGAAGGTACCCTTTTTCAAGAAACTAGGTTTTTGGGTAGTGTTATCCCAGTGTTGCAGAAAGAAGAACTGAAGCAGGGAGAAGCTGTGCCGTCCTACCTCTGTACTGTAAGTAAGAAAGAGAGAAGAATTAGAACGAAGAGTACATTTCTGGACTCCTAATTCTGATTGTGACACTGATTATTCATGACTTTTTAGGTCTTCCTGACCATTTATCATTTGCTTATTTGTACTAATTTCAGAGTATACTTTGTTCTTTGCAGGAATGATGATGGTTCTGCCAACTAAAATAGTGCAGAAAGGGTATTTTTATAAACTTGGTATCATCAGCAAATAAGTAGGCTGACCTCAGGCTCCTGAATTTGAGTATTGAATTTCAGATCTTTCTGCTTCAAATGTGATGTATTTAACAGAAATCTAAGTTCGTGCATACTTTCATATTATGATTTCAGATTATATAAGTTAATGAGAGCAGAGTAAATTTCATGACAAACAGAAGTGTCAAATAATTACACAAAATAAACTGATTCATTTGACCATTCTTTACATGTATGGCTGTGTTTGTGCTTTCTTGTAGTCAGTATAAAATTTCTGACAAATATGATTTTTAAATTGTCACAGAACACATATACAGATTATACATGGTATTTTATTCTTTTCTCCTTTACAGAAAATAGGTCTTTCTCTGTCATTCTATATATGAAGAGAATAGATAGATAGTTTCTATTGATTTTTGTTCCCTATAATCAGGATGCATAACACAAAAAAAAACTATTCTTCATTCAATTTTTTTGTTAGCTCTGTTATCCAGTCTGATTTTCTAACCATCTCTTATCTTTCAGGCTACTGAAACCTCCTTGTTTAGATATGGTAAAATGTCTATCACAGCTCTTTCCAGTTTTAGGGAGTGCATCAACAACATTTCATTACTTGCAAATTATTTGTCAGCCACTTTTCTACGTCTTACACCAGAGAATCTGAATTCCTCTCTGAGGTGTTGAGGCATACGTTATAACTGATGCCATCCTGTTCCACACTTCAGGTTTTGCTGAAGACTTCATTAATTAGAAAATTCTAAAATCTTTCACTTGGCAAGTGATCTGAGGCTGCCATATATGCAAGGAAACAAGTAAAATGTGTCTGCCTTTTCTTATTTATTTCATGGATCTGTGTCTGTCTTCACTTACCTCGGTAATTTTTCAGGCACAGTAGTTTGTTACTTGGAATCAAACTCTGAGTAGGACTTTAGATGAAGAAATAAAATTGTTGTACACAGGTCAAGGTTCAAGAGGTGAAGTTAGCAGGTCATTTTCTACTGAAAAAGCTCAGGGTGGAAATATCCTTGTTCCCAGTTCTTCGGCCTAAGTTTGTTATTTTTCTGTGGCTGGGTAGCAGTGCCTGTTATTCCAGTTGCTTGACCCTTCTCATGATAAGATCCTGGTTTCAGTTACGGATAGTTTTACAAAACTTTTAACTGTTTGATTCAAGTTTTCCATGCCAGATGTTTGCCTCAGGCATCAATTCTGGAGGAGAAATTTCAGTCAGAACAGCTCCATTCAGCCGTATCCAAGAACAAGGCTAAGATGTAACACACTTTTTTTCCCCTGCTAAGTTTTGGCAAATTTTCCTCTGAGGTCATCTAGAGGCCCTGTATTCTGGGGCTTAGCCATGCACACACACAGAGGGGGACAGTTATGCCTACAGTGGCAGATTTAGGTATGAATTTTCCTCGCTTTGGAACTTTAATTTTCTGTTGAATCATTTTTTTTTTTGCATAATCTAGGACTGCTGCCTGTTTGTTAATTACTCAATCAACAGATTGTGCATAGCCTTCATAAATTTTCTCTGTGCTGCATTAAAAGTTTTTCTCCCTGAAGTTTTTTCACAGTTAGGAGCAGTTATCCCATTCTTTTGTGTTCTGCAGGGATTGTTGTACTGCATTTGTCGTCATCAAATCTGAGTTGCTTCCACTAGTGCATTAAGCAATGCCTGTGACTTACTGTAGGTGTAGCTTGGTCCTTCTCCCTTCTTGCTCTCCACAAACACAATCTGTTTGTATTTCAGGACTACTCAAAAGGCATACGCTGTGCTGTGTTAGGTTTGGTCTGTTTGAGGCAGCATGTCTTTTTCTTGAGTGGAGGGAGTGTCCATATTTTCTTTGGAAATTCATTCCGCAAAGTCATGTGCATTCCCCGCGTGAAAGGTGAGCTTTATAATTACAGGGGAGAGTTCTGTTTTGCATCAGATGTGGACGTGTTAATTGTGGTTTTTATCACAGAGGCTTGTGTGGACCCTGTGCAGGGCTGAAGCAATTGAATACTTCTAAAATAGAAACTGAAACCCTGAACAACATTTAATACTGTTTTTTAGGTAGTACAGGGAACAAGGGACAGTTTCATGAATTTGCTGGAGCAAACATTTTCCTGCAGAATTCTGCCTTAGTGCTAAATTTCTTATGAGGCCGATGGCACTATGCCTGGGAGTACTGCATTGTTTTAGTCTAGACGAGGTGACAAAAACATGAATAATAGAGGCCAGTAAATTGCATCAGCGTGGGCCAGAGTCTCTTAGCCAACTGGAGGTAGTACAAAGTGTTACTCGTGGGTACTGCTATGTGAGCTTAGCACCAAAGAGGAATGCAGGAACACTTGTGGAGGCTGTGAGGGAAGGCATGAGTGTATTTAGCAACAGTTCCATGATGCAAGTTCTGTCAAATATTCATCATTGTTGAGATCACCTGTAATATTTTGGCGATGGATTATGCACTGATCAGGATCAAACTACGGGAACTCACGTTGCCTCTTTGAGCCCTGTGCAGGCTATGTTGTTAGGGATGAGATTCTTGTTACAGGATTTTAGATATTTGTGTGGAAGCTAGTCATCTAGTGACTTTACAGCTGATGGAGAAAATTAAGCATTTGTAGGTTCTTATTCATAAGACCTGGTTTAGACATCTGAGTTTGTTGTCTTATGCATGCCTGTTTCTTCATAGTTTAGAATTCTAAACACAGGTGAAGAGAATTCCCACCTCATGTCTATGCAACCTGTGTTCTTAAATCTGTTCTGTTGTCTCCTTCAAAGTTCTTGATTCACAGAGTGTTAATTCAGTAGCAGAGTATGTCATGGACCACTCCAAGCAGAAGAATGATTGTCCCATTCATAAATGTCCTGGGCATTTATGGAATGCCCATTGTCACTGTACTCTTCTTAAATCACAGAATAATTCTTCCAATCAGTATTTCCTCCTAGCCCAAGAGAGTATTTTCACCAAAAAAAAAAGAATTGTTTCTTTATATGTAAAATTACATTACCATACCATAGCTCTTCCCTTTAGGCTATTAGCCAGCTTCTAACAATTCTTGGAACTGGCCATGCCCCAAGTCTGTCTGCTAATTCCAGGGATTTTAGACATCTAAAAGCTGACTGTGCTTCTGAAATTCATTGTATGATTTAGCTACAACCAGATGCTCTTGGCCTGACGTTTGTCTTAGTTGTTTTCCAAATGCTGAATTAATCGCACTTTTGCCTATAGGGTGTGATCTCTGTTTTTCTAGTTTTAACCACACATTGTATGGAATTTTTGACAAAACACAAGTTGAATCTCCATGAATGCAACCACACAAATCTGAAAAATGCGAAATTTTCGTTCTTTGCATTCCCTTCCCTTCCTTCCAATGACTCTGAAAAAATCTCTAGACAACATAAGAATAAAAGAAGTTTGTGGGGGTGAAGGCAAATGATGAAAACCTCAGTGATTTTCTCTTGACTTGCAAAATTTCTCAATCAGTAAATCTGAGAAAGGACTTTCTTTCTGCTTTCTATTTTTTCTTGTTGAAGATTTGCCAGCAACTACTTTTCATACAAAAGTACATTACAGTAAAATATTTTCTTCCTAGTTTGGGGGGCTGTTTAGAAGTGGAAATTTCTTGCTCTTTTTGTATCTTGTCAGGAGAACATACAGTACACATTCCAGCCACTTAGGAGAATTGGATTTATTTTTAAAAAGGCATAAAAATCATTAATACCTTTTCAATAAATGGAGCCATTGCTTCCAAAGGAAATTCTCGTCTGCTGCCTTTACAATTTGACATTCTTTAGAAATCGAGATAGTCCATTTAAGCCTTCCCCAGAAAGATCAAACAGAACTTGCTCCTCCAGACACTGTATGTAACTTGTTCGTAGTTTCTCTTTACATTTGTTATCTGAAAAATTTTAATTGGTAACTGAGGAGAAAATCAGTACTAACAGATGTAGAACTCATTATGTTGGGAGTGCCCCATTTTAAATCCAATAGAAGCCAGAATGACTCGTATTTAGAGAGAGCTAATGCTGTTTTCTAAGTATATACCTACATTCCCAATTGCTGTGGAAAATCCCCAGAAATGTAGGAATGATCTCCATTTCTAAGTGGAGTCTAAGAGTTCTTAATGTAGGACTTAAGGTTAGTCGTTGTAAGCCTGTGTGAATGCCAAGAGTTGAGAGGAAGGAAAATATCGGTGTTTTCTAATCTCAAGACTTGAGAAGTTCTTGCATGGTAAATTAAGTAAAGATTTTGTTAGCACACTTGTACAAATTTATAGCATGCTAGGTGCTCAACTGACTCTATGTGTAGACACTAGAGTGCACTTCAAAGTGAAATAAGCTTGCACTCATCAAATAATGTGGAAATAAACTGATGTGGTGGCATGAGTGAGTACTGCACAGCTAGGTTCACTTCATGATAGTTCAGTAACAGCCTTATTCGATGATTTAGGGGGAAATCTAGAGCAACCTGCTCTAGGGAGAGGTGTCCCTACCCATGGCAGCGGGGTTGGAACTTGATGATCTTTAAGGTCCCTTCCAGCTCTAACCATTCTATGATTCTATGAAATGGAATTATCCCATGGTGAAATCGTCCCACACACTGACAGCTGGATTATTCTACAGGAGTTTTATTTATAGCTTACTGTTATCTTCTGAGAGATGGAAGAGTGTTCATGGAGTAAGTAATAATTGTTGTTTCTTCTTTGTACTGTTATTATAAAATGAACAAGAAGATAGTGAAATTTGACTTTCATGAATTGCATTGCTGTGTTTCTCAAAGTTGTTTGTGTCTTTACCCTTAATAAAAAAACTCTATCAGACAGAAGATCAAGGCCATCAATTTTCAGTGCTGAAACCGAAAAGCATCCCACAACAATGTCTTTCAGGTTATAATGTTCACAGGAAAAGGTTCTGAATCGGAGAGGGCTGAGTGGGTGGAGAGAACAGCGTGTTCCCAAAGAAGCACGCTTTGCACAGCTGAAGCATTGTAAACCTTAGCCATAACATAACAATTGAATTGGGTTACCTTCTTTCTTCAAACTTGTAAATTCTTGCTGCATAATATGTAAGACTGCACTTGAGAAAATGTTGAAAGGTGCTAAGGCATGGCTTTTGTTATCAAGATTACCTTGATATAAACTGAAATAACACCATTCTTCTGTATCAAAAGAATTACATTTGACTTGGTTAAATGAGATTCTAGCCTGGTATCTACTTTCCCTTTTTCTTCTTTTTCTCAGTGGCAGGAACAATCAAATGAATGTGCTACAATGATAACCTGTATAGAAAGCAAGAGATAGCTAATATTACATAGACTAGAAAGGACCACACTGTTGGTGTAATACTAATAAATAAGCTGAGGGCTGCATTAGGAAGCAGCTTCCGTTATATTGAATAAACAAAATATTTTTAGATGTAATGTAAGAAAGAAGATAGAGCAATGAAGAATACAGAGATACAATACGAAAGCATAACTGTCTATTCTGCATGAAATGCATTCTCTGCTTGGCCGCAGAGTCTTTATACATGGAATAAAATGATAATTAGTTCAGGGTATTTGGAGTCATGTATTTCAGTATGTGTTTTTGAGCAGTAGCTTAAATTAGGTATGTTTATTAAAGAAAACATGTCCTTTTTTAAAAAGCTCTGCTCGGAAGATAGTCAGACATTTTGCAAAGTAGCAAATTTTGCAAAACTGAAAAGCATAATTGTAACCAGTCCTTTCCCTGTCAAGGAATATTACCTGTTACAAGAACTGGAGCATGCTTATGGCAAATCCGAATCTTTCTTATGCTTTTCTAAGAGAGGTTGAGTATCCTCATGTCACGCCAACTCTCCTTGAAACTAGGTTTGCTGCTGAATGAAGATGAGAGACAAAAATGTGCTTCTTATGATTTATTATAGTCTTAAATGATAGCAAGGCGTAGAAAACCTTACCAGTGTGTTATCTTGACCAATGGCTTTTTAATTTGGGGTTTTATGAGGCAGAGCTTGCACTGTTGGGCTGTGCACTGCCCTCCACAGGCCTCGTCCCAGGTTGTGCACTCTGTCATACCTCCCCAGTGCAGAGGAGGACAGAAGTTTCTCAGTGTGTCACTCCATTTTGGTGCTTGAGGCATCCTCTTAAAATGGCACACTACAATATCCACATGGCTCCTTCCTTCCTTGCATGCCTGGGTTTCCTTTGGGAAGAAACTGGGATGCTGGAGAGGAACAGTGAGCAGCCTGCTCACATCTTCGTTGAAGGTCTGGATCAGGGTTTATGACACACTGCAGATGACTTTGGGCCCTCAGTGGGGACTCTTTCTGATACTGACAAACCAGTGGTCAGTTGAATTAAATTCACGGTATAGGGATCTGCAGTTCTACTGGGAAAATCCAGAGAGGCTGACAGAGCAGAAGAAAGTGGGAATTGGTGAACAAGAATGATGGACCAGGTTAAAACTATGCACCTGCACAAATTGCAGGAAGCAACCTGTACTGGTGAATTGAACTTTCTTTCCTTGCAACTCATTGCCATGCAACAGAAGCATCAAGGAGACCAGTCACCTCCCTGATCTCTTGAGCAGTCTTCTAGGTTCTGTCATATGAATCCAGGAAGGCACTGGAAGAAGTCGGCGATGGTGCTGTGCTCTTCTCTTCACAGCTGTGTGGCTCAACAAGTACTTGCCCTCACAGCTGAATGTGCCTTTGCTCAGCCTCTTTCCCACCACATAACACAGAGAAGCATGGATCACACCAAATAATGCTCATGAAGGAAATTCCTGTCACCCACAGTTAGCCTACATCAGCCTCAGGGCCTGGGCTGCAGGGCAGTGTATGATCTATGGGGGGGGGAGGGTGGTTTTTTGTGTTTGGTTGGAGTCTTGAGGGGGGGTTGGTTGGTTGGTTGGTTTTTTGTTGGGTTTTCTTTTTGATGTGTGTATGGTTGGACTCAATGATCTCAGAGGTCCCTTCCAACCGTGAAAATTCTGTGATTCCGTGATGTGCAATTCGAGCTGTGGGGTGATCTGCAGTGTGCCCTGCAGTCTCCTCTCCGTGTCTCAAAATGCACCATGGCCTTTTCTACCTCCATGGCTTGAATTTTCTTCCAGCAGGAGACAGAGTGCAGGGCAGGATGTTGCATACCTGGGCAGTTAGACCAAAAAACAGGTGTGCATTCACAGCCAGGACTGGGAAGCTCTCCCAGCTCCCACGTTTCAGAGACAGCCTATATGTGTTCCGAATAGAGTTGAAAACACCTCTGATGTATGATATTGTACTGACAAAGCTATCACCCTGTACTGTGTGTGGTCTGATTTCAACTCCTTTGACTGCTTTCTGACAGCTAAAACATGTTTGAAAATTGCAGTGAATGGCGAAGATGGGTTTTCCTTTGATTGTAAAGCTATGTTAAAAATGATCCCATGCCAAATGCACTATATGTAACAGACTTTTTCTCAGGAAGTATTTTGGAAGGAATTTTTTTTTTTTTTTTTCCTAAATGCCTGAATAATTAATTTACATGCTAGTAATTTATCATTTGACATTAGGAAAATCTAATTTGTTACACCAGAGAACTGAAACAAAGCCTAGCCACAAGTATGTAACTTGTAGTGTATATCTGAATATTGTGGATTATTTTGAGAGTATAATGAAAAACCTTCCAATGAATACCTAATGAAGGAATAAATAGATACCTGGCAAAGTGGCATGTGCCTGGCTAATGAATAACTCAGATTATTAAATGCCCATGGTCTTTAGGAATGGAAAAAATATGTTATACATCAGTTAGAGCTAAACGGAGCCTGTCATTACAGGGGCTGGATTCCATGGCTGTTTCACACCTCTTCTTGCTGTTCCCTTTTTAACTTCTGTATATCAAACTGCCAGGATTGGTTTCTAACATTAATTGTTGTAGTTGGATTCTTGACTGAGGTAGCATGCATCTAAAATGTGTCATTAGGAAAAACTGTTTCATCCTGTGTGCACTAGGTATTGCTCACTGCAGCAAATTGTGATGGAAAGAAGTGTTGCAGCAGGTGAGGGTACCCTGATTTTGATACTCCTGCTGCATTGTCCTGCCTATCATGCTGTTCAGAGAGGGAGGGATGGACTCCAGGGTGGATTTAGCACTAGGCTAGGAGTCAAGAATCTATGTTCATGTCCCTGCTCTGCAACAGATGGCCCTGACCTTGAATGTGGCTTCTAAACTGTCTGTACCCCATCTCTGTGTATAAAATAAGGGCTGTAGTGCTCTCTAAGTTTGTTGTTCTGAAGACAATTCAGTTGTTGGTAAATTCAGTACTGGGTAGACATGATATTTTTGCTGAAAAACACTTCCTGTGAAATTTCCATACTCTGTTGGAAAGGACAAGAAAGTTTTCTGGATTATTTATTTCCTTCTCACTGAAGACCAAATTATTTGGTTCATTTCATCAGGCTGAGCTGTGAAATAGTCTTCAGGAATGCAGTGAGTTAGCGCACATTCTAACTGCCTGCCTTTCAGAAGAGTGTGATGATAAGGGAGACAGTATCTTGCATTACATTTCTAATTATTTTATCTGCATCCTCTGATACTACGATTTGGTTAAGACTAGACTTTGTTCTCCCCTGATAATGGAGTCATTAATTCTTACTGTGAAAGCACAGTATAGTATTAAAACCAGATGACTTGAACAAAGTCACCATATCCCTCTCCCTCTTTCTGTGCCATATTTAACATACACAACATTTCTCGCTCTGTATTTTTACTGATAGCCAAACGCTTAGCGATGTACCAAGAACCTGATTCTGAGGAAGATGAGGCAGCCCCAAAAGGAGGAACTCTGTCCCAGCGTGACAGTATCTGCAGCCATCAGAGCATCAAAGTAATCCACAGAAGCCAGAGCACCAAAACCCACCGGCGCACGGGTAGCAGAGCTGAAGCGAAAAGAGCAAGCATACTCTCAAAGCACACTGCCTTCAGTAGCCCAATGGTAAGTCAGGAGAACCAAATGCACAGTGTCCTGTATCTTTTATTTGAACAATGTCCAGAAAAGGGAAAGGTAAAGAAATCTGTAGTGTACTGTGTATCTCTTACAGACTTGATGTTGGCATTTTTTCTTCTGTAGTCACAGCTGTTTCTTCAAAAACAATCAAGTGTAGGCATAGATCTTATCTAAATACTGTCTCTGTGGGAACATGCTAAAGGTAAAGACAATACAAAACCTTTGCTTTAGTTAAACCTTGATTTTGAAAAGAAAATGCATTCCTTCACTTTATCATCAGAAGCTGAGAGTAGCTGGCAGGCCAGAAAGCAAACCCTATACTGGGCTGCATCAAGAGAAGCGTGGCCAGCAGGTCACAGGAGGTGATTCTCCCCCTCTACTCTGCACTCATGATACCCCACCAGGAGTACTGTGTCCAGCTCTGGAGTCCTCAACATAGAAAGGACATAGAACTGTTGGAACAGGTCCAGCAGAGGGCCACAAAGGTGATCAGAGGGCTGGAGCACCTCTCCTGAGAGGACAGGCTGAGGGAGCTGGGGCTGCTCAGCCTGGAGAAGAGAAGGCTCCCGGGAGACCTGATAGCAGCCTTCCAGTATCAGAAGGGAGCTACAGGACAGCTGCAGAGGGACTGTTTGTCAGGAAGTCTAGTGATAGGACAAGGGGTAATGGTTTTAAATTGGAAGAGGGGAGATTTAGATCAGATATTAGGAAGAAATTCTTTCCTGTGAGGGTGGTGAGGCACTGGAACAGGTTGCCCAGAGAGGCTGTGGCTGCCCCATCCCTGGAAGTGTTCAAGGCCAGGCTGGATGGGGCTTTCAGAAACCTGCTCCAGTGGGAGGTGTCCCTTCCCACGGCAGGGGGTTTGGAACTTGATGATCTTTAATATAACTTCCAACGCTAACCATTCTATGATGTTTTAGGTCAAGGATTCTCATTACTCTATGTAAGCCTCTTCTCTTTTCTCAAAGGGTTCTAAAATTAACAAATATTGGACTGAACACTGCGCATTCCAATTCTTAGATGCTGTTGTTATACACCATAGCATAACTTTTAGTGTGACTCAAGATTATCAGTGGATTGCGTGTGTTGTATTCTAAAGAAAGAAAAACGTTTTCATTTCAAAATGTTGGTGAATTTATGTACTTACAAATTTGTTTTGGTTAATTTATTTTATGCCTTTGTAATTCCATGGAAATTTTACATGAGCTGAGTGGTCATAAGGGAACAGAGAAGCCAAGCCTTGTCTATTGATACAAATTCACCCTCAAAACAAATTACAAATGTAGACACAAAAATACGCTGTTTGCGCTGGTGGAACTTCTTGATTTCAGTCAAAAGTAAGCTCTTTTGGTACAGTTTGAAATTCCACTTTTTACACTTGGAGTTCTGTGATTGCTCAGATTCATCAGCTGTTGAGTGTCAGCAGATAAAATTCTACTGAAGAAGGAGCCTTATGTCCGTATCTTTTAATTTTTTGTATCCTTGCTATCTTAAGAAATGCCAGGTTTAAGAAATAGGTTAAAGAAGTGGAAAGTGCAAATGAAATAAAGTGGAAGATGCTGTGTGTTTCAGTGTAAAAAACCCACGTGAATTACTCTCAAATGCGTGGATGGTTGTTGTTCTGTAACAAACAATCCAAGATGTTTTAATTTTATTGTGCTGATGTAAGACAGAGCTTTGAATGTCGTGGCTGTCTAATTTTTCCACTCTTTTGGTCTCTGTAGTGTACCACCCTTTAGTAGAAGATAATAAATGTCTTGAATTAGACAGGAAAGAGGGAGGGATATTAGTATGTAACTCTTCTCCTGTCCACTACCCCCAAAGTAGATGAATATTAATGCTCTAATTATCTTTGGAGAAAAAATTGGACAACACAGTTCCTCATTTCCATTGCTATGGGAAGGCTCGTTGTTAACTGTTTATTGTCTAGAATTGGTGTCTTACAGTCCTCTCTACCTCCACTCTGTGGTGTAAGGCCACTGTAAAACTCTTGACATCAGCGCTGCTTTGGACACTTTGATTGCTTGGTGCTGCTTTGGAAATTTGCAGAATCACAGTTATTAATCACTGCTGTTCGTTACTAGGAGAAGGACATCACACCTGACCCACGCTTGTTAGAAAAGGTGAACGAATGTGCAAAGCACCTGGAGGTCATGAGGAGCCACGAACAGCCATTATCCCATCTGAGTCCAGAAATGTGCGACATTTTTGACTTCTTCATTGCTTTGACTATATGTAATACAGTTGTGGTTACTGCACCAAATCAGCCCCGACAGAAGGTGGGTTAAAGAGGCAACAAAAGAGAGTTTAAGCCTCTGATGCATTAGTGCTAATTGTAAGTTGAGGAAGCGAAAACCTCTGTTCTAGTGAGAAACAACTAGAGCTGGTAGTGAAATGACTCTTAAAACCACTATGTGAATGAGCAGGTGTAGTTAAGCATTAGTTAAATGGATTATGTTAGTTTGCCTTCACGGTAACACAGGTGTTTGTCTGCAATTTTAAGGTACATCTGAAACTTCCCCAGTTTCTTGTACTGTGACTTATTCACTTAATAAATGTAAGTATGTGTGGAAATAATTTGTAAATGTGCAAGACTTCTCATGAAAGAATATAAGCTGTCTGTGAATATTTTGTATGGATGGGTTAAATTAAGAAAAGACTGAGACATTTTTTAAAAGTTCAGAAAGAGAATAGACTTGAAGAACATTGCTTAAAACTTTCAAATAATGTAAAGGATGCATTTTATACACATTATGAGAAATAATAATCATTACTGCTTAAATTGCCTTAAACCAGTGTCATTGATGAATGCAAATTTCAAAAACACAATCCCAAGACAAAAATATAATGGAATGTAGTATTAAAGGTAGCCAGCAGCTGGAATTTCCATTCTGGAGAAAATTCCGAGAGTTATTTCTGTTCCAGATTGGAATAAAAAGTGAACTAGTCTGCAAAATGACATGTGTTTGTGCCAGGGAAGCATTTGGAGAATGCTCAATTCTTCTGTTTCAGGAATGTTATACAATAATTTAATATATATTGCTATGAATATGCTATTACTGTTAATAGCACCGTATCTGTAAAAAAGATTTAGGTAAACAGTTGAGTGATAAAACCGAAGCAAAATGCTTTGATGCTGAAAGAGAAGACAGCAGGAATTATTTATTTCAACATGTTCCTATTGAGAATGTTGTCGACATTGGCAAATTCTCATAAAACTTTTCTGATACCACATTTCTCAATAGAAAAGTCTCTCATTAGCTTTTTTTTTTTTTTTACTGCCTTCACTGAATATGTACAAAGAATGACAATGTTTCCTACTGACAATAGATTTTCATACACACTACTGGTGGCAGTACAACACTGATAGTCTATCCGTTAGTCGTATCTGAGGAGGTTAAAGAATTAAAAACTGTTTTTAATATAAGCGTATGTGCTTTCACAGAGGCACAATTCTAAAGTTCTAGTAACTTTTTGCTGTTGAGTCAGTTTCGTCCATTTACTTTATCAAAATACAAATGTCTACTTTTTATTCTCAAAGAAATTCTCTTTGGTTGGAGCTGCTCAGACTGAATGTCAATGTCAGAATTCTTGTACACCTTTGTTCATTTGTTTGCTTTTTACTTCTCAAGGTGAGAGATCGATTTGAACTAAAATCTCCGGTGAAAACCATAGAAGACTTCATACGAAGATTCACTCCGAGTCGCTTGACCTCTGGATCTAACAGCAGCAGCTCATCTAGTCTAGCTACAAGCAAATCGATGCACAGATTTGGTTTAAGTGTGCTTTCGTCTACATCTACAGATAGCACTTTATTAAAACTGGAAGAGAAGCTGGCCTACTCTGCGCAGATCAATAACAACGGCTACAGCTCCCAGCGAGGCAGGACAGCTGTGGGGAGTGGACCTGAGGAAGGAGAACTCCGTTATGAAGCAGAGAGTCCAGATGAAGCTGCTCTGGTCTATGCAGCAAGGGCATATAACTGTTCCCTGGTTGGAAGGCTGTCTGACCAGGTATCAGTGGAGCTACCTCACCTGGGGACATTAAGCTTTGAAGTATTACATACATTGGGCTTTGATTCCGTCAGGAAGAGGATGTCAGTAGTCGTCAAGCATCCTCTCACAGATGAAATAAATGTTTACACTAAAGGAGCAGATTCAGTTATTATGGATCTTCTTCTCCCCTGCTCTTCAGGTACTTCTTCCTTACTTTTGTGGGAGTGGGCATGGGAGGGAGGTGGCTCTGGTTAACTACTGAAAACCTCATCAGATCTTATTGCCTTCTCTAGCAAGCGGACCTGCCAGCTTTTGTTATGACTACAGGGAATGGTAGAATGGCAGCCATCTCTCTTCTTTTATAATACTTTGTTATTACAGCAATTTTTCTCTAACAAATTACTGGTTCCTCACCTTAAAAGAATGAGTTAAAATAATTTCTGTACAAGATCTTCTACTAGCCTTTTATTCTGAAGGAATTTCTTGAAACTCTGCCAAAGGAATTTACATTTCTTCAGGAAAGCCTTCCTGGCAGTGCTGGGCTCTTTGAGTATTTTATATGAAGCCCAGGCACTTCCCATTTCGTTTGTGAATCGTTACGTCCTGAATCAATGCTTGAATCTTTACATCCTGAATCAAAGCATGAATCAATGCTTTTATGTTGGTTTGACTATGACACTGCAGGGCACTGTGAATCAATCAGCCATCAGAACAGAGACATTGTGGCCAAAGAAGGAGAGATGCTGTTCAGATGAGAAATCTTGGCTTCAAATACGTAGTTGACTTACAGGCAATAGACATGTATCTGTGAACCAAGGAATACTTCCCTAAAGCGTGGTGAACTTCTCCAGCGCCCAGATGTCACATGAAACAGGGACAATTTTAAATAGCTGCTAATTGTAATCAGCTGGGTTCAAGAAGATCCCTGTAAGCTTTCAGGAGTTAGAGGACACACACTGGCTTCAGTTTGCATCTAATTTACTGTATTTTCAACACTGAATTTAATTCAGTGTTTAAAGGTTACCCCAGTATGAATGGACAGAGCCCCAAAGTGCTAGAGGTTCTTCCCATGTTTCACTAATGCATTGACTTTGTGGTTACTTTGACATTAGTTGGAGTAAACAATTGTGAAAGGCTTATACTGTGTAATTTTATTTTAATGAAATACAGAAAAATGTTGGCATTAGTTTTCTGTTTACAGCCATATAAATTAAAGCCGAGCCAAAAAAATTAAGAACAACTTGTCCTTAACTAACAACAAAGTGTTCATTAATAATTTTCTAGTAAAGATCTGATATCACAGAAGGTACATAGAGCATCTGTGGAAACTTGTTTCCCTCCAAAGTATTAACAGAGAATTTGTGGTACTAAGAATTTCTAATAACATACCTAAAAAATAATGTTTGGAAATAAGTTCTCAGAATGAGAACTGAGCATTAAAAATAAAAGATTATTTTATGCCAAGTCTCCAATACTTTGTCACAATATAACAGACTATGTTTACAGCTGCTATGTCCGTTCACAGTCAACTCAATGAATCAAGGAATTTTTAGGCAAATCTTAGGCAGATGTTGGACCCACCTGGGTAAAACCAACAAGGCCAGTGTAGGAACCAAATAGCGACATTATCAAAGATGATGTACGTCAGAGAAGGGGGAACGAAACTCCTGAAGAATCGGTGGTGGCAGTGAGCAGATTCTGTAGCTGGGCAAATACAGCCGTTCCACCATCTTTACAGGCAAGCGAATGGAATGTGGCCTTGGAACTGCACCCTTTTTTTGTTAGTTTTTTAGCCCAAATTGAACTATGAGTTTTAGTGTATTTTGCTTTTGCAAGCAGTGTAAAGTGCAGCCACTAGAACCTCATAAGCAGTTTGCTTTGTTTTCTGGCCCTCTAAGCCACTGCTTCAGTAATTCTGTGCAGTTCAGCGGATCTATCTGAAAAACATTTGACATTTCTCTTGAGCAGCTTCTCTCCTGGAACTGAATGTAAAGTCTCTGCCTGTGTAGCCTGATGTCAGTGGGTACGCTGCCAATTCCTGAGGGAACTGCATCTTTTTCCCATTAGGGGAAGGTATTCCCCAGGTAGAGGGAGCCTCACAAGGTTTATGCTGTGGCTGTTACCTACGTTGCAGGATCTATCGGTGGTTTCATCCTGTTCTCTGGTTGTAGTGGAACATAACTGTGAGAGGAGATGTAATGCGGTGAGAATTCAGGCATTTATCATTTCAAGGAATTGACCAATAAATGAATGGACATGACAGCTAATCCCAGTGGTGATTCTTTGCTGTCTTAGTCCCTCAGGGACGTGTAAATTGTACACCAGTCAAGCGTGCAGCTTGAGACTTCGTGGTACTTCTGCTCCTGGATCTGAAAGACCAAGGCAACACTGTGTCTCTGCTCTCCCAGCTCTAACATCACGTTGCATGACTGGTTCCTACCAGACACAAAGGTCCTGTTTGTTTGGGAGGAAGAGCGTTTTAAAATATGACATGAGGAACAGTCAGAAGCAAATGTATTATGTTATTGCTTCAGCTGTGTCTTACAGAAAATCAGAAATCACCACAAGCTTTGAAAATTAAAACATTTCTCAATTTACTCCATTTGTTCTGCCTGTATGTATAGTTGAGACTGTAGAACCTGACATTTTCTGATGGCATACAGATATTTCCAGAAGCCTTGAAATTATTTCCAGAAGTGTATTGTTTTTGCTTTATCTCAAGAGTCACCATGTTCATAAATAGGAGCATTACTGTTTGAGTCAATAACCAGCTCGCACAGGAACTGTGAACATAAGTCGTTGAGAAAACAAAGACTGGGCTGGCTTTCTGCGGCTTGCAGTTACGGAAGGAAAGGAAGCAAGCAGAAAGCCACTAGCTCTCTGTCGTTCTTTTGGAGACGACTTTCTGGTTTTCACTTCCATGGTGCATGCGGTCACACTGCTTAGCATCCTGAGCAAAAAGAATCTCCACAACTAGGTTTTATCTGCAAGATACTCCTTCCCTCCTTATAACTTCTGAGCACAAGTTGAATCTCAGGGCAAGACTGATGAGGAATGTGAAGAGCTAGAAGGGCTTTATCTTTCATTGATATGCTGGTGGAGGAGGGAGATACAGTCTTCCATGCTGGAATTAAGAATTCCAGGAAAAGGGGTGTGCACATTTCTACTTGGAGAGGGTTACTCTCTTTGTTCATTGAAGGTGGTATAAGCGTTTGACATTCTGATGACTGCGTTAGTGTCCGTGGCACTCAGACAAATCTGAAGTGATTAACAGCACTTAAAGTGATAGAAACAAGTTTTGGTGTGTTTAAGCACCTATCCAAGTTTGCAGAATTTGAAATCAGTGAGTGACTGAAATAGCCACTTCCATAAGACAGTTTTCTGGGGGATTTGCAAGAAATACGGCATTTCTCTTTGGAATGGTAATGCATCACAATAAATTAGGAAGAGGGCTTGTCTGCTTTATTCTGCTAAAGTTAAAAATGCCGACTTACAAGTATGAGAAGTCCACAAAAAGGTTTGCTGCAGTACTTCTGCTAGAAAAAGAATTCTTATATTACATAGCCAAGTCACATATGCCAAAAAGATTATCATTCACAGATAGAAAAGAAGGTAAATGAAACTGTGTTAGGTTACCAGTTTAGCATATCCATGTTTCTACTTCATGTTGCAGATGAATCTACTTGTGAGCTGGTTTAATAGCTTCTGATGGAGCCTTGTGGTGTGTGTGTTGGAGCCATTCTTGAAACTGTAAGAAAGAGCTTTCTAGTTGCAAATAATGTTCATAGGGATGTGCTTCTGGAATAATATATCTTTATTGACACTTTATAAAAATCTATAGTCGTAGCATTGGTAATAGATAGATGGACAGGCCTGACCAATATTCACCATGTGACCATAATCAGAGATAGAACTAAAACAAAAGAATGTTTGAAACTCTTTATAGAGTCCCTTTGGAATAACTGGTTACATACACTCACAGTTTCACAGACCTAGAAAGGACAGGACAGTCTTTAAAGGTTGAAGCAAATGACTATGCAGGGAGTAAAATGTGTTGATACATGGTTGAAGTTACAGGAACAAAAATCAGAATATTTGGATTGCAACCTCCCAGCTTCTTCCTTCCTACAACACTGATACCTACACATGTTTGTGCTGGAGCCTCTGAACGCTTGGTTAGACACTGTGCTGCTGTATAAATATGAAAGTGCTGAATGCTGTGTTAGTTTAGAGACAGATAGACAGATAGATGTGTATGTATGTGATCACACATAGCAAGATCAAATTGGGTATGAATGCACACTGGGAAAATGGGCACCGAAAAGAATAAACAGTAAGATATTTGTCATCTAATTTAGATACCTCTATGAAGTGCTCAAAATAAGGGTATAATGCCGTAGGATCTCAGTGTAGTCAATTGAGAGAGGTGAGCACATCCAATGGTGAACTGAGATCGTATACATTAGGTCTCTTGAGATGTTCAGACTTCTGGTGGTGAGTGATGTTCACATGACTCTAAATCATTACTGTGTAGGTACCAGTAACACAAACATTACATTAAGGAACAGCTCCAACTACAAAATTATAATCCTGAAATTACTCTACACCCCCCAAAAACATGCAGACTCTAGGGAAAAAAAAAATTGAATCAGGAAATAGGAACATCAGCCATAAGGTACCAGGCATTCTCACTCAGCGGTTCAAATCTAAAAACTTACTAGTTTGCACAATTACTTTATCACTAACCCTGCAATTCATATTATTTAAGATTGCCACTACACTACATTGTACATGAACCTGTCTTGATCCTACATGATAAAAAAGATGCACATCACCTGTTTTTAACTTTTGAAGGCATCATTTTAGGTAATGAGATGGAACAAAATGTGTTACCGTTGTATTCATTATTCCTTTTTTGATCACAGTATGAGCGCATTGAACCAGTCCCAGCTAGAGAGGAAAGGAACAGATGCTTAGTCCTGATTTTGACTTCTTACATGTGGCTTTAAATGAAGAGTAATGCTAAGTGGAATTTGTGTTGCTGCGTTCAAGGTAGAAGCTAGCTGTGAGGCGTGCACAAGTGTAAATTCTCTTCTAAACAAAATCACAGTCATATCCAGGGCTTCTTGCATTGACTTAGGCCAATAGGTAGTATCAATGAAGCAGGACAGAAGAACCTTCATATACTTAGATGTACAAAACAGGGCATTGTTTCTGGTTCTTTTGAGATATTTACCTTGGTGGAAAGGTGCTATTTTTAAGTGTCATTGTTCTGTACATAATGAGATGTGGAGAAACATTTGCTAGTAGTGTATTTGAAATCATGTGTCTCTTCCTGACATTATTGTGTGCTCTGAAGATTATCATGATTTCTTAGAGGCCAAACGAATACTTAGGAGATAAGAAAAAGAAGGCCTTTCTAGCATACATTCACAATGACTTTTGAAGAGAGAAGACAGAAAATATTTTTTTAAAGTCAAGATTTTTTTTTCCAAATGGAATGTTTTACTTGAGTTTCCCAGGAGACATCACCAGCTCTTTAAAAGTATTAGTTATAAAGTGCTGGTACAGTGAGTACTGTAGACAAGTGTTTATTCTCTGAGGCCATTCAGCTGCTGTTATTTTTCAATCACTAATTTCTTTTTTTTATTCTTATCTAGATGACCCTCGGGGCAAACATCAAAAAAAAATCCAAAGCAAAACCCAGAATTACCTTAATCTGTATGCTGTAGATGGGCTGCGGACCCTCTGTATTGCAAAAAGAGTAAGTAAATGCAGACTTTTAGTTTACTTTTAAGGAGAGTTTTGACAAAGATTACTGATGGCATTTATTAATTTATTGTTCTTGATTCATAACTTCTTTTTCATTTTATTCAGTAAAGTATAAACGCTTCTGCATCACATTGACTGTGCCCTCACATACTCCTTTTAATAGGTTCTCAGCAAGGAAGAGTATGCCTGTTGGTTAAAAAGTCATTTAGAAGCAGAATCCTCTATTGAAAATCGTGAAGAACTTCTGTTTCAGTCAGCACTGCGGATAGAGAAGAATCTGCATCTGCTAGGTAATGAAATGAGAGCTGGACATGAAATTAAAATGTGTTAAAAATTCCGAAAGCTTGGCTATGAAATCTGTGCTTTCCCTTAAATGGTTTCTGACAGTACAGAAATGGGCTTCTTTTGGACTTTGTCACGACTGTCATGTGCAGCACCACAAAGGAATGGGGTATAATTAACATAACAGACATATCCTGTTTGCCTTCCTCCTGCCATCATTTTATCACTCATGAAATGAGTGGAGTAATACCAGGGGTGAATTTGACACAATATCATAAATGGGAACTGCCGCTCTAAACAGGAGGAGGACTTGGCCCAACCTGTCTATGGCATTTCATTATCTTTGTGCCACTTGAACATGGCAGAGACTTCTATGGCTGCAAGGGTACCAGAGACACTCATAAAGCAGACCTCATAAACTACATTTGAGAGAAGCATCAAGTAATATACATGCACATATACACTTGGGTCCTGTTCTGTTGAACGGGATTGCGGTACTTCATAATGATGCAGATAAAATCAGTGTATGTAAAATGTATTCCAAGAAATAAGTTGTACTTTTCCGCTGCCGAGTTGAGATGTTGAAATCACTGAGATTCTAAAATGTGGATATATCCACTGTTATTTCAAGTGTCCAACTGCTTTCTCTGGCAAAGAAACTGGGACAGCCGTAACACCATTGGAGATAACAACCTTTACTAATTGCCCACATTCCTGTCTCTGGGAGATGAGATCTACCTCGCATAACTTGATGTATCTACTGCAGATCAGTAAGGCTCCCCATAACCAATGGAGAGACAAAGTGCAGTTCATTTGGTCTGTCATAGATACCCACTTTAAGATCAGGTGGATCATGCCCATGAAGTGTCTTATTTCTTTCATCTGACTTAAATAGGAGCAAGAGCTGAATGATTTGTACTGCACTAATCAGTAAGATCCCACCATGGTTGTATGTGTTGCCTTTGGCTGCACTCTGGGGGGGAAAAATGGTGACATTTAGCTGCATGACAAATAAGTCAGAAGTAAACTACCCGGTCAGTCATTCCCCCAGAACCATATACTGTGGTTTGTACCTTACAAACATCGGTTACGATTAGGCTGTAGGAATAAAAAAGCGAGTCTAGAAGAGGAATCTCTTTTCTTTTGTACGCTGTTTGGAGAATAATAGCTTTCCTGACATTGCCCTAAGAATCTGTTTCCATATACATGCCTAGTGCTCAGACTTCAGATGAACTTTTATTGCTAAAGTTTTGGGTTTTTTGAGGAACAACCATAGGCATAATAAATAGGTGAGAAAAGTTTACTTAGCTATTCCTGCATTTCCAGATGACTTGCCTTTCTGTCACCTTCTCTTTCTCGTGTAGCGAGTGCTTACATTTTCTCACACTGAAGCCTCTCCAAAACCCAGGGGAGCACTGATTTATCAAGTCGTGACACTGAGCTTGGTCCTGAGCACCTTTTGTTACAGTATTTGAAAATCTTGTCTCTGACAATTGTTTTATGAAAGCATAGGAAAGATGCTCAGTCTTTTATAAACAGGTAGAAAGACACATTGAGAGCGTGAAAAAGCCACATTTTACATTCACATCGTGGCCAACAGGTTTATGATTTATTCTCTGCTCATTTGGCAACTGATGTCTTCAAGAGCAAAGAGCAGCGAGGCAGGAAAAGGTTTATGTCTCCAGCTGTGCTGTTGCCAAGCTGCAGTCCTGCTGTCATTCCCCTTCCAAAGGGAGAAATCTCTTGTGACCCAGACTCTTCTACCTGAGGAAAGCCAGTTAAGGCCCATAGGAACTGAAACGACCTAGAAGCAACAGTATCTTCTCTAGAAATGTTCAGAAGAAATGAGCAGAGAGACAATAAGCAGAGATACATCTGGATTTGTTGTTGACTGTCGATGCAGGTGTTTACCCCAGCTACTTTCGGCTCCTCTTTCTCCATACCTAAAAAAAGCTGTGCAAATCTTGCAGCTGTTGGTAGTTTAGCTATTTCCTAATAGAAGTGACTGCTGTGTTTTGTTTTGTTTTAAATCCAGACCTATAATTGCAGGTGAACCCGAGGTGTTCATTTAATGTGGAATATTTTGCATTTTCTGTGTGCTTAGGTGCAACTGGCATTGAAGACCGTTTACAGGATGGTGTTCCAGAAACCATTGCAAACTTGCGCAAAGCTGGGTTGCAGATTTGGGTTCTTACTGGAGACAAGCAAGAAACAGCTGTTAATATTGCATATGCCTGCAAGCTGCTAGATCACGATGAAGAAATCATCACTTTGAATGCTGAATCACCAGTAAGCAGATCCAATGCACAAGTTTACTTGTGAACTAGCTTTGCTTTATTTTTAACTTGTGCAATTAAAAGTTTGATGGCTTTTTTTTCCTTTCTCTCTTTTTTTTTTTTTTTTTTTCCTTCTTTTCCTGCTTCATCTGTAATTTTCAGGTAGGACACCTCTTTGAATACTTTTCAGTGAATCACGCTTCTAAGTCATAGCATCATGTATCATAAACTTACTGGAGACATGTAATTGTGTGTGGTGGGTTCCACCATGAATGAGAATGTGCCATAGCAGCATAAATGCCTTTCTTTGGTATGCATTCTCAAAGCATCCCTAGTTTTGCTTATTGGCACCAATGGGTCTCCAAAAGCAACCTGTTAATTAAGCATGCATTGCAGAAGAAAACAGCTGATAACCCATTAAGAATTTGTGCATTATTTTACACCACTGAAATGTAGTATTTAGATAACTCAGTCATTCATGTTTTCTCAGGTGGCTTTTTCTCTGGAGATAGAAGCAATGCTTAAATTTCGATGCTAACACTGTGAGTCAGAAAATTACATCTTCAGTAATGCCTTGCTTTCCTAACTAACTGACCTTTTCTAATTCTTCTGAATTACTGATCTTTCCTGTGCTCAACTTGTTGCAAGCAGACAGTCACAAAGAGTTTACTGATATGATCTAACATACAAGGAACCAGACTGATAGTGCTATAGTCCTTTAATGAGGTGATAAAATTGGACTTCAGATCAGCAGAGGAGAGGTAGGTCAGCAGTATCCAGCTCCAATTTCTTTTGAAAAGGAAGAAAAGATAACAGCATTTTCCGTTCTTGAGTGTATCAACTGAACTGGTAAAATTGATTTTCCATGATCTTTCTTTTTTGTCATACTTTGCTGTAAGACCTATAGCATTTCATTTCAAATGTTCATGTGTTCTCGGTAACATCTTTTAGTTGGGTATGGCTAGGAGAGAGAATTCGTCTTAAATAATCTTTAATTGACCTTTAACAACGCATAACTTTGATCTAAGTTGTAGGCGTATACATGGTGTTCATCACCATACTTAACTTGGTATTGATACTGATTATGTCATTTCCCAGCACTGTTACTCCGTGAAGGAGCTAAAATAAATTAGTTTAACATACAATACAGCATGTTAAAGAGGAATTAGATTTTAAGCCTTTTGAGTCCTCATTGCTGTCGTTATCTTCTGCAAGAATTAAGTGTGTTTAGAGCAAACAGAAGTGAAGATTATTAGAAATTAAAACTTTAACAGTGCATCAGATATAACACACTCACCGTATCCCTTATGCCTAAATATACAGCAAACAAACATTTGAACACATGTTCTTTTCTCTCAAGTGTATTTATTTTGAATTTTTTTCAGGAAACATGTGCTGTCTTGCTGGAGCAGTGTCTGCAATGCGTAGAGTCTAAATTTTCAAACAACACAATAGACGAAGCTACTGGAAACATGACTGTTGGGTTCACCCCTCTCTCTCCACCCTCTTCCTCTGTGCTTTCCAGCTTGGGCCTAGTGATTGATGGAAGGACTCTAGCATATGCCCTGGAACCTACACTAGAAGATAAATTTCTTGCACTAGCCAAGCGATGCCGTTCAGTACTGTGTTGTCGCTCTACCCCACTCCAAAAGAGCATGGTAGTGAAACTGGTCAGAGACAAACTCAAAGCAATGACTTTGGCAATAGGTAAATATCTCAGTTGAAACTAGCCTGCCTTGATGTATACTGTGCCTTGAGAATTTTGACTTTTTGACTTGGAATAGGACCCTTCCAGCTCCCTCACAACTCAAACAGCCTTACTGTTTTGTCTGAAAATGTGTCCAACAACTCTGACATATTTACTCTAATGTATATTCTTTAAAGGCAAGATAGAACTTAGGAGTAGTATTTGGGATTTCTTCCTACAGAAGTTAGGTACTCAAGACCCGGGTACGGTATGAGGTTTTGGTATGTCCAAACACAGCTGTGAAGAATTGCGTTAGCTGATGCTCTGCACAACACCATTTTGCAATCATTGTATTACACAGAACAGAGTCATGCTCAGTGTTTCTTCATCCAGTCATGTTTAAACTGAAGGTTCGCAAGTTGGCCATGCCACATAGGATATGACTTGGCCTTGTCAGTATAGACAATAGATTTACAGCTGGCATCGTGCCGGCACTTATACTTCTTCCCAGCTAATCACTCTGTTGGCAAAGGGGAGATTTTGTCAGTCACCCTGTTTTAAATCTGGCAGGCTTTACATGATTTTTACTTAGGAAAAATCAAGCAGCTCTTCTTTCCCGATTTCAAGTTTAGACTTGTGTTGGATTAGCAGTTATGATTGCAGCGTATATTGTCACAAACACACCAGCTTACATCTGCCTGTCTTGATTAATCATAGTAGGAACACATGTGAGTTGGACCTACCCATGAGAACCCCTAAGTACATATAATAATTGCCAGACTCCTGTGACAGCCACATCACCAAATGTGTGCTGATTATAATAATCCTCATGCTTGCTATATTGTGTCTAGCTCAAATATCCCTCCCTCATACTGAATTTATATCTTTGGCTGAGTGACTGGGGACATAATCATCTGCATATGTTGTCAAAAACATCTGACTGGCTAACTTGAATTACCCAGAATGCTTGAAAAGCTAGTGGAGACTGGGCAGCTTCATTCCTTCTGAGCATCTTGAGCTTGTGAGTGGAACTCAAGCTCCTGTTCTGGCTTAAAAGCCTAGCTGTACACATTCTCCCTTTTAACCAACATGAGCTGACTTGGGGTTGTGTCACACAGTCACCGAGACATCAGCTTTCTCAGGTGAGCAGATACCACTCTTGTATGTGCCAACAGCAGGCACACTCTAGTGAGATGTGAATGTACTCCTCAGCCACTGAAGTTTAAAACCAAGTGTATTGTCATCAGCTAGTACAGTTTCATTTTCCACTAGCACACTGGCTGTAAATATAAGAGGTTAAGAAGCAGACTTTTTTTTCATTCTGGTATCCTTTCTACGACACCTGTCGCTTGTGGTATCATGACTGGAATGAAGCAAGGGGTGGTGACTGTGCAACCAGTGCAGTTAAACCTACATATGATGGTTGTATTAAAGAGCTCAGATTGGTTGCCTCAAGTAAACAATTAATCTGCTTTTTAATTTTATTGTATTTCTACTGTATAGACATTCTTATTGGCTCTCCTTGCACATTTCATTCTTGGTTACACTTGATTGCAGGCAGGTAGTTAATCAGGAAGCAGAAGTATTGGGAAGCTCATTCTCATCCCTCCAGTGTTTTAGTATTTATGCAGTTCAGGCCTGCTACTTGAATTTTATAGGTCTTACTAAAAGGAGAGTGATTTGGGTTCTTTTACTTTTGCATGATAAAAAAAAAAAAAAGTCTACAAAGACTTGGCAGCTTTGCCAGGCTTCAAACCTTATATTCCAAAAGCAGATCCTTTCCTACCCCACACCTCCTTTACTATACACATCCAACACTTAGTACACATCTCCCTTACTATATTCAGCTAACATTCGATAACAACTGGGTTTTCCTTTGCTTTGCTGCCACTAACTGTTCCTAGTCTACTAGTGATAACAGAACTGTATCTTATCATTTTTAGGTGATGGTGCTAATGATGTCAGCATGATCCAGGTGGCAGATGTTGGCGTAGGGATCTCTGGTCAAGAGGGCATGCAGGTAATGTTGCTTGTTGACTGTAAAACACTTCCATGAAAGGGGGAAATAGACACTTCCCATGTGTCAGCTTGACCAGGTTGCCTTTGGATAGCCAGCACAAATAAAGGAGAAGCAGCAAGCTGTGCTGAGGGGCACCAGTTGTACATCGTGAAGATGCTCTCAGCTTGAGTTTGAGCTTGTGTTTATTCTCAGACCTGTGATGAGTTTAAACATGCTTCCTTCTCAGAAAATATAACTCATCAGATCCCGCTGAGTAAAATGTTTTAAGAAATCATACATTAAATAGACACCTGAAAAAGGGAAAAAGCTCATCTAATGCATTATTTAGGAAATAAAGGTTCATTTTATTCCCTTCTCTCCTGTATTGCTTGGGTATACTTTACCTGTGGAGTAGGCGCACAAGCCCATCCAGCTGATGCAGCTTGTTTTCCTGGTGTGGTAGTGACCCTTAGCCCAGCCACCCACACATCTCGCTCACTCAGCCTATTCAGACAGCAGAACAGTCAAGAAAGGGAAAATCACAGCCCTTTGCAGAACAACTGCTCTGTATGCACCGTTCCAAGTCTTGGGTTTTCTCCCCATTTCCTACCACAGGGAACAGCGAGATAAGGGAACTTGCTCTGTAGCCTTTTGATGTGTTCAGCTTCTGATTACGGTATTTACCACTTCTCCCATCCCCAAAAGAGAGGATGTATACGTACGGGATGTATTACCTACTATATTACTTGCTACCTCTGCCTCTACTGCTAGTGTAGGTCAGTTGCAGCGTTAGCATCAGAAATGGCAGTAAGACACAGAGAACGAGGAAGATGCCTCATTTCCACAGCCTGTCTTGTATTTGGGCTGAGTGCAGACTGATTGCATGAGAAAATAGAGTAGCTGAGTATATGTCAAAGAGCTTTCCAGAGAACATGCAAAGTGTTTCCATCCTGAGGACCTGAGCAGATGAGCATACTCCCTAACTTAGTTACCAGTGGGTGGTTCTCTGACCCATATTGCATTTTTTGCAACTCTGGATGGACGTTTTGCTTGAAAGGGAAGAAAGGCCCCCTTTACACAGAACACAAGTTGGCTGTAGAATTTTATTCCATGGCATTTCGTGAATGCTACAGTTTATTTGGGTCAACACAAATTTCTGAAACAGAAATTTAGCTGAGCCTTGAACTTGGGTGTCAACTTTGTGCATTTTCTGACATGCAGATCACCAGAAGCTAGGACAGTACTCTGGAGAAAAGTCAGTAGATGTTTGTCTTATTTGTTCATATACTCTTCCAAAGGCATCCTCTCCTGGCAGTTGTTGGAGGCTGGATACTATGAAAGATGGGCTTCAAGCTGACCCAGCAGAGCTACTACACTTGTTCTCCTTCTTGTAATCATCCAGTGTGTTCAGTCAAAGTAGTCTGCAGGGCAAATGGATGGCCATCGGTGCTCTTCAAACAGATAGATTTCAGGCCTGCAGTCCGTTAAAAATGTTTCTCCAAATATGTTAGCAGCTTTGAATTAGACTGGAAGGAAGCTATCCCAAAAATATACAGATATTCGTTGTGCGTCTGATATCCCATATGAATGGAACGAATGAAGATTCTCTGTGATGAAGAATCTCCATGAATCTGACTTTGATAGCTGGAGAGGGCAGGAGAAAAGGAAGTCTTGGATTAAGCTGATGCCGACTGTATTTGTTGTTCCACAACCTTCAGCAGGCTCCAAGAGCTTTGCATAACTTCTGCAGTATCACTCTGCAGGCAGTCCAGGCTCCAGAGAGCCCAGCAGAGACTGTTGATCGGCTCCAAGCCAATCAATTCAAAAAGGTCTTCTGCAAAATCCTTGGGTCCTATCATCTCTTATGAACGTATCAGCTCCTGTAATCTATGTATTAATTCAGATGACTTTTTTTCTTAATGCAGACATACAGTGTTCATAGCATTTTTTTTACTCCTCTCCCTATTATGCCACTTCCAGTTGAGCTCATACACTTACAATAACCAGTCCTCAAACGCCCCTGGCTTTTGCCTTGTATTCAGATTTGAAAGCTATTTGCTCATTAACCCATTAAACTACCTTTTTTTTTTCTAAATGACAGTTCAACAGAGTAGAAAATGTTTATAGATCCCTTCCTTTACTGCAAGGTCCTAAGGAACCATGCAGGCCTCTTTACTATAAACAGCTGCCAGAATCTTACACATGCAGGTACTTGGAAGGCGTTGGGCATTTAGATGTCTGAAACAGCAATCCTCTCCAATTTATTTTCTTTCCACATTCTGTGGAAGCATGTGGAGCATGAATCACTTTTTCCTGTGAAAAAGCTGGAAGAAAAAATAAAAATGTGAAAACCAGGGGGGTATTTTGAGACGAAATAAACATGCAAATGTAATTGGATAACACTATCTTCCTCACTGCGTTCCTCACTGAAATCAAAATGGAATAAGAAAGAAAAAAAGCCCGACACTTCTCACAGTGTGTGGTGAAGTACTATGTTAGAAGCACAATCTAACGGTTTTGCTTTAACATTGGAATAGGCTGAGATGGAGTAGAGGACAAGGAAGCAGACATAGCGCAGCTCTGTTCTCCCCAAACTGCAAGATAGCTCTGCGTCTGCAAGACAAATCAGACTGTTCTGTGCAGGGAGGTTATAGCAACTGTATCTCAGCACCTGAGAAATCCCAGGATGTGTCAACGTATTAAAAAATATCCCAGTTTATATACACATCTGCTGCTTAAATTACAATGCATTATTACACCCTCTCTTGTATATGCTTTTAGAGTTTATTTTAGTAGCTTCTACAAGCACTTACTTGGGAAAACAGCCTTTTTGATGATTTACCAAGAAAGGGAATAAGGAAAGATTAAAAGGGAAGATGTCTCTCATTTAAAAATACAGCCAAAAAACATACCCTGCAGAGTGTGAGGAAGGCATTGCTCCTTTGGGAGTTTTCACCTTCCCTCGTGTGATTTGCTGAACTGTAAGAAGAAAGGTGTTACCAACATAGAAAATGAAATATAAAATAATATGAAATGAAATCTCAGTGTGATCCTAGAGATAAGGAAAATAGTGAAACAACTGTGATAACACTGTCATTTGCAAGAAGGTCTCATCTAGACATACAGTATACCCTGAATTTTAGAAGTAGCAAGAAACTGGGTGATTCATTTTGTCAATGTGATTTGGCAGTCTGCACACTCCCAGAAGAGTCTCATCTAGTGTGATTTTTTCATAAATAGATTTAGAAAAAGTGCATTTTTAAAAATCCCTCAGAACACTGATATCTCGGGACAGCCAAGTGAACTTTATGAGTCAAGATTACAAATGTAATTAAAGCTAATACTTTTACTGTTTTGTCTTTTAAAGTCCAGTAATTATGATGCAGCCAGTTAATTGTGCTTCTCTTACTTTATTTCTCTGCAAGTTCATTTCACCCTGTAAGTACCCTATAGCTTTTACAGAGAAAGATGTTACAGCCACCAGGATGTTCACACACGGGCCCCGAGCCTTCATGCTCATGTGGCTGCGATTGCCAGCCATTCTCCCACCTCTCGCTTCTTGCTGCTGCTTGTCACCATCTGGAACGTAGACTGTAATCTCCTTTTGGCGAGGACCAGGTTGCCTTGCATCTTCTGCCGAGTTGCTGGGTTTTGCTCAGGGGTATTCCAACTCAGTGCAGCAATAGCTGCATTTCAGGTGCACTGTGATGTGTTCCATTCTTCATCGGTGCAACTTCCATTGACCGTATGAGTTGAGGAGATGACTAGGTTCACTGTTGGTGTTGACAGTTGGTGTTGACAGTGACTCTTTACAATAATTATTCTCATTTTCCTTTCCTTTCATTGAAGGCGGTGATGGCAAGCGACTTTGCAATCCCAAGGTTCCGGTATTTGGAGAAGCTCCTGCTTGTTCATGGCCACTGGTGTTATTCCCGACTTGCCAACATGGTGCTGTATTTCTTCTACAAAAATGCGGTAAGTGTTTGACTTGGCAGCTTTATGCCACCACATGTTTCTAGGGCTTATTTTGTGCTAAGTGAGCATTAGGTCAGCCTTCAAATGGTTTATAAATAAGCTGCAAAGAAATTTGCAGAGTTGAAAGACAGCTGGCTGCCATTCACAGAAATACAGGATGCACTCCATAACAGCTACAGTGTGCTGCTGAATGTGCAAATTAGGTAACAGAAATAACAAGCACTGTTTAAGAAAAGTTTCTTTATAGAGCAGTTTTGTAGAACTTAGATGGCTAGACACAGGAGACTTGAGTGCCAAAGCTATCCAGCACTGGTCCAAAGTAGCAGCTGAGTGTGTTTTCCCGACCCTATCTCATCGTTGCTTATGAATCACTGTACATATTCCCTAGTGACTTGAGATAATTTTGAATCATCTCTTTGTCTCAGAGGAAGAGATTGGGAAGGTTTTCTCTTCATTTATCTTACTCCCAGCTAACCAAAAGAGTTCATTAGAAGGGAAGCACAGTGTGGTAAAGAACAGAGTATGGTCTGGGTTACCTCCCTGGTGTATGAAATGGGAGTTAGTCCAGTACTGGGCACTGGGCCAGTAGCAGCTCAACTCCTTGGCCCCAACAAACCCCTTTTGCACTGATCTTGGAGTACGAAGATGATTGATTGAAAACTGCCTAATAAGACAACCAAGAATTCCATCAGCTGTGTGGGATTCACTGGCAGGCACACAGATACGCTCACTTGCAACGCCTACAAATCACCTTGGGAGCAAGGGATATGAAGAAGTGGGAAAAAGAGAAGAGCCAGAGCTCTCAGACCTCTCTTTGCTCTAGAGGGCAATGTGTGAACTGTGAGCAGGAGACTGGATACTATCCCCAATATCAGAAAAAAAGTAGCTCTCGATTTTGCAAAAGTTGCTTTCCAAATTCAATCCAATCCTCATTTTTTATACTCAGTGGCAACTTTTTAATGCAAATTCCTCTTGGCCAGAGTAATCCCTATCTGATCTCAGTCTGAAGGTATGTATTTTATCAGGAGAAGACCATCATTTGCTCAAAATTTTGAACATGATAGGAATATTTAAGAGACCTAAAGAATTAATTAAGCATCTTTGGGTTAACACAGACATCTTAAAATACCTTCTGTGATCCGATCAGAAACTGCACCCATCCAGAGACAAAAGAAAGAAGGTACTTGGACCGTCTGAACTGCTGCTTGAGTCTGAAATGGCAAGCAAATTTATATAATACTGCACTGAGTGGAGAGGCACCTGTTGAAGCACAACAGCGAAATACGTGCTGGTATTTAATACCTGGGTTTTAAGGCTTGATCTTGAATGATGCTGAATATCTTTACTCCCACCCCCAGTGTTGTATGTTTCCAAGATACACTTTGTTTTGACAGTATCAAATCTGAACTTTGAAGAAGCCCATGCAGAGCTATCTTACATTACAATAAAATAAATAAATAAATAAATAGATGGATGCATATAATAATACCCATAACACATTCCAGTAATCAGCAGCCAAATATGTTTTTTATACACCTATATTTTTGTTCAGCTCTTCTAAAATCTTCCATTTCCTTTGGTACAACTCCCCTTTATTACTAGTGTTATTTCTGATGCCATTTTTAGTAAAACATTTTCAGAAGCTTCTGCCTCCAGGCTAGAATATAACTCAAGAAATCTCTTTGTGTTGGCTCTGGCAGCCTTGAGAACTTTCTGAGCAAAACTTGTTACCAACTCTTAAAACTATAGTGGGGTATCTAGTGTACAGACAGGAATGTCTGACACTACACCTGCCCTTAAGGAAAGAATATTCCTGATCCTTTTGCAAGGAGACTCTTCTGGATGATTCTCCAGAGACAGTTGAGATAGCTTGCAGAACATCTGCAGTGTAGCTTTCTCTTTCCCCACTTGCTCGTATTAGAAAATTTTCCATTCTCCGCTAGAACCTAACTCAAAGTTGAAACTCCAAATCGCTGGAAAAGCTATTTGGAAACTCAGATGACTTATCCAAGAAGATGTTTGGCTTGGTGGATATAATAAAAATACAAGTAAAATATAAACTAAAGCCTAGCATGACTGGAAATATCTGAGCTTGATGAAAAGGGATTTCATGGAAAACAATTCTACCTGTACAAGCATGCACTGCTTCTTCTCCTTTATCTCTGCAAGATACCACTGGACGTTTTTTGGCATATGTTTCGCTCACTGAGAAATTCTGTCTGGGGTCACATTCATAAAACAGTCTGATGGAGGGGGAAGAAAGGTAACCTTTTTATTTAAAATCTAATTAAATGTTTACGTAAATTTGTTTTGACTTTTCCAGGGGGCTAATGCACAGAAGCAAAAAGGAACCTTATAGTTGAAATTAAAGCAGACACTTGTTTAATCCAAAGTAAAATTTCAGAGGGAAAAAGATCTGATTTAAGCTTAGTTACTGAAATGTCATTTGTTTGTGCAGCTTTCTTTGACAACACTTCTGGTAGCCGTACTAGAGGTGACAGGAAAATTTTCAACTGACTGTATTTTCATCAAACTACCAATTTTCATAAAAGCCAAACTGTTCCCAAGGCAGGTTAATTTTAGCAAATCTCTAGGAAATAATATTTCTTAGGTCCAGGATCAGCTGGATTTTATTTCAAATAAGTGAGAGAAAAGCATTTAAAATCACATATTTATTGCAATTCCATTTTGAGAAAAGACTCAGGAAGTTTTGTTGGGTTTTGGCTGTGGAAAAGAAATAAATTTCAAAATCTGTTCAGTTTTGAAATGAAATTGCAACATATTTGAACATATATATAATATAGCTACATATATAAAAACATATACACCTTCCTACAGCAGGACCGACCCTCTGATTCTGTGGCAGTTCCCTTTCACACTTCTTATAGCAGTTTTCAATGACCAAGCAGACCATAGTTGCTTGGGTTTTTTTCCCCCGTGTTTAAATATCAACTGCATTTTGGTGTACAGATAGAACAGATCTGTATTTGACTGTATATCTAAAGGCGATGAAGGGTTAACATACTCCAGCTGGCTCAAAGCTTTGAAGAGCAGAATACAAAAAGAAGAGGAAGTGAGAGGAGAGGTCGGGTCATTTCCCTTCTTGGTGGTTAAAATGGGGAGAACTGTCAAGGGACAATTACCAAGGTTTTTCTGGTTGCCTTCTTTTAGTGTTAATCACTTCACAAAGAGTAATAAAAATTGCAGTTTTAGGAAGACCAAGCCTGGAATTTTATTTCCTTCCCTAGGAAGCTGCCCATCTTTTTCTAGGCCTCAAATCCCCTCTCACCAAGCGAGATCGACAGCTCTCCTGAGCCCTAAAAGCCTCTGGGATCCTCCATGCTGCAGAGACTGTAGAAGAGACAAGTTGTGTGCTTTGTCCCTTTTTGGGTGATTCCAACCCAGCTATAGGAACAATCCCACTGCAGCTGTGTCTGCAGCTGATTTCTTTGTACAGCTAATGATTAAGGGAGACTGAGAGATCTTTACAGCGCTGCTAATTTGCTGAATTTCAAAGCACATACATAGAACAGTTAAGAAAACTTTGCTAGACCTTGCAGTTTCACCTCCCTTGCTGCTGCTAATCTTATGTTGGTCTTGCAGAAAAGCTCTGCATTTACCTGTTGTGGACCAGCAGAACCTCCCAAAACATCTCAAGCCAGCAGAAGACATTATTATGGAAATGCTTATTCTTACAATAGTAGCATAAGTGCTATGAGACCAGTACTGCTATATCTAGAGGTCAATGATGGTTGGGAGGGCTTTTTACGGGTAGTTAAACTGCACCTCAGAGTTTCACTTGAACTGAAAGTTAATTTTGTGTGAAGTCATCCCTGACACCTGAGACCTGAGGTTCCAGCAGCACAAAGACTTGCAGGTGTGCCAAATGTTTGCAGCTTAGCTCTGTAGCCCCAGCATCAGGAACAGCAAGTTAAAGACTAGATATCACTAGAAGGATTGCTCCCGTGTTTAGCGTTCACTGATAAGTCTTTGCAGAACCAGAATCAGGGTGGTTTCAGAACACAATGGGATGACGATCCTGTTTACTGTGTCATATTTACAGCATTGCTCATTCCATTTCAGATGTTTGTGGCCCTTCTCTTCTGGTACCAGTTCTACTGCGGGTTCTCTGGCTCGTCGATGATTGATCAGTGGTATCTCATCTTCTTTAATTTATTCTTCTCTTCTCTTCCACAACTGATTACTGGTGTGCTGGATAAGGACGTGCCAGCTGAAGTATTAATTGCAGCACCTCAGCTTTATAAAAGTGGCCAGAATATGGAGGTAAAATTTTCTTGCTTTTGTAGTTTTTTTCCTAAACATCTTTAGTTTCATCTGAAAACCAACCCTGCTCCCACAGAGCAGATGAGTGATATCAGCAGTCTGAGAAGTCACTATTATTGTTGCATGGTATTTTTCATCTGAGTCAAAGTATCTGAATGCCAAAAGTGCATTAAAAAAAAATAAAGAAAATAAACCCCCCAGCTGTATTTTGAAATATGTAATAGGAGAGAAGTCCGTATGCTTTATGTCAGCCTAAGCTGAACACCTCCCTCATGGTCCAGGTTCATAAATAACCACAAAAATAAAGCAGATTATACCTTGTATACTAATGTGGACTTTCACAGAATAACCTCACAGTACTTAGAACTTCAGGCCCCAGCCCTTTACAAACAGTCAAAAGAGAAAGATGCCCTTAGGATCAAGCACAGAGGTCAATAGACCGGAACTCATTAGGGATGTAGTCACCAGCAGATGACAGATTCAGCTGTTGAAAATACCTTGTCCCCATCTGCTTGAATTGTACATGGAAAACAGAAGAAATTGCAGGAGGGATTGGAGCTAAACCATTTCAGTTAATTACAGCTAAAGTGTACTGTGGGTAAATCTTTCTGCTTGGCTAAAACTATCCATATTGAGACATTGCTTCCAAGGCAAAAGCCTTTCTTAAAAGTATCTGACATTGTACCCTCTGAGCAGAGACAGTGAGTGGGTTTTGCTTCTAACAATACACCTGTATTTGGTACCCCACATATGTAGTGACAGTGCTAGACAGTGTCCTGGAAAGATGAAAGGAGAATTTATAGTGTTACTTATTTTTAGTGCTTTAGTCCAAATTCTCTTTTTTCACCCAGCTGTTGTTTTCCATTTTCTACATTTCTTTTGTTCCAGTGCACTGCACTTTAAAGATCTGTAACATTAATACCTTCCTTTCTTGCACATTTTTAAGGTGATAGAAATCTTGTAATGGCTTAAGCTTGCTGGGAAGTTGCATCTGTCTTCAGCTGGCAAACTGAGTAGAGAAGTCTCCCAGTTTCACAATAATTTCTCATAGTCAATACCAGGCACCTTTCTAAGTTTGTTTGAAATCTAGTCAACATATTTTTCTGAATAGTTACCTAAAAAGGTATTTTAAAAAAATCCTGTGTCAAGTAGGATCTCTTTCAAAAAGATATCATTGATTCAAAGCCTGTAGAATTAGAGAACAACTTAGATGACTGTGCAGACCATCTGATCCAGACCCGTGGTCAAAATGGCTTCCAAGCCAGATGAGGTTGCTCAGGTCTTTATCTAGGCCATTTTTTAATATCTCCAAAACCAGGGATTCCACAGCTTCTCCAGTGCTTAATAGCATGTTATTTCAGTAGGCCAAAGAGTACCATAATTTCTTTAAAATATCTTTCAATTCCCATTTTTAGGCTGCAGTATTATCCATAGAGGGAAGGAACCCTCATGAATCCAGTGACTGGAGATGTAGCCTATATCCCAAAATTAAATAAATACTTTGCCATTTACAAACTATTTTTCCTTATATCTAGGTCTTTTATGTGACCATCCATACCCCATGGATACCATAATAATTGTATATTTCTTTAAAACAAAATGTTAGTTTAACATTGTTTCTTAGCAAGCAATGTTGTACACTCACACACAGATATATGTATATATGTGTTTTATATTTGTATTTATAACATTACTTCATGAATTGCTGCTAAAGATCCCTGCTGTGGATCTTCTTTTCTAAGTATGCTTGGAATTTTTGTATTCTGTCTTGTGAATAAATACCCTGTGTTTGTATGTACGTGATGTAAAACCCATTTACTCATGTGCATAGACCTCAGAAAGCTCCTCCAGAAATCAGTGGTCTAAATGTGGTGCATAAAGTTGGGCACCTTCATAAACGTTTGCTGGCCTGAGTGTCAGATTCAAATGACACCCTCTGCCAGGGGAAAAACAAAAGAAGAGTCACCTCTCAGAATAGAGTGACTTGCAGGTAGACTCTTCATACTTCATCCCCAAGGATGTCTAACTGATTGGCAAAGTTACGAAGCACAAGTTGTGAAGGGCACAAGCCCTTAAAAGAGCCCATGGCCTTAGGATCAAGCAATATCTCCTTTAAAATACCTATCCCAGCCAATAACATCTTCATTAGGCTCTGATTTTCTTAATGTTCTTTATGCCACAGGAGTATCAACCACACATGTTTTGGATGAACATGATTGATGCTATGTATCAAAGTCTGGTTTGCTTCTTCATCCCCTATTTCGTAAGTGTTTGGTTTAAGCCATTCCATTTCAGGCGTTTTGAGGAGAACGGACAACACAGCTTGGACTAAATTCTTTCTCCTTCTTTACAGACTTATTATGATTCAGAGGTGGATATCTTCTCCTGGGGAACTCCCATCACCACGATAGCTCTTTTCACCATCATACTTCATTTGGCTATTGAAACCAAAACTTGGGTAAGGTACCCACAGCCTAAGTCAACATATACTGGTGTACACGTAATCCTTTTCTTAGTGCCATCCTTCAAAAACAGAAGATGGTCGCTTTGTTCCCTCAGCACATTTTATTTTTAGCAAGCATTTTAAGCAAACATGGAAAAGGTTTTAAACTGTGATCTGCGAACAGCTATGTAGTGTTTTATCTGTAATAAGAATTTTTGAAAAGACAAGGCTCCAAACTCTTTGCTGTGCATAGATTTGGCTCCAGAAATTAAGAAGTTTTAATTCAGAATCACAGCATATTTCTCAGAATATGAAGAATCATTATGCCTCTGTTTTGTTTTTGGTTTTTTTTTTGTTCTAGACTTTTCTTCACTGGTCATCTTGCATCTTCAGTATCCTTTTGTTTTTCTTTGTGGCTCTGGTTTACAATGCTTCCTGCCCAGTGTGCTATCCTCCATCCAATCCCTACTGGACTATGGAGAGGTTGATGGGAGACGCTAAGTTCTATTTCACTTGCATTATATCACCAGTTGTTGCATTGCTGCCCAGGTATTGTATCTTTTCTCATATATGAAAGCAATTTTATACATACGGTTGTGAGGACAAGAAAGATTTCTTTTTCTACTCTCCCTCTTTCTTTTTGCCTTACCAGCCAAGTCAATTTTCTTCAGCAGCTGATTATGAAGGTCAGGTTGTCTAACCTCTTCTGTGCTCCTGACCACAGGAACAGGCCACAGCTCTTGGCCATAGACCAGAGGAAGTGGCATAATTGTGGCCTGTTGGTCAAACCTCCTGGCTATGCAGAGGTTTGCTATCCTGTGTGGTGTTCTGTGATGCTTCCAGATTGAACCCGTCCTCCCATAACGTGCATAGTACAGAAATTCTGACAGTATGTCGCGGATTTACTTGCCTACTTATGGATGTAGGAGACCTGTTCCACAGACTGGTCCCCACTGCCTTTAATTCCTCATCAGGAAAAAGTGTGTAATCACAGGGTGGATCACTGACTAAAGGCACAGATTTATTACACTGCTTGTTATTGATCAAAATGTAAGCACAGCGTTCAGAGCTTTTGATCTGCAAGCTTTCTTGTGTCAAACATAAGAAAGGCACATAAAAATTATTCTTCTTTGTTGTGCTTTTGTCTTGGATGTTTCCTCTTCATGATTTATTGGGTACTTCCTTCTTTATGTTCTTTTCACATGCACCTTCTTCTCTTGCAGGTTTCTGTACAGAACCCTTCAGGGAACACTATTCCCAACCCAGCTTCAGCTGGGACGCCAGTTGAGTAAACTACCCCCAGAGAGTCGCACCCAGCTTCTGACCAAGTTGAATGTACAGGAAACAGTACGTCAGACACAACCCTTTGCAGACAGCTTCTCACCGAGCCTTAGCTCAAATGCCAGTGATTGTTACAAGGCTTATAACCAAAGCACACCTTTGCCAGCATCTCCTCAAAGAAGCGAGTCACTTTTCTACACAAAGGCAGAACGTACAACAGATCAGACTGTGGCTGCCTCTCCCCAGGGTGCTGCGTTGTACGGGGGGAACAAGCTCCCCTCACCAGGAGGTAGCCTGGAAAGGTCCATGGGATTTCATGAAGTCAGACACGGCACCTCAGAGGTGGAGCCGTTGCCTGTGGGAGCAGCGTTCCCGTGGAGCTCAGCAGTCAGCCAAGCAGACTTCAGTTTGTTGAAGTGGATCACATCAACTCCTCTGTTCAGCCGCTTTGGGACCGTTTTACAGGTGTCATCAAGCAGTTTACAAAATGAAACACAGGACAGTATGTGCGTGCTTGGCTCTTCTTTGCATGTGGACTTCAAAGGCTTAAAAGAACAGAGCTCAAATAACTTGCAGGACAAAACGAAAGGGACCCCAGCTGATCATTATAAAAGTGACAATTCCGAGACCACCTTTTTATGACATGGGTCTCAAATATATTTATATATTTTCTATTTGCACACATTTATATTGAGATTACTCTATTTGTTTCCAAAGATGAAACAAAAAATCAAAGGTACAGAGTGATTATTTAAGAATGTTTAAATACAGTATATTGAAATAAGAGCTTTAAATATAAAAAAAGAAACACTTGAAAATTCCATTTATATTGTTTTATTTTTTCATCTCATTTTGTAAGGAAATGCTGTCTCTTTTTTTTTGAGATGCTTCTCTTTTATTTTGACACATACTGTCAAATCAAAGGACCTATCTACCGTATTCAAAAGGGTTAGATTCACAACAATTATTGATAACATTGTAGGCCGTTCAGTAATCAAGGAGGAAAACCCATGGGAATGTATTCCATCCATCACCTGCTTGCCAGGGTCTTTTGTCACTGGCTCAAACCATTAGGCAAGACTATCAAATTATTATACACCTGTCTGTAAATGTTAACAGTTTCTTACCACCGCATTAATCATACTGGTATTTTATAAGTGACACCATATTTTGATATCGCAGCCATAGCATTTTATGTGTCATGATAAAACAATAAATAAATGACCATCCATATTGCAAAGCGCATTCCCAGTCTGGCTTTCATAGTAATTCAGCCCTTCACCTGGAGCAGTGAGTGTTTGGCCAGTCGTGACCTTACATCAGGCTGTTCAGCTTCTGAAGACACTCGCTGCTTGTTTGCGGGGAATGATTTGGTGGCAAAGAGCTGGTGCATTGTGTCAGCTGTAGAGTTTGAGCTGGGAGGGTCTGTCATCTCCTGTGCTGGAGCACCAGCAGGAGTAGGTTGGTTTTGCTGAAGAAGTCAGTCCTGCTCGCTAGTGGTGGCAGAGGAGGACAGGCACGGCGGAGTTAAGCACCTTCTTGTTAAGCACCTTCGCTGTTGTTTCATCCAGATCCCAGAGAAGTTCAGCCTTGCAAGGCTGTTTGGCTCTTTCATATCTAGTCACCATGACTGTTATGAACTAGCTGCTGCACTTCTTCGTTTCCTCATCAGAGGTTCTCAGATGGCCTTTGCCTTGCTGGCCATCAGCTGTGTAAGGCCAGAACTTGTTCATGCCGTGCTCTGTGCCAGGTGACTTGCCTCCCTCAGCCCGTTAAGCCACAGTGCCTACCATGTCTCATTTGCTAATCCACTCAGGGTCTTTTTTTTTTTTTCTCAAAGATGTATACACTGGCCTCTTTCCCAAAGGCAGGATTGATTATATGAAACTGTAAAATGCCAATGGAAAAAAGAGATTAAGGCAGTATAAGTAAGAGCTGTCAGCCTGTGAGTGCATTACCCTCCTGAAACATGACACATCCACATGTAGCTAAACTGCATTTTGGGATTAGAATTTACTGAGTACTGGGTAAAGACCTAAGGGACTCAGCCTTCCAGTCTCCTGGGAACAGCTTTAAGCACACGATTGATTTTAAAAAAAAATAGTACCCGAAGCACAACTTCTTCCTTTTAGCCTCTAGTTAAAGGGGAACATGGGTTTATGTGTGTAGGTTTTGGTGGAATAAAGAACACCTATTGACTCATTTGCTACTGGCTGAAAACGTCATGACATTTCCGTGCTTTATATTAATCACAATAGAAACGTGGCAGTAAGAGTGGGCACTCGTTTTCCATGAAGGTGGCACCATGCCTTGGTAGTGCCAGCACAAGCCAGGAACTGGTGGGGTGTGTGTCCTGACACACGCCTCTGAGTCCCGCACCCTCAGAGCACATAGAATCATAGAATGGTCAGAGTTGGAAGGGACCTTAAAGATCATCGAGTTTCAGGCCCCCGGCCATGGGCAGGGACACCTCCCACTAGAGCAGGTTGCTCAAAGCCCCATCCAGCCTGGCCTTGAACGCTTCCAGGGATGGAGCGGCCACAACTTCTCAGGGCAGCCTGTTCCAGTGCTTCACCACCCTCACAATAAAGAATTTATTTCTAATATCCAATCTAAATCTCCCCTCTTCCAATTTAAAACCATTACCCCTTGTCCTATAGTTCCCTATAGTACCACTTGTCCCTTAGTTCTCTCCTCTCTCTGGAAAGTGAGCCTGCAGGACTCAGCACAGGTGGAGAAACCTTTGCAAGTCTCTCTCGTTGGGTGAGACAGCTCTGAGTTTAGACACCTCGACTTGCTTTTCTCTGTCTTGATAGTAACTCTGTTGGGATGACTTTGCAGGTAGTTTTTTGCAAGGCTGGCTGGCTGTGTTTAACACAAACACTGCAGAGATTGCTGCTGTAAATAACTTACCTGTGTGGAGCTGCAGTCTCTTTTACTGTCAGGGAAAATTGAATGACACTGTGAAATGTGTAAATGTTGCTGTCTGGTTAGAAACTCTCCTCTGCTTGTGAAACAACATCTCACAGAAGGAGACCATATCAGATACCAGGTGGGCAGAGTTCACAGGTTTGCAAGACACTACATTCAATCTAAGAATGTTGTGGGGCCGTAGCAGGAGCTTACCACAGATGTCTCTCAGCTCCTGCAGCAGGCCCAGCAGGCAGGTAAGGATCTCTCAAGCTTATTGACACCTCCACATCTTCCCACAGCAAGTTTGGTGTCCTACAGGCCTTCATGGGACTTGCCTGGTGCTGGTAGCAGGAAGGGCTGGAACATCGCTGTGTTTTGTCTCAGAGCTGTATGTGCTGATATTCTCATTTTTAAAATTTTTTTTAAAATTCCTCACTTGGTATGCCTTTGTGATACAAGCTTTGGTTTACCTATTATGCATTCAGAGTCTCAAAGACTATTTTTGTAGCTAGAGGATAAAAGGTTTCCTTTGGGACTGAGAGATGCTCATGCGCTGCCAGATAGTTGTGTTAAGTTGCCACTGCGAGTGTGAGAGCAGTACATCTGTGTCATGTATTTAGGGAAACGAGATGTAGAACCTCAGCTGCTGCAACCATCGGAGCTCTTGCAATTTCTGCAAGCTGACTTACCCCAGCTGGGAATCGGGCCTCAATAACTCCTCTGTTTTGTTGCATAGACATGTATTTGGAAATGCATAAAGCCTAAATGCTCCCATCATACTAAAAGATAAAATTATCTTTTTTTGACGGCAAGCCGGCAAACATGTATGAGTTTAATCTTAAATAAACCAAATAATCCCGCTGTCCTTAATGGGCAGTGACCTCAGCAGGGTTGCTCGTGTGCTCACAGATAGATGGGAAGATGCGCCACATTGAAGTCTCCATGTGCCAAAACATCACAGCGAGATACCAAGGGGCACAGAACCAGGGCTAGGATGTCAGCAAGCAAGATGCCTCTGTTTTCCTTCATGAGATATATTGTAAAATAATATAAATAAAATGAGGAAAAAGAGAGCCAAACAGATTTTCCATTTGGAAAGAAAATATTAAGCAAGCTAGTTCTTTTCATTTCAAATCAGAAGTTCTCTCTTTGGTTGCCAGAAGACAAACACATCAAAGCATAGTACTTGCTGGGTTTTTAGGGCTTGTCAACATTTTGAAGCTGCTATTAATATTTGAAACATTTTAACTAAACAAATACTAATGGCTTTCTGAAGTTGTATACATTGATTTTAATGAAATAGAAATAAACTTCTGAAGTTATTCCTGTCGGTGCAGTTGAGCAGTTGTCATTGCAGGCAAAACAAAGCTCTAAATTCATGAGGCTGATCCTCGAAAGGCGTGCAACTGTTTATTGCAAGATTCCATGAGGAAATTAAAATGATGCCGGGGTTTGGTCTATTCCCAACAACAACCCCCTGAACACGATTTCAAATATTTGCACTGAACTCTGCAGGCACTTCTACATCTGCTCGACGTTGCTGGCTGAAGCAGCCCGGCTGAAATTAATGACTGAGAAGAAGAGAGCTGTGAATTAAGCATCATAGCGTTCCATATTTCTTAGTCATATTTATGTGAACTAACTTCTCAGTGATTTATCCATTTTATAAATTTCTCTTGGATGCGTAGAGGTCTTTGAGAAACAGCCAGAGCTCTTCTATCAGGTTAACACTCTAATCTCAGAAATTATGTCTCCCCCATATGCCGGTGCACTGGAACCGGGCATATAAATGTCAAAACAGGAACAAAACGCCACTCCAGTGTTTTTTCCAAGATTTTCCGGCTGTACATCACTGTCCTGTGCACTCAGACAGTCATGCACCAGTTTGCCACCCGTCTGCATTTGCTGTGGAGCCATGGCCCTACCTCCTGATGGCCCTTAAGTGACCTTCTATGCTTTCCATGAACTGGGAAGCTGATGACAGTGCTGACTTCTCCCTGTGGCCAAATCCAGTGGCACCCTGTGTTGTTTTAAATGTTTCATTGGTGGGGAGAGCTCATCCTTTAGTTAGGAACATTTCCGCAGACCCTTTCAAATTACTCCACTGGAGACCATTCTTGCTTCCATTCTACAACCTTCTCAACTACCTTGCACTGACCCTTGACGTGTTGTTTATTCACACCCAACACTGCTGAGGGCCACGGTCTCTGCTTGCTCCCAGTACGTCTCCTGCAAGCTCTACCCACTTAATCAGGGACTACCTCTTCAGGGCATCTTGGCCCAGCTTTCTAGTGTCCTGCTCACATTTGGCTCCAGTCCAGGCTTATACACCCCAAACATATTAGACTAATCACCTCACCCACACACAGTGCATATGGAGGATCTGGGGAGGTTTATCCATTAAAGGTGCTACCTAGAAGGCTTTCACACAAGCACTGGTTACAGTACGTGGAGTTCAGCTGAAAATAAACTCCATCAGAACTGCATGTGGTTGAGTCATCTGGGAGTGGCAATTCCTGCCCTAATCATAAGATCTGCATCAAAACCTGAACTTAAAAAACGTAAACTATAGCCTCATGTTTTTGCAGCAGCTAGTTCTTGATTCAAATTGCTCAGCACTTTGGGCATTATTCAGCCCAGCATTAAATTCGGCAGTGGGCTTCTGTAACTGAGTGCACATGGCAATTCAGAAGAATGATGCTGACAGGATGGGCCATGCGCTGTGACAAAGCAGTAGAAGGTACACGTCAAAGACACTGTGGAAGCCACGAGAGACAGGGCCGTGCAGACGTAGCAAAGCAGGGAAGGAAAGGCACTGCTAGATGGTATTCAGAAGTTCCAAGGTTGGTGAAGAGATGAGGGGACCTCCAAAGCTTTCCAATCACATCGCTTTTGCCTTTGCAAAGGTTCTGCACATCTCCCTGTCTGCGTGCTGGTAGATTAATTCACACAGACCTTAACCTTCACTAGAGCTATGCTGCAGGTGAATCTGGCTCGTTACCTGCAGCTGGGTGCGAATAATGGGGTTGGATAACCAGCTCATGTCAAGCAACGCGGCTGTACTGACTCACGTGGAGGTAGGTTGGTGCTTGCTTTGCAAACAGGACCATGCTAGCTACACATCGGGCGGGAGCACTCATCAGCCGGTGCCTATGACCGGGACAGGTCCCAGTACCAGCACCAGGGATCCTTCCTGTGTCAAAAAACAGGGCAGGAGCCAGAACAAGGGGGACCTTGATGTCTCCCTACCCAGACAGGATGTGAGCATCCTTCTGCTGCTTGTTAGACTGAGACCACACATTTGTTTGCAGTGTCCAGGACAACTTTGGGTGACTAGTTACCTGGAAAAGAAGCAGCAGGTGATATGGCAGGGAACCCCTTCCTACTCAATCAGAAATCTCCTGCACCATTGCAGAAATGCCTCCATTTTTTCTCCAGTGCTTTCCAAAATGAAACCTGGCCCTAGGAAAGCCCCTGGGATGGCTGTATCCATCAGAAGTGGACCCTCGAAGCATCTGCACCCAGACCCACTGCACCAGGGCTGTCGAGTGCCTTCACTGTTAGAAATAGTTTCATTAGTCACCTCGTGTACCGCTTGCTGGGGCTCCTTCATGCTGAAGGAGACACTGCATGGTCACAGCCCATTTATCTTCAGTTAAAAAAAAAAAATATCCAACAGCCAAATGCTTTTGCACTGACTGAAGAGATTCATAATAGGGAAAGATCTACAAATGTCTCCAGTTCTGGACACCCAGATCAAGATGACTGTTTTCCATCTGTCCTGGACTGTGAAATCCCATAGCACATTACATATTCAGGAGGATCGCTGGTGTTTTATGTCTTCAAAATTTCCTGGGGTTTCCTTGGGGGGGCTAAGCCACCCCAAATACAAAAATCTATAATTAGAAAACACTGTTGGAAATGGTAACTGTGCCATGAGGACAGTGTTTTATTTACATGGAAAAAGAGCAGTTGAAAGAAAGGACCAACTTTTAAGGAAGGATTTTCTATATGGCTGCATGAGGAATTATCTCTGTTTTGAGCAGGAGCTTCCAAGTAGTTTTAAGTATGGCTGTTTGCTCTGTGCAATAACGTCTCCCTTGATACATGAAGTGCAGCACTACATAAATCTTTCCAAGAAGAGGTTTAGCACAGCCTAGCCAGGGCGGGTAAAGGCTGCCAGGTCCTGCAGCCAGCTCTGCTGCTGGAAGGACTTCAGCTAGGTCAGCCCTCAAAGACCTGTTTCATCATCTTGTCTTGCATAACGCCCGCCTGCGATACAGCTTCATGAGAGGTATGATTAAATAGGAACCTTGTTAGAAGTAGATTAAAGACTTCAGTGTGGTCACTGGTGTTGCTGCAGCACATATAGTGCATGCACAGCGTCATGGTTTAACTTCAGCCGGCAGCTAGAACCATGCAGCCGCTTGCTCACTCCCCCAGCCAAGCTGGGGTGGGGGAGAAAAGCAGAAGAGTAAACGTGAGAAAAAACTTGTAGGTTGAGATAAAGACAGTTTAATAATTAGAGCAAAAGCCATGCATGCAAGGAAAGCAAAACAAGGAATTCATTCTCTGCTTCCCACGGGCAGGCAGGTGTTCAGCTATCTCCAGGAAAGCAGGGGTCCATCACACATACCAATTTCTTGGAAAGACAAATGCCACCACCCCCAACATCTCCCACTTCCTTCATCTTCCCCCAGTTTTGTATACTAAGCATGACATCATATGGTATGGAATATCCCTTCCATCAGCTGGGGTAAGCTGTCCAGGCTGAGTCTCCTCCCAACATTTTGTTCACCCCCAACCTGCTCACTGGCGGAATGGTGTGAGGAGCAAAAGAGGCCTTGACTGCTTTGCAACAACCAAAACCATCAGTGTTTTACCAACGTCAGTTTCACTCCACATCCAGAAACATAGTTCTCTGCCAGCTGCTAGTAAGAAGGTTAACTCTACCCCAACTGAAACCCTGACACATGAATATAGTCTCTTAGTGAACACAAAATGCTTGAAAGAGCCTTTTGAGAGACTGGGAGAACATTGTCAATGAAGGTCTGGCACCAGGTGAATAAAAGCTACTCAGATGAAGAGGAGTGCCTGGTTCCCTCTGCAGGGAGATGGCCCAGAAATTCAACTCCTGTGTATTACCTGGGCAGCAGCCCCAAGCCCAGGAAGGGTATGGGTTTCCAAAGGCAGTGTTGACTCAGGGCTGGAACAAGGGTCCTCTCGCTCCACTGGGTGCTAAAACCCAACGCGGCACTACTGTAGCTAAGGTTAGAAGTTCTTTGCCCAAAATTCCCAGTGGTACATTGCTTTGTCCTTGTTCATCGTCTTTTCCAAAAGCTGTAGCTTTAAAGTCTCCAGTTTATTCCCAGGTGGCCTGTTTTACACATATGAAGGCACCAAACTGTCCCTGCTGCCATGCTCTCAAGTAGATGCAGTTCCCGCCTTTCTGCCCTTCCTTGCTTTACTCCCCAAAACATGGGGACCACCTTCAGAAACCCAAACCATGACAGAGCTATTGCTCACCACTTACATGCCTGGAAACAAAAGATGAGTGTGTCCTCCAGGGCCCTTTTGTTAATGGAAACAGTGGAGACGCCCCCAGTTTAAGTAGCGTCTTGGCAGACTAGTCCTTTGCATCCTGCACAACTGCCTCTTGAAGGGAGTTCAGTAATAGCTGATGTGCTCTTTTCCTATTCTTTATGTAGAAAAGCTCCAAAATTTGGAAGAAAAAGGGGGAATATTGAGCTTTTCACCAAAAAAATCCTGAAAAGGCAAAGTTTTGGGTTTTGTTTTGGTTTTTGGTTTTTGGATTTTTTTTTAAATCAAATTGCTGATTATGTGGGTGCTATATTTACTAAAACCCCATATTTCTGACAAACTCTTTCAATCAGCCGTGTGTACTGTTAGAGCTGCATGAACCAATTTTATCCCGAGTGGGCTGGGTGTTTGCAGTTTGTAAGATCCCTGTCATTTCGCAGACACAATTAACTTCGTAGCTGATTTGTTTTGCTAAGCCCCCAAAAAACTCAATAAAGCTGTTATGGCTGAAAGAGATTCAATCTTCATCTCCAGGTAAGATAATGCAATTGGAAAGTTTGGGTTGGCATCATCTGGAAACCAAGGATAAATGATGACACTAGGGGAGGTGTTGCAGGAAAAGGTTCTTCTCCCCTGGGAGCCTATGGAAATGATATAAGATCAATGAAGGTACTGGGAGCTGCAGTTTGTCTGAAGTTGTCTTAGTTTCTCACTCAGTTTTGAAGCTTAAAAGTGAATTAATTCAGTTATATAGGAATGTATTGGTGGTGTGTGTGATGGTCCAATCCAGGTGGCAGCACTTTCTGCCCACTGAGTGCTGCTTTAAGTGGATTACTCAGTGCAAAAGAGAGAAAGAGAGAAACACCAGGGTTCTCTAAAACAATACCCGACGTGGGTTTTGTGCATTCAGTTTGCTGCCGTTGTAGTCCACTAGCAATGGTCCCCTTGCCAGATGGCCCCCACTCACCTAGAACCGAAGTGGTGTTTCCTACCATGAGATTTTGGGGACACACCAATTACTGAGAAGTCTCAGTGGACACCTCTTCCCCACAGAAAAGGGGTGACAGGTTGGGAGGCTGTCCTAGCTGTCTCTCAGCCTCTTGCAAATCTGTGCCTTCCCCATCGCTCAGGGCACCTCCAGCCCCTGCACATCCCCCTTCACAGGCAGCAGTGCAAGTGGAGAAAAGGCATTCCCATGCTTACTTCCAAACAAGCACATGAGCCCTGCCCATTGCTCAGGGCACCTCCAGCTCCCTGGTCCCCACTCAGTCTGATATCGCCATTAGTTGGATCTTACTCCACCCAATTTTATTTGCCTGCATAGAAACACCACAGTTTCCTCTCACATACTGCAGCCTGGGTTTGTCCGTTGTCACAGAGGCCCATTATGAAAATAAAATATCACCTTCTCATAAGCAGGTGGGCGGCTGACAAAAGCACAGCTCTGGGACACAAGTCCTCCTAAGGCTGTGTGCTCCAGGAGGTGCTTTACCACATAAATATATTTTACAGGCATAGGTGGCCCATCAGTATTTTCTCTCCCCTGGCACCATGGGATGGAGAGAAATGCTGCTTAAAAAAAATATATTCAAATTCGTCCTGTCCCCTTCCCTCTTCCACCACTGCTTTCCTAGTGCAGGGTTTCTCCTGCCCAGCAGCCCTGCACTGGGGACAACTATTGAGCTCATGATCCTTATCCATTCTCAAGGACCAGTTTGCAGTTGGCATCTCCAGTGCATCCCAAAGGTCACTGACTCCAGCCAGGCAAGGCCAGGGGCAATTCTGCTCTGCACTTGGGAGCCACAGGAGCCCATCAGCTGGATTTTGAAGAGGAGAAAACTTTTATTTTTACAGCAAACAGAAGGAAGCATGCAGACTTCTTCAGGTTTAAATAATAGGCTCTCAAATACTTCTTATAAGTCATCTAGTGTTGTATGAAGAGAGAAGCAATTTACATTTTCTGTTGTTTGTTGGGAGCAGGAAAAAACAAGGAGAAACATAAGAGGCTGTATTACCACAATGTGGACTTTTTGTTTTTCAATCAACTGCTTGAAGTACAAAAAAGCCCTTGTATTCCTCTATTGCAGGCGATGGCCTTCAATTTCAGCCACTTGTTACCTACAAACAGAAAGTACTTCTGCACAGAGGAAGGGAAGAAAAGGTAATTAAAAGCAAAACTATACCATTTATGTGAAAGCAATGTGGAGATTTTAGACCTGTAACAAGGTGTCTTGAGACAAAAGCTCAGCTTCAAGGATCCCCAACTTGGAAAACCAGATTTTGCTCCTTACAAAACTAAAAAAAGAAAGTGTGAACTAAAATCTGGAATATTTTCAATTATATTTGCTTCAGATTTATGTGAGGCTTATCCTTAAGAAACCCCTTTGAGACAGGTTTATGAAGACATTTCAAAAGGTCAGGGTATTTTTAAACTACCATTAATTTGGAAAAACGCCCCTGTCACATTGAAAATTGTTTTTCATGCCTGCTAAAGAAAGCCAGCGCACTGCCGCCTAACCCTCTACCTCATTCTTTTTCCTCCCCCCACCCAGTTTTCAAGGGGCTGGGTTGCTGGGAAAGCCACCCTGAAGGTACCCTTGGGACCCCTGCAGTGCTCCAGGGGCCAGGTGGTGCCTGGGCACGGTGGGTGTCGGGCTGTGGCAAACCTCCAGAACAAACCAAGACAAACTTGTCTGCTCCCTCCCTCCTGTTTTTAACAGTCTCCCATGCAGGGACGGACGTTTCTAGAGCTTTTCCCAGGCAGGGCAGGGTAAGCAGCTAGGCTTTAGAGCCGAGAAAGAAACAACATGCAAGCTAACAGAGAAAGAATAATGGTGGAGGGTATTGACTTTGCCTATAGTGTTGTAAAATCACAAGGATGCACATGTGTGTGTTCATCTGTGTGTGTGTGCCCACTGTGAGATTCAAATATAATTGATCGGAAATTAAGCTATTCCGTACTTCAGAGGTGTTCACACTCAGAGCCCCAGGACAGGAGCAGGTGGACAAAACCAGAGACTCAAGGACCAAGCGGTAACTGATCACGGTGGCAAAACCACAGGCTGGGTCCAGATTAATCAACTAATAAAGAATGAACTGCCCAGTGTAATACAGAGGTCCAAGCCACAGCAGGAAGAGCAGTCCAGCTGATGAAGTGGTTTTTGCACGAGCAGAACGATGAAATGCAGCCCCCTTTTTCCTGTGTCACAGCACGGGGCTGCTCTGGAGTCCCACGGGGCCCATCTCTGAAGACCTGCCAGGCTGCAGACCTCGCTGCGTGGGTGATGGAAGCAGCAGCTTGCTCTGGCTGCCATGGTGCTGCTTAGTTTTATTAAGGCATTTTCTGTCTTTGCCTCTCCTTGAGAACACATGTGGCTCCATAAATGTTGGCATTCAGCATCTCTCTCTCCAGTTCTTTGCAACAAAAATAGAGATTTGTTTTTAAACTGGCTGGGGAGCAAGCCATCTCCTTGGCTTAAATTACCTCAGTAGCATATATTCAGATAAACGGCATAAACCGAACAAACCACATAGTGCCATTTCTATATGAGCCAGGGAAGGCTGATCAGGAAGGCAGTATCTTTCCTCTGGACCAGCACAGCTGGAAAGAGTAAACGAGCTCTCCTTCAGTGACAGAGCAGGGGGATGCAGCTGGACATGGCAGGATGTGGGGGATGCAGTAGGATGCACTAGAACTTGGCAGGGCACGAGATGTGCCACAGACACTGCCATGGGGTTGATGGACTGCAGGGATGGGAAATCACTGGGGCAGAGGCAGCTGAAAATTCGTGCTGCACAGAGAAGTGCCTATGTGCAGAGGAGCTGAGCATGCCAGTGTTTGCTCAATTTGCAGCCGTCAGGTTTATTCCCTCATGGAAAAGCCCTGGGGATTTGCGGGCCGGCCTCTGAGATGAATGCGATAATGTCTGAGGCGTATTTCTCATCTCACTCAAAAGGGCAGAGCAGCTTGACATCTCATTTTGGCACCAAGTGTGGCTATATCTTAAATTTGCAGACCTGAGCAAATTGCCTCAAGGGCCGTTTAAGAGTTACAGACTGAACTGATCATCTATCAGACTACCAGGATGGAGCTCAGCTCCCTGCTTGATTCAGCCATTGGCTCGGGAGGAAGATCGACTGACATATCCCATTCAAACTGTGAAATGAAACCTAGCAGTTACCGAGCAGCTCTCCTGGCTCTCATGCCACCTCCCAACCCACCACCAAAAAGACATCAACCACCTCTGCAGTCAGAAGTTACCCTCCAGCAAGTACCTACCACAGATGCCTTCTTGTTTCTTCCATGTGTGCTTGTTCCAAGAGGTGACAAGGCTGGTAACAAGGCAAACCCTGGACCCATCCTTGTCGCCTTGGGATTTGTTGCAAACGAAATAAATAAATAAAAAAGGCTGGACTACACCTGTAGGTTGAGACTACCCTAAAATTGAAGTCTTTATGCTCAACATCTTCAGAGACAGGCAGTTCCATACACTCATACCCACCTCTTTTTACAGCCCTGTTTTCACAGTCATCCATCTCTTTCCACCAACCTGGGAAGGGACATTGCTTAAGGCGAACAGGAACTGGGAGAAGCTCAACCCTTCATTTTCCTGTTACTCCACAGGCTGCTTTCACCTGGGGACACTCCACAAGTTTTTTCCACAATTCAAAAAAAGTTGTGTGACTTTGGTCATTAAACTACCAGCACTTTGCTTTGCTTCTCCTCAAGTGCATTGATTAATTCGGGAAGGCAGCCTGTTTGTTTAGGAACAAGACAGATTTCTTTTTATTTATTCATCAACTGAGTAAAAGAATAGCAAGTTTTTAAAGCATTTGTTTTCCTAAAAAATATCAAAAAGCAATTAAGGCAAAATCAAGTACTTTCTCTTTCCCGTAACTTGATTGCTGTCAGCTGTATTGATTTAGGAAGGCTCTAGCTGATTTCTGCCCTTTTTTTATTATCATTATTACCATTTTCTAGCTGAGGTATTTCTGGAATTACTGGCCATTAAACACCCAGGATGTAGATTGAGAACCCAGAATATTGCTGTGCATGACTGCAATGCAGCCTACTTCCATATTGCTTTTAAGTCTGGCCACCCCCTTCTTCTACACATTTTTGTTTTGTTTTGCATCTGCTGCCAGACTCAGTTACTGAAGGAAAACTTCTGCCTGAGGAGTGAGTCCTTTATTATGCTCTCAAAAAGTTAGGGCTCTGTCTTACTCTGTCTTCTCACATGCTAGAGTCCAAGCCTTGATACACAGGGAAATTCCCATCCTGCTGGGCAGCAGTGTGCACCTCCCAGGAAATGTTACTAAAATTTGGGATCTTTTTTGCATTCCCTCAATTCCCGTAATCTCTTACGCACTTCATAGCCTCCTGGGCACTGTCACTATTTGAGGGTGTCCTGGCAGCATGACAAAGATCAGCATGGCATGATGACGAGAAGATTAAATAGGTATTTTGCTATTAGTAATTTTGACTAGAGGGACTTTTCAGAATATGGTCACTTGTGGCAGGTGGATCATCTGAGTGACAACCAATAAAGCTGAAGCCTCCTAATATGTACTGTTCCTAACATCTGGGATTGTCCTGTTTCCTTCAACCACTGCCAGAGGAGGGCCATTTGTGCCAAGAAAAGTCTTTGAATTAGCCCACGTGCTTACTGGAAGCTTTGCAAAGGCTGCCTCATCTATTTTGTTCACAACTACATCAGGCAGGGAAATCTGTAGGAAACACTGCTTTTTGCTTTGGGATTGTTTTTTTTTGTTTGTTTGTCTGTTTGTTTGTTTGCTTGCTTGCTTTTTGTTGTTGGGGGGTGAGGGGGTGTTTTACAGTATGTTAGTGGCACAATTCAGCCAGGAATTCCCATTGCTGGGAGGGTGGGATGCTAGGATGGGCTGGTAAGTGCTCTGGTCCTGAGGGGAACCAGATGCAACTCCAGGGCTGCAGGAGAGAGGCAAAGCTCCTTGTCTTTGGTCACTGCAACATTCACCGTGGGCTGTAACAGCAGAGGAACTGCACAGCCTTGGAAAAATCTCACTAAAAAATTCTGCTTCTTGGGGAAAGGGCAGGATCTGAGCCCACATCAGGCAGCTGCAGGGTGAGGGGAGCCAGGTCTCCCACATCCAGGCTAAGTTTCTTTCCTCCCCTTCTCCTGAATCTGAAGTGCCTCAAAGAAACACCTACACTAGCTGTGTATCGCATTGTATTCCTTTCTTTTTTTTCACGAGTGGCATCCTGAGATGTGTTGGGGTTTTGGGAATCATGGAAGGAGAGGAGATGCACCAAATTGTCCCAGTGCAAAAGCACAGCCTGCTTGAGGAATCCTGGGAGGTTGCTCTGCACCCAAGGGAAGGTTCTGCAGTGACCAGCAGTGTCCAAGGGCCTGGACCCGTGCCTGGTTGCACCACCACAAGATTTCCAAGGGCTTTGATTTCCCTGAAACATCCACCCAGCTGCCTGCTTTAGTGAGAGCAGGGACCCCAGGCAGAACTGCCTCTCAGGAATCACTTGAGGTGCCATCAGAGCCATTCCGGGAATTCCTGAGAGCAAGGTGTTTTAAACCCCAAAACATCACCCCAGCAACATTTCAGCATCTGCGTCTGAACTCAGGAGCTGAGGGTGCTCCCCAGGGCGCTGTGCAGCTGCAATGGTCCCTGTTCAGCCTGTGGGACAAGTACAGTAGGAGGCCAGAAGCTGTACAGAAGCTGGGCAGAAAGCCTGCAGCTGAACCAAGAAAGGAAGCCATGCTTTCTGTAGGCCTCACCCCCCCAAAATTACTCTTTTTTTGCTGACAGAAATTGCTCTGTATTTCTTCTGTCAAAGCAGTACAGAAAGGACTTATTGAGCCATTTATTCTGCAGGTAGGTTAGGAATAGAAACAATCCTGCACTTTAGTTTGGGCTACAAAAGAATATTTTTTCCAAGTTCTGCAACTTCGTGGTTGAGGTTTTGGACTGAGCCCATCACTGAGGTGTTATGGAGATCCACCTATAACCATGTTGCTACTGTCAGTAGTATCAGATAACGGTTTCCCTATAAGGCTGACTCTGTACTCTGAAGTGGCTGGAGTGCTCATGGAACACCAAAAAGCACAACCCCTTTGTCATTCATGTTAACTGACAGCACAAATTTCCTTTTTGCAAATGGAGCTGGGCAGAGCTCAGCTCTTCACCTTCGCATTTCATCCCTGTTCATGCCACATGGATCCCCCCATTGCTGACTCTATCACAGCAGCAATACCATGTCCCTTGCTTCCACATCTCAGCCATCCTCAAAAAGCTGTTAGGAGGAGGACAGCAGAAAAAGTCAAAAAGTCTGCATTNTTTTTTTTTTGTCTTTTGCATTAAACTGTACACAAGCAAGTAAACACATTAAATAACATGCCTTTCAGGGCATACGTTTCATAATACCATAGACAGTATAAGATTTAAAGCAATTTTCTCCACTAAAATTAAAACAAACTGCTCTGAATAGCATTTGCTAGGCTCAGTGGGGGCAGGGGGATGCCGATTTCCATGCTACTCCTCTACAGCTTGTTAGCAGGTGTTGTGAAACATGTGCACTTCCCTTAAAAACACAGTTAGGAAGTTATTATCCATCCTTCAAATTATTTGACAACTTGTGCACTTGCACCACCATGGCAAGGAAGTTCTGCAACCACTTGCTCACAGGTGTGTAGAAGCCAAATCAATCCGAGTCTTTTGGGGAATTGTCCCATCTCCCAGCACCTGGCCCTTAGCCCAAGGTACAGATGGGGAGGTTGGTCCAGAAGCTGCACTTCTGTGGTACATGCAGTTATTTATCAGTGGGTCTTGTTTTCATCCCTGCAGGGGCAATAATATAAAAAGCCACATCAAGGCTCAGACAAGATAAGAAACTGCAGAGGGCTGGAGTCTTAGGGAGGCAGATGGGACATTAACAGTTAGAAATGGCACATTTTTCTTCCCATATCCACACGTTCCTACTAGATTTTTGCAAACCATGCACATCTGCCAGAAGAACCCTTCCCCCCATAAAAGTGAGAGATCTTAAAAGTTTACAGTGTTAAAGCACGTTAAACACTTTCTTCCATTTTTACTTTCTGAAAAGCTGATATTGTGGAACCACGAAACTAAGTGTAAGTATCCCAAGGAGAGAAAAATAATCTTCATTAATAAACATTATTTTCAAAACCAACCTGCTTTTAGGGCTCAATAACACTGTGACTTTATAATCCTGTGTCTTGAGACTTAGCAGGACCTGAAGCAAATGCTATGCCTGTCTTCCATTGCCTTATACCCCTGGGCCAGCAAATACCAAAGAGAAGTGAAGGACTTTCAGAGGTAGCCCAGTCTTCTCAGCATCAGCATTTCTCTAACCTCTCCCTGAATTAGAGAGCAAACAAAGCCCAATGTGAAATCCTAGACAGAGTAATTTTCATTACAGTCCTCTTCCAGCAGAGACCTCGTGTGATTTCAAAAAGCAATATTGATCTAGATATATTTTGATAACAAAAGTGTGCATTATGTTTGCCCAACTAAAGCACTTTTGAAGTCTGACTGCTTTAAATTGTGTTTAGATTCTGTGGATAGACCCACATTTTCTGCGTTTAACTACTGTATTTTCACCCAGGGGGTATTTTGTTCTATAGGAATCCTTTAACACCGTTAGTGACATTTAACTCAGCATGGAGTATAATCATAACAGCCATCTATTTATTCGATGGAGCTGGTAAACTGGAAGAAACACATACACAAAAGAAAGGAGAAGAAAGGAGCTGAGTCCAGAGAAGTACAGGAGCTACCAGCCACGACCTGAAATCACAGAATTTTGCTGGTAAAAGGTAAAATGCAGGATACTGGATATCAGTAATGAACTATTTCAGGGCAAAAATATGACTAAGAGATTTTTCTTTTGAGCTTTGAGGTTATAAGCCCTGCAAACCCAGAGAGATGATTGCCTTTAGCAATGAGCAGCAGAAAGCTTTCATCTAAAATCCCAGCAGGAATTTCTTTTGGTACCTGTTCAGTTTGTACACGTAATTCAGAGGTTTTTTACATGGTTAAACTAAAGACACTTGCTCTAGCAGATCAAATATAATTAAAACTGGAGCAGAATATCATGGGATTCTCTGGGGACCAGCTAGACCTTCCCAGTCTGCCCTGTTTGCAGACCAAGATCTGTTAGATTTTAATTTACTGCAGCTTTTGTTGTGCCACAATCTTTAAAGCAGACAAGAGGAGACATGAAAAAGCAGCCCACTGTCAAGGGGCTAGCACAGGTGGTCAGTACATTGTTTCTCAGCCTTGGGAGTTTTCCTGAAGGGCTGCAATTATCCATCATCCAGCACTCAGCTGGCTGAGCAACCAAGAGCAGACCCAAGGCACCCACTCAACAGGATCAGGGTTTCTACGTTGTTTCTGCCTTACTTTTTTTCTTTTTTATTTTTTTCGGTTTTCAGTTAGCATGAAGAGAGGGAAAAATGATGAAAGGAGAACTGAAGTGTCCGCTCCTTCTCCACGGGGCTAATTTCGAAATGTAATCAGCTTTGCAACTACTCTCCCAGGAGTTTGTGCATGAGAGGCTCCAATTAAAGCGAGAGTACGATGGCTGCGGCTGCCCTGGTGACAGATAACAGGCGGCACAGTCCATGCAGCCATGAGCAGTGGCAGCAGTTCTTTCCTCGAGCCTTTGCTTGGCCCCAGCCCTGGCAATGCAACCACAGGGCGGTCACACAGAGGGCTGCATCTAAAGAAACGTGGCCAGCAGGTTGAGGGAGGTGATTCTGACCCTCGACTCTGCTCTCGTGAGACCCCACCTGGGGGTACTGTGTCAGCACTCAGCACAGGTAGGACACAGACCTATTGGAACAGGTTCAGCGGAGAACCACAAAGATATTCAGAGGGCTGGAGCACCTCTCCTATGAAGACAGGCTGAGAAAGTTGGGATTGTTCAACCTGAAGAAGAGAAGGCTCTGGGGAGACCATACAGTAGCTTTCCAAAACCTAAAGGGGGCCTACAGGAGAGATGGGATTCTTTATCAAGGTGTGTAGCAATAGGACGAGGGGTAATGGTTTTAAATTGAAAGAGGGGAGATTTAGATTAGCTATCAGGAAGATATTCTTTCCTGTAAGGGTGCTTAGGCACTGTAACAGGTTGCCCGGAGAAGTTGTGGATGCCCTGTTCCTGGAGGTGTTCAAGGCCAGGCTGGATGGGGCTGTGACCAGCCTGGTCTAGTGGGAGGTGTCCCTGCCCATGGCAGAGAGGGTTGGAACTCGATGATCTTTAAGGTCCCTTCCAATCTGAACCATTTTACGATTCTTCACAGTTTTCCCCCAGCACATGAAAGCTTCACCAGTGCAGCTAATGGTTACACAGAAGACGTGACACACTTTTCCTGTGGCCAGCACAGCTGAGACGGACCCAAAACATAGCAGTGTTGCTGCTGCACCCCCCTCCATCCAACAGCAGCCCAGGGGTTTATTTAACCAAAAAAAGTAATTAACCTCCAGCACAAGGACTTTTTCCTACTACATCACCGCAGGAGGAGCTCTCCTGCTTTACCCATGCAGAGTTCAGTAGGGAAATGCGTGGGTATTAATATGGTCTCTGTGGCTGTTTATGCAGGAAGGGGATTTGGAGGTAGAGGCAGTCTCAGCACAGGCATAAGACAGCAGCTGCCCTGGGCCAGGAGGTGAGCTGCAGCTCCCTCAGGGAGTGTGCTCCCACAGCTTGGTTACATGGCCTGTGGCTACAGACATGAGGACTTGAGCTGTGGCAACAACCTCCAGGGACGTGTTTTTTAAGCTTCCTTGAACTCATTCTTGTTTTCTGCCGGCTGCAGCCTTTGCCAAGAGATGATACCCTGCCGCTGTTGTTGATGTTGCTGCTGTCACCACACCCAGGTTGTCCATCCATCCATACTGCCACACGAGCCCCTCTTTGCTGGCTCTAATACAGATTTTCAAAGTCCTGAAGAGGATTATTACTAAAATGCACTCAGTCTAATCACAGGAACATGGTAGAGCTGAAGAGGGGTTGACAGAGCTTCCCCAGGGAAAAGTCACCTGCTTGGACCTGGCCTTACAAGCAAGGAGTGATATTTATTCACTGTATTACAAGCCAAGAATAAGCTGTCTGGAGCAGATCCAAGATGACCTGCTTTGCTACTGAAGAAAATGCATCAAATCAAACTGAGGCTCGTGCCTCTGCTCTCAGCCATTAGTGGGAATTAGTATTTCTCCTGCAACCTACTCCTGGCTTTTTATCTTCATAGACCAGCGCTGGCTGGTGAGCTGATCCTGCTGCCCGGGCTAGAGGTTTCATCCCCTGACTTGTTTTATGCTGGGGGGGAGTGCTCTGCTCTCTCCACACCTGGGAAATCAGGACCACTTCTTGATGACAGAGTGAACTAGCCAAAGTAGGCAGATAGAAAATGCACTGCAACACCTGCTCTTTGGGTTTACTCCACTTCTTCATAATGTCGTGGTTCTGACCAAATCAGAAAAGACAGACGATGTCCCTCCCTCCCCGCTTTAAGAAAAAGAGTGGAGAGGAAGGAATTAAAGAGATTCAGTTTAGAAAAAAAAAACAAAACTACTTTAATAAAAACATAAATAATAATAAAATAATAAACAATG
>VXBW01003925.1:0-14080 GCA_013400375.1 Thinocorus orbignyianus | reverse complement strand
TCTCTCTGCAGACCATTCCTTGGTGTAATCAGGGCTTATCACTGTGAGAGTGAACAGTTTTTCTGAACAAAGTGCTGATAATTTCAGAGTTTAGTTAGTTAGAAGAGGCACAGCTAAAGAAAGTAAAAATGTAAAACAGAAAATTGGTTCATTTTACCTCGAACCAGGACACAGAACCATTGTTGCAACAATTTCCCTCCCCAGATATCCTGTGTCGCATTCAGGTGAGCAGTCCCATATGCTGGGAGGAAGCAAGTGGTACACTTTGTGACTTACACCTCTGATTTTGCTACAGGAGAGAAAAGTGCTTTCATTGCCCTGCTCTCAGTAGTCTGGCACCTGGCTTTCTTGCCCATTGTTTTCAACAAACACATATTTTTTTTTGGTGTGCTGAATGTCACGCACATCAAAGCATAAAGACTGTGAAAGCATGTTTCACAAAATATGCTTTCCATACTGCTCACAAGAAATGGGAAGGGGTTAGCATTGTCCTGGCATATAGTAAAGATGTCGATTTTTTCCACCAAAAATGGAAACCAAACGTGTTTTCCAGTCAACCCTGCATTCTGAAAATCAAAAGCACTCCTCTTCCCAAAGAACTTCAAGGTCAGTAACCCTAGTATATTTTAAGCTGGTAATAATGTTTCCCACAAAGACTGGAAAGCTAGTCACGAGGCGTGAAACCCTTCTCCCTTTTGGGGTATTTACAGACCTATGTACAAGTACATTTTAGGTGCAGGTAGCCAGAAGGCTACACTGCATAACACACTTTCACAGACAGGTCTGTGACATCGGGGGAAGGCTGGGCATGCTGTCTTCCTCTGAGTGTTTCTAAGTTTCAGATGGTTTGAGTCCATGTAAGAGTGCCTGAGGTAAGAATCTCACCATTGCATTGTATGGGTGAAGCAGAGCCCTTGGTACAGGATTTAATTTCAAATCTAGAATCAAATATTGTCCTTTTGTCTCTTTCACATTTTTCTGTGTGTGTGGTTATATATATATGTTTAAATATATATATTTTTTATACGTATTTATATGTGTATATATATTTGTAAACCCCAAAGGTTGCCTTTTTTTACAGTAAGATGCACTGTTCAACTTAGGGCATATACAAATGTATCCAAGGATGTCTGACTATACCAATCTCCAGAGAAACTATATATGTGTTCACACATAAACCCATACACTCACACATGTCAGCTATGTGTAACATTATAGGAAGTTAAGTTTCAAACTTTCTCTGGCTGTTTCATAAGTGCCTCAGCAGAATTGCATAAACAAGCACAATACAAGGATATAAAGGATGGGGGAGTCATTTTTTATAACATACGGTTGCACAAGTAGCTGATAACAGCAAAAACTAAGCGATTGCCTCAAAAACTGGAAATCTCTATAAGCTGAATGGTGCATTTTCTTCCTTTTGACCTCAAACGCATTCAGGAGTAAAAGGTGATTGTCCTGCTTTGCTGTCTCATTCAAATCTGGTGCTGCAGCTGAATTTGAGCACCAAATGTGCGCTCAAGGACGCATTTTTTCTCCCACTTCTGCTCTTGATGCAGAGATTCATGGAGTACCAAATATTCAAAAACTAAAAAAAAAAAAAACACCCAAACAAACAAACAAACCAAAATTAAATTCCCAGAGGAAGGCATTTTTCAAAGATTTCTCATCATTGACAATAATTTTGTCTAGTAATATTCAGGAAATAAAAAATATCATAAGCCTTTCAGCTGGTACCTGATTGCCATGAATGCTCAAATTAAGGAAGCTTGTAACCGAAGGGTATGTTACAGATAGTAATGACGTTAACAAATACAGTTGCTGAGGGATGTGCTGATAGCCTTGCAAATACTGAGAAGAATTCCTCCCCCCCCAACCCCCTGTTTTTTGTTTTTTTTTAATGTATTGCTTGGCACAACTATCACTCCCATTTTTCTGAACAGATTTCAGAGCAAAGTGGTCTCTGTGACGTTGCTGTGGTGTAATAACGCTGATGTAGCTGCAACAGATCGAGTAGTCTCTCAGTAAAGCACCTCCGACAGCACATCTTGCTATCCTGCCCCTAACACCCTTTAGAATTGCCTGATCCACCACAAGAGAGCCACCCATCAGATGATCGTTGTGGCAAATGCTGCTTACAGCCTATGATAAGCCTGATACAGAATTTGGGCCTGTCCTCCTATTTCATAATGTCACAACAACAGAGGTAACGAATGTGGAGGGGATGGGAAAGTGCCCCTTGGCCCGTGTGAAGGAACAACATAAACAGCAGGATGAAAAGCATGAAAAGTGAGCCTCACATTTTGGTAGACATGCAATGAGCCAATTCTGTTTATTAGCCTCTAAAGGGACTCTAGATGACCATGTGAGATCTGACTTAATGACATAAACCCCACCCCTGGAAAGTCCAAAGGTTTTTCTGGATCACTTAGGCTGATGACTTGGGGGGGTTGTACTGCAAATGCAGCAGACTCTAGCACCTGGTTACCTGCGTTCTGCTCCATCTGCAAACACTATACCCCTCTCCCCAAATAAATCATTTTTGTTCAAATATTTTGTTTTACAGTGCATCAAAGTGCCATTTACAAACAACCTGTGAGTTCTGCTATTGACGAGATCTTTATTCTAAAGGGTCATTTTTCACTTTCCCAAATAGGATACACTTAAGAAAAGGATCATTTCTTCCCAGTTCTGAAGTGTGATAACACAAATTGTAGCGGTGCAAACTGAACTCATGTCATTAGGAAGATGAGCCATACCCATCTCTCCCTTTTCAGCACTCTGAATGACTTCAGCGCAGCAAAGAGGTACTTTTCTCCCTCCTTCCCTCCACTCCAGTCACCAAGTATTCAACAGACTTGCAGCTAGATCAAAGGCAGCCAGACGATTCAAAGATTGATAGTATTACTTAGTAAGGGCAAGTGCGAAAGTCAAACGGTAACTTCCCGAGAGAGACTGATTACTCTCAACTGCAGCTAATAGAATTCACTGACAGAGAGTTATGAAGATGTTAGTTCACACTACGGCAAAGGAAAACTGCCACGTGGACTCTGGTGTCCCTACCAAACCCTTTCAGCAGCACTCTGCTGGCAAGTTACCTTTCAGAAATACAGCTGTTTCAGGCACACATGGACAGCAGTCAGGTCCCCCTAAATTTTCAAGGAAACAGGGCTTTCCCCTGTATTTTGTCCAATGACACTATGTTTTCACCACGACAGAGCTCAAGTGGAGAGCTCTCTGGCATCATGTGGCCATTTTACCCTCTCCAAAGGTCTCATGTAGTTTTGCTGTTCACACCTCTATCTAATCACCTTGGAGGCGAACAAACTCACTGTGTTTCCATGGGGCCAACGTACCTCTGTCATTGATTCTCTTCATTGCACCATGGCTGGAGCCACCCTGAGTGCATCTACAGCCAACAAAAGGCCCGAGCCTTTCCTCAAGCTCCTGGTGGTCTGGGGCTACGCTACAAAGAGGAGACACATGCTTCATTCCCTCTTGTCCACCAGGAATTCATCATCCCCACACTCACTTCCAAGATTAGTTATTCCTCCTCAGTCAGTCTCAAGCAAAGGATGAATGGTCCCACAGCTTGCACCAGGGCTCAGCCTGGCCTTTCTCTTTAGTTAGCAAAACAGGAAACTCCTACCTTTTTCCANTTTTTTTTTTTTTTTTGACAGACCAACTGAGGAGGGAAGTAACAGGGAAGGGTTGAACATTTGTTTTCATTTAATGAGTTTTGCACTTGCCCTGAGAGGCTGCTCGGGAGAAAAATCCTTGCAAGCTTTAATTTATAGAGCAGTGACGAAGGAAGTTATGGGGGGGAAGAGGGGAGAGTAGTTCCTAGTTGAAGCCTTTCTTCCACTTACTGAAATAAAATGTATTGAGGCCATGGGAATGGCCATTGTCTTCTGGGAGCTTTAATTCTCTGCAGTACCACTCAGTCCCAGGAAAACTAATAGCTGAAGGAGTCCTCAACAGATCACCTCATTACCCTCCAAAGACCATCAAGGGAATAAGAACCTTTGGAGAAGTGTGAGCCACCATTTCTGGAAAGATTTGAGGAGTTTCACTTCCCTACCATGTAGATTTACTTTTTCTTACAATAAAAAATAAAAAAGCTGGATTTGCAGAGATCTCTCTGTAGTTTTTTTCCCCAAGAACTGCAGTTGCTCCTCTCAGCACAAACCAACTTTGGTCCATGTATGCGTCTCCTCATTTATTCTGGCCAACCCCACCAGCAGACTTCTTGCTGTGTGTCAAATCTTGCCTGCTCAAGCTTAGAGCAGTGATTTTTACACCCAGCAATGAGGCAAAAAGGAGACTTCTCACTGAATATGTTTGCTCTAGCCCTGTCTCCCTGGATAACAGCTGTGCAAAACAGATATCTATTTATTCCTGGTTGCTGCTATACAATCTTTACTTTGCATTTTGCCTTTTGCCTGAGCGAGTCACAAAGATGGCACCTCCCATTCATTCCCAAATTCCCTCACAAGTCATACCCCGTTTTCTGAAGCGGAAGCATATTTCCACCTTGGCAAACTAGACAATTTAGTGTCCTGAGGTGATGGTTTGAATTCACATAGAGCTGGCACAAGAACACAGGGGCCCCTTAAGCCTTTAGAAGGCACTTGAGAAGGACTTGAATTGTTGGAGGAAAATGCTGTTGGAGATAAGAACTGGAACTTTTTCCCCATATCTGAGACACCAGGCTTGGACCTGCTCTCATAGGTCTTTTTGCCAGAGGAAAGGAATCAGCCCTGAGGAGCTCGGTTAAGGAAACCCTCACATTTAATCCTGACCTTATTAGTCAGGGTTAGGCCATAAGTGAAGACTTTTCAATTAGCCTGTCATTAACAGACTGGGTGACTCTGATAAAGAGAAGACCAACAGATTTTCATGTTCTCTTCCAGGGTTGCTGGACTGTTTTACAGACAGGAACAGAGATGCTGTCAGACAAAGCCCTATGTCTGTGACATTAATGCTGAAAGACAGCAGCATGTCACATGGACATTCATACAGCAGGGATAACCTTACAGAAGAAAAGACAGCAAATGGGAAAAAAACATGGATGTTCAAAGCACAAACAGAAGGTAAGGATCAGTCTGTAAGCACCAAGTTGTATACCATTTTTCCTATTAAACATTTAGCAGTGACTTCCCAATGTGACCTCTTCCAAAGACATACATTGCAAAACACAGGCAGGATTACTAATTTTTTGGAGGCTACTCTTCTTGACAAGTTAAGCCATAATTTTGCTGCAATTCATTTCATCGTTGAAGTTTTTATGACCGTGCTTTGAAATGTTGATATACCCAAGGATTTTGCAACATTAGCTTTGACATGCCAAATTAGTCCATCGGCTTCTTCCCAAGTAAATCTGCAGCGTGGTAGATGAGGACACGGCTGCTGAGGGCTGTGTGTCACCAACACAAGACTTGCCTTCAAAATGAGCCACCCAAAGTCTCATATTCTGTTAGCAGGTGCATCAGGAGCCCCCACATTAGCATTGCCCCATGCACTAAAAGAGGAAAAATGTTGCCTGATGTTCATCAAAACTGACATCTAACTGCAAGACAGCAGGTGTGTGGCAAGCACAAGACATCGGCATTAATCCTATTGTAAATATGAGTCATAAGAGGAGACCTCAAGGAATTCCCACCTGTGTAGATGATGCTCTGTCTCATCCCTGGGGGAGACGAGCACCCAAAGAAAGAACAATAAAAGGCCAAGGACTAAGTAGGTTGTGATTTATCTGAGAAAATAGCAAAGAGGCATGAATCTACCCTTTGCAGGGTCTCACAAGGAGAGCAGCAGAGACCCTTATATGACTGTCAGGTCGTGGTGAGGGAAAGCCCCCTCCAGCAGTCACTCTTAGTGCTCAGGCTGGCTGCCTCTGTCCTGCTCCTAAAGGGAAGAGAGACTGAACAATACGGAGAGAGTGGCCCCAGACCTGCATGCCTGACCATAGAATCATAGAATCATAGAATGGTTAGAGTTGAAAAGGACCTTAAAGACCATCGAGTTCCAACCCCCCTGCCATGGGCAGGGACACCTCCTGCTAGAGACAAGTTCCAGGTATGTTTAATTCAGGTGTAATATCAATGTCCTACTCCATTAGCAGATTATGAATATAAGGGGCATGAAAGCATGGAGGCCAGGTGACTCGGGAATTTACCCTGACATCCCTCTGCTCAATGAAGATGTCTTTAGAAAAGTAAACTACAGGCCATGCTGTAAACACTCTGTATATTTTCACTATGTCTTTAGTAGGATACTTTAAACCATTACAACTCGTGGTTTATTTGCTCTGAATCTGGTTTTGCATTTCCTAACCGGCAGCTAGGATCCTACACGTCTCCATCGAGCCCAGCATGCAGGCAAACAGTAACGCTGCAGAGTAATGTCGTGGTGCGAATGAAGTCTTTTATTGGACCTGCAATTAGCCCTCAGGTGAGAAAGAAGCTTTCCCAGTGCTCTCCCTATATAAATTACAAAGCTACATTTTATTGAGGACAGAAGAAAACACAGAGGATTATCTGGGTAAACTCATCTGGCTTTATCAGCAGTAAATTTGTTGTTCAAGCCACTTAGGTCTAGTTACTGTAAATTCCTGTTTAATTATAATCCAGATGTTCTCAAGGCCCTCTTACCCCCTGGCACGCCTTGACAAGCACTGCGCAGAGGAAATGCAGCTCTGCAGCTTCCAGGGTCAAGATGCTATTTGGAGAATACACTGGGAGAGCTGCTCGGCACAGAGGGGCGGTGGGGCCGGATTCTAGGTGATCCACGGGGGTCATTTTAACCAAGGCAAGCTGTAATCCTGAGCCAAGTGTTAATTGTCAGAGGGGAGAAAACAGGAAGCTTCCTGGCCCTTCGCTGGGGTTTGCCCGCATGAGCTGCTGCTGCCTGCTGAAATATTGCTCCAGCAGAGCACCTGCTGAGACATGGGAAGATCCCTGGTTCATTGCAATGCAAGTGGCATCCCCCACCCCTCCAGAGATGTCAACATGGCTTTTGTTTTGTTTGCACTCATACTGCCCTGTTTGTTTGCTTTCTCTTTTACTTTTTCTGGAATAACCTGTATATTTTCTGGCTGACTGTGACTCAAAGCTTATTTCAGTTACTGTGCTATTTTTGTTTGTTTTAAGCTCAAATTGCCTCAACAAAAAGGTGTAGCTTAGACATTGATACATGACATGGAAAGAGGGAGTAAAAATAACCTGAACAAAGATTTCTAAAGACATACTCTTACAAACTATTTAATGAAGACATTGAACTCATTGCCACAGGATGCTGCAGAAGTCAAAGAGATGAGGAAGTGGATGTTTCATGCGCTGAAACAACTTAGTTTATGTCACATCTTGGGTTTTGTCCTTTCTCATCTACCTGCAAGCTTCTTGTTTTGCATATAAATAATTTAGGGAAAAACTTTGTGTTTGAACACTTAAAAGACATGCTGTTAGAATACTGATTGTCAAGTGTTATGAGATGAGATTTGTTTCATTTTTAATGTTACTCAAGCTTTGTGAAAACCTTCCCCAACGCTTCATATGGATATACAGCCCCATGGAAGCAGGTCTTAGAAGAGAATCAGAGTTTTAGATTCCTAACAATACTCAGAATTACTTCATGGTCTCTGCTAACAGAAATTAATAGCCTGTGTTTAATAGAAACTGACACAAAACCTTTTGAGTTTAAGGACAAATTTTTTCTTCCCCCTTGGCAGTGGTGAATTTCCTTCTCCTTTTGCTCAGGCATAGTCCCACGAAGCTGCTCAGTGTATACTCCAAGTCAAAGAAGAAATGGTGGAGCTAGACTTTTATTATTGTCTGCTTAAAAGTAACTTCTGGAAAGTTCCAACAATAAGTTAAAACCACCACATCATCTCAACAGAAATTAAATACAAATTCTTCTTTTAAAATATTGCTGTTTCTGGCCCAAGCACTATGTTATTTGAGCTTTAGCACCTGTACTTACCATTACGTTTGTATTTTCAAGACGTTATATTATTGCCAACTACAGCATGTTTCTAAACACGTCTCCCAAGTGTGTGGTAATTTCTGTAATTCAGACATTTAGGCCTGAGGCAATATGGTACCAAAGAGAAAAAATACTCAGTGTAGACGTAAGCATTGCATTGACAAGATGTGCAGTGTTGGGAAACACTGACAAATCTGCAGGAGAACAAGGGCCCTGCAATTTATGTGAACAGCGTAGATATTAAAAGGTCAGATGTTATAGAATTCCTAAAAAGGTGTAACTTTGGCCTCTGCAACTACATTTCCAATGGATCCTTTCACTTTGATCAGATATCGGATTGATTATGACAGTTAAAATTACATTTTAATTTTAGCAAATTGTTCTGCTATTATATTGTTAGACCAGGGGAAGATTCTGCCATCCAGTGGTGAAAAATCACTCTTTTACTTTAAGGCCACAGTTTGTACTAGAACTGTGTTATACCTTTAATCAAATGGATATATTTGGGCTACAGTAAGAATTTACCTTTTGTTTCTGGCCTAGAAAAGAATTTAATTTTACAGGGGAGTACATATACACTACTAAAACTTGCAGGGATGCGATATGCACACAGATGGTGACTACTGTTGATACCTGGCTTTGCTCTCTCATGAGCACATTTGGTCTCGTTACCCAGCGTGGCTTAGGACACTCGTGTGCCATGTTTATCATGCACTAGAAGTACACGCTGGGGTGAGTCCTGGGCTGTCGTAGCCCTGCTGCCAGCCTGTGCTACAGGGCCCAGGATGGAGAGCAGATCACGTGTGGAAACCTCTTTTCCCCAGGCAGGGGAGAATGGAGCAGCACACGGGACCCAGCTCGGCTCTTCCCAAGGCCATTAGCTGCCCGTCCACATTTGTCATCTTCAGGCAATGTTTGGAGTCATGTCTTGAACTGTTTATAAAAGAGACACTTAACAACATGCAGATGTGTATCACAATTTCCCAATAATTAACAGCTGCATCCACATTTAGTAACACCCATAACCAAAGGTAGCTGGACCTTCGCTGCTTTGTGTGGACGGGTGGTGTTCAGCCCCTTTTGTGCAACTTCTCTGAGCTGGACGACACCACACAAGGGACATGGACCCCTGTTGTATTCTCTGCAGAAAGGGCGTAGGGGCTTTACTATTCAGTCAACAGTCTTTAAGGAAATAGCCACTTTTAGGAAGCGGTAAAGTGCCGTTTCTGGAGGTGAGCACTGACCACCTGTGGTGTACATAGTGGCTGAAGCACCCATGAGCCATAAGCAGAGGGATAAAACAGCTCTGCCCAGCCTTAGGGCAAAACACGGGGCAAAACACTGTACATGACCTCACCAAACCCCAGATCCAGCACAAAACACATCCACCCTGTGGAGCATACCATGGCGAGGTAGGTCATGCTGTGGGTATGAAAGATGGTGTCTTTCTTGCTGAGCAATCATCTCCTGAAGTAGGCCAAGCAGGAGAAAGGGACAAAGAAAGTTTAAAGAATCAATACAGGAGATGACAACAGCATTAATCAGAGCTGCCATGGTGCCCAGCACCAAGAGGCGTCCCAGATCCCAGCTTGATCCTGTCAGCAGAAGCAAAGAGGGAGAAGGGCTCCATGCCACTCAGCTGGATGCATAGGCTCCAGGAGCACCACCCAGCCCTGCCAGCAGCCTGCCATGCACAACATTTCCCTTGGCACCAGATGCAATTAATTACTTCTCCAATTAGTTCCCACAGGTCTGACAACCCCTAGGGGAGCTGTTAGAGCATCTGGAGTTTTCTTTGAGCTCCAGAGCAGAGAATGATTGCCTGCATCTTCTTGGGACATGGCGTAGAAGCCACTAGGTGAGCTAGCCCTGGACATAATGTTCTTCAGCAAAGGATTGACAGAAAAATACCTTAAATAACATTAAATGAAAGAACCTCTATGATTTTGAATATTGCATTTGCTTCTCATCCTAAGAGCAATGACAAGGTGTGAGCACCTTTCTGTGTGCTTACTTGTAGGAAATAGCTCCAAGTATCCTCTTGGCACCCAAACTGGTATTTTGGAAAAGTACTCAGAGGCATTTTGAGGTGCAAGAAAACAGCACAGCAGCACAGATTTACTGAATATCTGCTTTCTCTAGGGGGACAAAGAGCTGGCACCAGCTCTTGTGGGAGGGGACAGCCCTGGTGTCCCTGCAGGACAGAAGGACAGAAGGGAGCAGAAGGAGCGGTGGCAGCAGCCTCCCCTCTACCAGTGCCACCACAGGCAGGACACACCTCACAAAGACACCTAAATGTAGGTGTTTTCATGTAAGTATGAAGAGCAGTTGCACTGATCAGATGAAGCCATCTCTTTTAGTGTGCACTGGATGGTCCAGAATGCCTTGAGGAGATCTCTATTGCCAACAAGAGGAGCTGAGCTGCCACCCTTGCAGGAGACACCTGCAAGGTGTCCAAATTTACACGTGTCCAGATTTGAATCCCAGCTGGGCTGGAGTGCATAAATGCACCAGGCAGGCCTCTGCCTGCAAAGGTCCAGAGGGGGGAAGCCATCAAGTCAATGAGACAGAAGCAACATGGGACTATTCAGCCTTTCCAAGGCAGGGTTGAGAGGCAGCCCACATCAGGACTGCATCTACAGACTTCTCAACTCTACGTGTTAACAACTCATGCTCCACTTTGCAAGAGCTTCCTGAGGCTTTCTTTTGGCATGCAACCTCCTGAAATATTGATCGGGGGAGTGCTGAATTTGCTCACCTGTCAGCAGGAGAGCTGTAGGTGGGTGGACTGCCATTCTCAGGCAATACCTGTCAAAGAAACTATTTTTCAAGCCCGGATTGTACACACATGTTGACTTTTACATGTGTGTTCATAAAAGAAAATAATTCCTTGGACTGAATTTGGCTTCAGTGAACTGCCCTGGCAGAAAATTAATAGCACTTACCTTAAAAAAATGAGATTGTGAAACTTCAGCATAGCATGGGTTTTCCTCTTCTAATATATTGTGTCCAAGTGTTTGGCTTGGGTTTATTTTGTATTCAGAGTTTAGCTGTTGTCTTCACTGCAGGGAGAAAAAAGCTATTATGAGCAAAGATGTAACTAATCAAAGAGAAAATACAATTGACCCATCTTTCCCATCTAGTATCCAGGTAGATAAACAACAAATGTATACAGAAATTCATTTTTAGCTAGATAAAATCCCTGCCTCTATCATGCTTACTTGGAGGCCAGTTTCATTTGCAGAATGATAGGCGAGCACGAGCTCTTTCTCTGCACAGAAATAAATCTTCCTGCAGCAGACACACTTTAAAAGAGACCTGCATCTTCCAAAGACATTTTTGGCTGTGGGATTCATGTTTTCCAAAAGGTGCTGTTCTTGCTGAGCCTTATTCCCGCAACTTTATGCTCACGAGACAGATTCTTTTGACTAAAGTTGTACACGTGCTTAATCAAGTACAGAATAGGACAGCATTTATTCACTATTTTTATAAAGCAATTATGAATGACTCACTTGCATGTGATTTGTTCGGTAAGAATTATGAGCCTTTTACCTTTCTTCTGGTAATGTGAGCGAGCTTTGTTTTTTGATTTATAATCATTTTCTTGAGAGGATTGGTTCCATAGGAAAATGACCAAATGCCTGTCTTTTTCCGTATCCAGTATTTTTGAGGACTGTCCGCTCCCTCCTCTGTGAGCGATGACCCCACTAACCAGGGTAGTTCAACCCCTGTCAGACCAGCATCAGATCTGCCTGAACGCTGGTCACGGCCTGAGAAAAGCACAGCAAAAGACACTCATGGCTGGGTTTGGACCTACTTCATGCAGCATTCCTTATCAAGCAAAGGGCAATGCAGCTCACAGGAGAAATTGCAGAACCAGAGTTTCTGCTGGCAGATGCCATCAATGTCAGCAGAATTACACCCCCAGGGAACTCAAACCTTTCAAAAGCAGCAGATATTTTAAAGACTATTTTAAGAAAGTTTCAAAGGGAAACGTTATTCAGAACACTTGATACTCCCTATTTCTAAGAAGTCAGGAAAATCTGAATTCCAGAAATGGGTTATTTCCTCTTTGAGGAAAAATGAGCTGGCATAGATGCTGAATACCAGGGAGGGAAAACAGACAAATATTGGTATAATTTTGTCTGAATAGCATTCATGCCCCAAGGAATTGCTTTATTTCCGGACTACCAGCACTGCAGTTAGATCAAATGGAATTTTTAAAGGAACCAAGTAGGAAATGTGAAACAATAGCCTGCTTAACACTCCAACAAAAGCTCAGACCCTCGTCCTGCTAGCTTTGGTGACATTGCTGTTTTACCAAGGGTGAGATGCTGGAGATCAAAGGGTCGTCATTCATTTAAAAAACTGCCCTACTGGGAGCCAAAGGAGGCTGAGCTGTCAGTTGGGCTGCTCTAACAGTGATCCAAATGAAGTGACCAAGATTTCTAGTAGAGTAATAGTCAGCTCATTTCCAGTAACAATATGACAATTTAGTATAAAAATATTATATTCTGTAAAGCTTCTGTAGAGCTAAATGACACTTGGTTGTCACTCATTAACAGTAGAAACTTTCTCTTGTGATTGTATGTATCATCACCAAAGTCTCAAAAGAAAAGCTGAAAGAAGGCTGTTCCTTCAGAAAGGTGTAGCATGCTCAGAGGCAATGCTGCTAATGACTGGGGGCTACCCTTTTCCCACATACTAGCAACTGGTTTCAGGGGCTAGCAAGGGGATGGAGATAGGGTGAGAGAGTAGGAAAGCTAAAACAAAATGTAGAGATTGCCTCTTGATCAACTACTAAAAGGAAAACTCTGGTCTGCTCAAAGTTTCTGCTGATTTCCACAAAGTGCTGACAGGACTGTGCTTTCTGCTCCTCTTCACTCCAAGCTCATTGGCAGTGGACTGCCAATCTCTAGTGTAACCATCTGGAAATGTGGGATGGGATATAACACGAAATGACAAGTGCTTTCACTTTGCTGGATTTTTCTTTCCAGGATATTTTTCAATAGATGGACACAAACAAATGCTGCCACTGTGTTCTCTTTAGAAAAGGTTAGTTACAGTGTACACAGAAATTGACTCATAGCACCATTGTAACAGGAATCCTCTGAAACATAATGTTTATTCTCATGACTGTAACACATAAGCCTATGCTGAGGATCAAACACTTCTGCAACCTTCTTTGTTATCACCAGTAGGCCTTGACTGCAAATTCCAAATTGGATCCAAATATCCACAAAATCTGAAGCCGCTTAAATTTCTTGTTTTGTTCAAGACAGTTTTATGTAGCAAGTTTCAGATCAGCTAGGTGATCTGATTTTTCCTGTCTGGAGAACGGTGTTTTCATTTAGGCCCATCCATTCCATGACAAGTAGGTCTACAACTCTGCCAGTTGCCAAAAGTAATGTACATCCACAAAGAAACCATGTCTTCTGTTGCTTTCAAGTTGATGACAGAGGTAGATAGTGTGGAGTCCCTTAAAGTTCTTCCACCTAAATTTGACATACAAGCTATAAAATATAAACAATCCATGAATTCTTCCTTCCAAATCCAATGACTTTAACCTACTTGTGAGATGGGGGTATGAAAATGTCTGGAAAAAAATGCACCATGCAAGGTCCTCCCTTGCAAGGCACTCCCTTGCATGTAACCCAAAGAGCATCTTCGCTTTATTATTTACCTACCTCAAATTTTCACAGATTGAAGGACTTACTCCTCTGGAGGCAAAAATAGAAAAGGCCTTGGTGAAACAAAGCAAATCTGCTAGCCAGCATCAGTATTCCCAAGGATGGACGGACCCACAAAGCATGCTTTACATGCTTTTTGACCATTTGGACCAAAAGAGGAAAGAACACTTTCTCTGCAAGTGAACAAGATGTTGACACACCAGATAGGTAGATAAACAATAAAACCCCCAAACCACTACACAGCTATAAGAATGATTCAAGGACTCTAAAATCTGGTTTTTCCATCAAACATGAGGGAGCTCTTCCAGGTAGTGTGCTGGATAAGAGGAGGAAATTATTTCTTTACAGGTGTGAGCTGATGGGCTGTGAGAAGGGCTTGGATTTGAGAAGACTATATCCAGAACAGA
>VXBW01003924.1:1913272-1937157 GCA_013400375.1 Thinocorus orbignyianus | reverse complement strand
GGCCTGAGGGGGCTCGGCCAGGCAGGTGCCCCTCTCCTCAGCCCGGCTCCCTTCTCCTCAGCCCGGATCCCCTCCTCGCCTGGCAGTTGCCCAGACAGCAGCGAGGTCCCTGGGGTTTGTGTTAGCTCCGGGGTTTGCCTCAGGGTGCTTACGATCCCTCACGGTGTCCCTGCCCATGGCAGGGGGGTTGGAACTTGATGATCTTTAAGGTCCCTTCCAACTCTAGCCATTCTGTGATTCTATGATTTTCCATGTCCAGTAGCTTTCCTTAAGATTGACCGCCTTGCAAGTCCCTAAAATCTGGTCACGGATGGCACATTCTTTTGTCCTGAAGCAAGTGTGGCTCTGGTGGTGACCTCTGTGGCTACCTTCCCCTCTCAGCCTCCACAGGCTTCCAGACGTGATAGACAGCGGAGCTGCTCAGAGAATAAAGCCAAGGCATCGGTAATGCCTCCATTTTTCCCTCTTCCTGAGCACAGAACTGAGTTGCATCCTGCATTTGCAACTGTTTTATGTTGATATACTGTTCATTTTAGGGGTAACACAGTGCCAGCTTGAACGCCTTCCTTTTCAGACCATAGGGACTTGGCAAACTTAAAGGTTACTGTGATTTTTTCTAGGATTAAGCGTTGTAGTTCACCGGCTTTATCACGTAATGCTTGATCGAACTGGGTTTTATTATCCATCTTGTATGTGTGTATGTTCATCTTGTTCCAACAGGCAGGTTCTGGATTGGCAGGATGTGTTAAATGAAGTTTCCCTGATCAGAATTGTTCACTTTCGTGGATTTTATTAAGTGATCACACACAGCTAAAGACATTATTTCTGTTTGAGGATGTAATTAAATAGAGAAGAACTAAGTCCTGCAGAGAAAACCTGAACTCGGAGAAAATAGCATGGCAATGCTATAACCCAATATGTGTCCAACATCCTTTCTGGGGTCTGTCAAACTCTCATTTCACCTTAGCAGAGAGGGACTCCCATGGCACTGGGCTCACACAGCATCCTTCACTCTGAAAACAAATTACCGTAAGCCTCATCTGAGAGGAAAAGACAGAGACAGAATGCTCTAGAGGTCACAGAGGAGTTCTCCAGCACAGATGGGAAAAATTGCCAGGGCTGCAGTGTCCTGACCTTGTTCCTCATCTGCCAGACTTTACCCCTCCATCCTAAGAAGGCAGCCAGAGTGAACCCAGAGAGGGGGGACAGGAGTTCCCCTAGATAAATTTGAATCCATATGTCTCTCATTTAGTAAACAATCTCTTTATTAAATAGTTTTTCTCTGCACACAAGGATGCCTGGAGGATGACCCGGTGTTACTGAGCTATGAAGAAGGATGATAAGGAGAACTTGGAGACCAACTGCGATGATCTTTGCGGCTCCTCCTTTCCCAATGCGTGCTCACTTATAAATAGCCCCGATTCCGCTACTTGGAGAAAGCTTTCATTTCTCCTTGTCCTTGATGTCTGTGATACTCTGCAGTGGAGAGCAGATGTTTGTACCAGATTCTGCTCCCATGGAAATCAGCAGTGGAAGGCTTGGTGGCGCGAGGTGAAATAGCATCGGGGTTATCTCCTGTTCTCAGTTCAGAGCTCCTGTTACAGCCAGCCTGACGGGCCAGGAGATGCCCTTGGACTTAGCAGCATGCTCTCAAGCGCATGCCTGTGCCTCTGCTGGAGATGAGCATCCTGTTGTTTGCAGAGTCCAGTTACAGCTAAAAAAAAAAAGGTATCTGTCTGCATAAACAGGAATTTTCCTCAATTGCAGGAGCCAGCAGAGGACACTGCTTTGTCTCCAGCTCTGAAAGGGCCAACTGATTTTATTACTATTTTTTGTTCCTTTTGCTGCCTTCTCCCTGCTCCTTAACTCCAGTGGCACCTTCAGCAGGAGAACAGTCCCTGTCCCTTTGTTTTTTATCTCATCAGGGGATTTTGTTTTCCATATTGCTGAAGCTGTGGCAGTAACACTCCTGGTACAGCTTTACTTAAAAGAGGGAAGAAACAAAACCACATGACAAATTGCTCCAATTTATCACAGCAACAGAAACCTGCAATTCAGCTAAATCGCCCCCACAGGCCAGCTTAGATGGCATCAATATTTAATGACCTGAATGCCGCTGCTTTTGCAGCTCCACCTTCACCTCTGCCCCTCCTCACATCACAGGTTTATCATTCCACCCCACGCTTCCTCTGGGGTGAGCAGGGTCTGTCTCCAGGCTGCTGGAGTAGGCCTGCTTGCTATCCAAAGTGGCACAGCCCAGATGTGCTGGGCATGACCAAATTCTGCCCCTTTTCCTACCCAGCAGGACCACCGATGTGGCAAGCAAACAAGCAGGAGCAGGACTGGCCCCATTTCAGCTCACAGCCTCTCTTACTGCCTTTTTTTGGGTGACTGTATAATGCAGACAGGACTGTTCACCTGGTAGCAGGCTGGAGGTGGCCTCTGCTCCCACTCTTCAGGAAGGAGTATTTTATGACAGAATGAGCTGCAGTGAAGTTGCCAGCAACAAGTCCTGTGCATGGCACAGGAGAACCTGAAGAGAGGATGAGCCAAGCTGTGCCAAATCCCTCCTAAGGAGCAAAGGGTGGCAGCAGGGGGGCATAGGGATGTCTTTTACTGGGCCCAGGTTCCAAGCTGGCCACAGCGACGGGCATCAGAGAGCATCTCCCAGCACCACCAGCATGCTCCAGTGGCTCCTTTCAGGCTTGGTCAGCCTGGGACAGTAACAGGAACAAGTGACAGATTATACAGTTATCTGTGGCCATAGACATGGTCCCTCATGGCTCTATTGCCTTGGTTGCCCTGGTCTGTAAACAGTGACGACAAATCTCCTCGTGACAAGCACAAAGCAAGAAGTGGCATTTTTATTTTTCTGGGCAGCAGTGGGGCTGGGTCAGGAATAAATGACTGGGCAACTTGAATTCCTCCAGCAAGACTGCACCTTCCACCAACCTCTCTGTTCACTTAAAAGACCCACATCCAGTTACAGCTAGCATATTCCAAAAGGGGAGTTCATTATCCACTCTAATGGCAGCGAATGGTAGAGGTCATTACAATAAATGGCTTTTTGGTAAGATGGCTCTGTAATTCAGTTGGTATTTAACGCTGGCTGAGGGGCTCATCTCTTTACATTAAATACATTAAGCAAAACACCTCTGTGAACACCCCTCCTGTGCTGAAGAGCTGTTATAATGAAGGTGATTAGGAATAAACATAACAGCAGAGCCTGCTGTCTCAAAATAGTTTGGGTCAATGGCTACAGGACAGAGGAAACTATGCCATGCACAAAGGACTTGCGTATTTGGGAGGGACCAGCTGGCTTACTGCAGTTCATCCAGAGATGCTGGGCCTTCTCCAGAGCCTGGCAGCTGCTGGGGGACAGCTTCCATCCCTGGGGGTGCTCAGTGCCTGCCCCACGGCCCCTCCACTCTGCTGGTTGTAGGGGACCTGTCTTCTTATCAGTTTAACGCCGTGCCTATATCAGGGCTGTGTAGAACAATATTTAACTCAACAGACACACGCAAGAGCTCTGGCAAATACTTAATGGATTGTTCCACCGGTAAACTCTCCAAGAAAGGAACTGAGAGCCAACTCGGTGCCTTCCAAATCACAGCTCTGTTCAAAAAATTAACCCAGAGCAGAGCTCTTCCTCTTGGCAGCTGTCCAGTTATTAATTTCAATGTATCAGCTGCATCTGAACGGGCTTGGGCTTCTGCCCGCTATTTCTATTTATTTGTTTTCCATTCATCCCCACTAAAATTAAAACTCCAAACCTTCTAGAGAGAACGGAAAACAAACATGCTGAACCAGTACTGCTGCCCACATCCAAATGGCAGAAACCACTGCGCTTTTTCCTCCTCTGCAGTGAGGTAAAATTCTAAGAATTAGACTCTCTCAGCCTCTCACTTAAAATACAGTGCAGGTACCTACGGCACTAGCTGTGGCCTTGAGTTACCCTTGCTTTCTGGGCACACAGGGAAGCAGCAGCCTTCAGCCCTTGACTGTAGTTTTCACTGCGCATCGGGTCCCAGTGTCAGCAGAAGGCCCTGTGCTGGAGACCTTTCCAGATTAAACAGCATCTGCATGGTTTGAGAAGACAGAGCTGATGGTCCAGATGGTCACACTGAGGCTACAATCCCTTGAAACAGTTCGGACTGTGCTCGTGTTACAATGCACTGCACTGGCTGTGGAAAATACTGCACGCTTTGAAAGGAAAACACATATAATCCAAGAATATTGGCATTTTTCCCTTCCGTTGCCTTTTCCCTTGCTTCTGTCAAGAGGCTGGTGATGTTCTTCAGGCCAAGCTTTGCCTGTGCTAGCTGGAGTCAGCTGGTCTGTCCTGCCCCTAGCACCCAGCCTGCCTAGTGCTTGCTTGACTTCTTATTGGTGCCCTGGTTTGTTCTGAACCCATCTTTATCTCAAAGCACATCACCTGATTAGATGTTTTGCTGTAAAAGCCCAAGCTTTTACAATTGTATGATTCTTTACGCATAAGAATAAGAACTCTTGTAAGAACTGAAAAGCCAAAGGTTATGAATTTACTTTTAAAGTGATATAAATTACAAAATATCCTCATTTACAACTACAGTGCTTAAATCCTATCTGCAACAGCACAATCGATAGGATCTAACTGTTCATGTACAGGAAGAGATTCCTAATAAGTAAAATGCACTAAAAAAAGGCTTCGGTCTTTTTCGGTGCTTTATCTTACAATTCAAGTGTTTTCCTTCCTTAAAAACACACACAACTGAATACCTAGTGCAAGGTATGAGTCTGGTTGAGTGAGAAACTCTCCTGCCTGTCTCCTAAAAGGATTTCCTGCCACCAATAAACAGAGTTCCCAGTTCTGCATTTAGGGCATCATCAGGAATGACATCATCCTCCACAAATTCATCTCCGAGCTTCTTCCACCACGGCCAGCGAGTGTATTTCAGCATAGTGTTGTGGGATTGTCTTGCCTTGGTAGCAACAGGGACCGATCGACTCATAAAAACATCAAGATCTTTTCCTGCAGTCTCTGCTAGCCCTGGAGCATCTGTGAAAACAAGGAGAATGGCTTCCTGTATTTTGCTTGCAGTTTTACAAGTATTTCAAACAAAAGAAGGAGGAGCACTACCCTCCCACTTCCCACTGTCCTTTCCCTATGCCAGCATTACAATTTTACGGTTGCATGATAAACCTGACGGGAGAAGCAACTTAAATTAAGGCTAATCTGGAAAAATAAGCACATAATGAGGGAAAGGTGCAGTGGTGGCATCCACTGAAATGACTTAGTGTGAAACTAAGGGGAAGAGGAGCTCCTGGCGTAGGGTGACCTCAGTGCAGTGTTTCCAGGGCTCTGGCACAGCAGCGCTGTGTACTCCCTGTCTGGGGGACCCAGCACAGTGTCAGTGTGTGTTGCTGATTTGCCTGTTCAGAGAGCGAGGAGCTGCAGTGACACAGCATGTGACAGACTAAATAATGGAATTCAGTAACTTGCTGAATTTTGCCCAGCTTGGGTGCTCTCTGGTGGCTGCAGTTTGCTATTCTTGCTCTTGCACTCCAGGCTACTTGTGTGCAATGAAGGTAGCACAACAGTGAATTCCGTTTCAAATAAAACCAGGCCAGAGAAAGTGAAAACATGACTTGGAATTCGTAACTCAATAATTTCCCTCTTTATCTGGAAGAGGTGATAGCACTTCAGCCAGTGGCTGGCTTACAACACAAGAAAACTGAACAAAGAAAACAAGTAGAGGAAGACGTTACGTGAGATCCCTTTCTTAGAAATTTTAATGCCTTTTAGGACCACTGTTTTATTTCTGAACATATCAGAGAGACTTTTAGCAGAAGAATAAGATGCTCCTTGAAAAGCAGGTGTGTGTACGTAACCTATAGCAACACTTGGATAATCTCTAACAAAGCCTGAATCTCAAGATAAGGCAGATGGCAAAGGAAGAAAGATATTTCAGTTTGGAAATGAGGCATTACCACTGTTCCCTCTCATTTTCTCCCTAAATTAGTTTAATCCAAATAGTAATCAAAACTATGACCAGAGCAGTCACATACTCATTAGCAGCTCCACATCGGTGTTGACCTGAGCCAGTAACGTCTCCCTCCGCTGCGCTGCTCTCTGATCCAGTCTGCTCCTCAACAGGAATTGTGCCAGCTTTTCCTGGGCCTGCATATGCAATTCTTTACTCATTTCTTCTGACATTTGGGAAGCCTGGAGGGAAATAACAGTTTGTTACCATTAAGAGCTGGCTATTTTAAATCTTTCGGGGCCAGAATAACGTCCAAACAAGGAATGCAAACGCTGTTCTTAATTGTTAACTTAATAATTTTGCTTCCTCTGCAGCTCTCTCCAAAGCTTCCATCATCAAGTATATAAATTTTCTAATTAGTTTGCTTTGACCCTTTTTTATTAGATTAATGGTTAAAATCCCCAATATCCTAGTGCCTCGCTGTCAAACAAGCAGGGTTAATAGATGCATACCTCACATGGATTATCTCGATCAGAATTTATGAAGCTGAATATATTTCACCCCTATAGTATTGCATATTGCATCATTAATGCGAATTATGAAATGACTAAGAAACAGACCGGATGCAATTTGATGTAGTCATCCACCTTCTGCTGCAAGGTTAGTCTCCACTCATCAGTCAGTCCCTTGGGTTCTTTCCACGGAGAGAGAGGTCTCCTCCTCCTTCGTTTTTCCAAGAATTTACAAGCCTTTGTAAAGAACATATGAGAGAATATGACAATCACAGACAGGAAGTTTGTCTTCTTGCTTTGTTTGTAATCAATCAGTGAAAGAAAAATATTTCAGCACTGCATTTGTTAAAGCAGAAATTTAGCTGTGACGCTGAAAAGACAACATGCAGCGGGCAGCATGAATGCTAAATCATAAATAAGAGCACTCATAATAAATTACTGACTCATCTGTGGCACGGTGAATTCCAACCTTAGCTTTCAAAGTGGCAGCTCTTATATTTTAGTTGCACGACTCTGTGAGATTTTGTAACATATGCAAGGTTTAATCCATCTAAACAACTTGTGGCTTTGGACCATCACCCTCTAAGTAATTTTTTAATAAATTATGGCCACATCAACAGTAAGAGAATGAAGACAGCTTTCTGAGGCACTGCAATAATCCACTCAGTCCTGCTTACTGTCAGAACGAAGTATATGTACTTACTGCTCTCTGAATGACAACAGCTGCTTTATACTCCTTAAGCGACTGTCTCTGTTGATGAAAATTTCTTCTTGCTCTATACCCTCTCCAGAATCTCTGGATAGTTAACGCTGATTTCCCCTCCATTTCCTCCATGTACTTGTCTACCTGGCCTACAAATGTAACAAAAATTCAGTTATAAGATTGGGTTGGGGTCACTTAATTTACTTTTTTAATTCTCAAACTAGACAGTAGCAAAAAAGGCTGGGGTGCTATCAGTTACAAATCCCTCTTCATGCAAGATCCACTAGCTGGGGGCCATGTCTCAGAGACTTAGAGCTGCAACGGAACTTTGGAACAAGAAAACTGATATTCCCTTTCATCTGCCCCATTTCGAAGGCAGCAGATCCTGATCAGTTTCTGAGCCCTCGTAGAATTCAGCACGTTCTCTGTCAGACAGTTGGGTCAGAAGAGACAGTAAGACTGAAGTGCAAACAGACACTTAAGATTAGGAAATATATTTGGGAAAACTGTTCTTAAGGAGAGACAGACAGTTTAATCTTCTGATATAGTTTAATATATATCATACTTGGATGGATTATTTCCAGCAAGGCCAGCTGTCGTTCATGGAAGAGTCTCATGGCCCTCTGTCTCTGAAGTTGCATTTGCAGTTTTAGAGCCTCATCTTCCTTCTCTTTTTTTAAGAGCTGCAGCTCTTGTTCCCGCTTAGCTCTGCAATACACAAATACACTAACAGTTAGCTTAAATTGTATGCTTTTTAAAAGCATCTCTTGTTCTCTCTCTGTTAAATGGTCCAGCATCAAGGGAGGAAATCCACAAAATAACCTGCCACCCCAGCTGTTGGCTGCAGGACCACACCAAGCAATGAGAAATCACCTGCAAGCTAACAAACCAGCACACTACCTATAGCAGCAAAAAATCTGAGCCAGTCACTTAATCTGATATCCAATCAAAGGATAAAGTTGTAAGGACTCAAAAGGGAACAATGCTCCACGTGTGACATTCATAGCCAGCATGAACCGGAACAACAACTTTGATTCCACCATCTGAGGAAGAGGTAAAGCAACATTAGCCATCTGCTCCAGTGTGCACCTTTCCCAGGGCATCCATCAGCAAGTGTGGCACCTGCTTTCCAGAACACATGCTAATATTTTTGGACTGACTGCAAGAGCAGATCAGAATGTTGTCTGTTAGGGCTCACTTCTTAAATTTGGAAGGATCTTTTATGCTCCAGGAAGTACAGACTAACACATTTTCTCCATCAACTTTGTTAACAGGAAAGAATTTTCTTGCAAACTCATCCTGACCTGTACTAGTTGTTGTAATTTGATGTTAAGATGTTGCCCAGCTGTGCTTTGCATCAGAAAAGCAGATGTTTCACAGATAAGACAACTGAAAACTCTGTAACTAGCCCATGAGATTTTAAGCTAATAATAGCCTGTAAATCAATTATATATATATACTAGCATATTAATATAGATACTAATAGATTAATACAAAATATACAGATGTGCTGATGCTGATAGTTACTGAGACCACTTCGACATGGTCTCAGTGAAGCATGAGGAGCTGTGAGCCAGGACTTTTACCACTCCTTTTACTACTCCTTCTTGTCCCAATGTACCCGACCTCATTAGCAGCTTAATGCTTGAGACTTTACAATGAGGTCATGATGTGACTCTTCCTCTTTTCCTATTGCAGCAAAATCACTTGCCCACTCAGGACCTGAATAACCCATCGGATCCACAGCCCTCGGCGTTCCTCTAGCACTTTTCCAAGGACAATGAAAGGTGCATCCTAAACACTAGAAATGGGAACAAACGGACAGAGTAGAGGCATAAGGGGTGCCAGAAAGGGGGAAAAAAAGGCCATAGGTTAGAACTAATGTCCAGCAATTTTGGTATCACTTCATGTCACACACCTTTAGATTCACAGTAATACTGAGTTATTTGTGTGCTTCCCATCGCTAGTATAAATTGAGTTGTATTTTTTCTACCAGCCATACTTTCTCCTCAGTCTCTGTAACTGGGTGGGGAAAGATGGGATGGAAGCTGTTTGTATAAGAAATGCTCTGGATTTAACAGCCAGGCCCTAACTGATAAACAGCCTTCACCACGATCTGAGAGACCATAATCCTTTCCCAACAGTAATGCAGCCTTGAAACGTGCCCACACATCTACCTACAGAGACAGATCATAATATATGTGATTACATCAGAATAGACTCAAGGAAACCAGAGGTCTTCAGCCCACACATTTCAGCAAATTAGAGCTGTAAATCTTTGCATTTTTAATCCAGGCAGACACATATTATACTTCTAAATGGAATGATGTCACAGGATCAAACAGGACTTTTGATGACATCTTCTTGATAAAACTATTAATAATTTTCCCTAGATATTTTTTTTTTTATCAGCTCCATTACGTGGAAAACTACCAGAACGTTGCATGAACTTCTCAGATGTGCATCTGTGAAACTACCAATAGCGTCTGTCAGGTATTTAAATGTTTCTTTGATACTGATTCTTTCCCATGTACTCTGCAAAACACATGCTCTTCTTCAGTCTCAGTTCCTCCTAATGACAAGACCTATTTGCTTGCAGAAGACCACACTGTGACAGGGAAATGTCTCTGAACAGAAGCAAAACAGATACAGAGTAAGACCCGAGCTTCCTTCAGCACTTTATGGCACCCATCAGCCTCCTGCTGATCATCTCTTTATATGTATATAAAATGGTTTGATTTTTGAGGCATGACTAATACAAATTATTGCCATTCCAACAGTTCTACAATTAGCTATATAAAAGCAAATTAACGTCAAGAAGAAATTACAAGCCTGAATATTCACTGAGGAGACATTTCTGAAACCAGTTTCAGGAGTTTATAACTTGCAGAGTTGAAGATCTTCCATTGCAGCTGCAGATGAGCCAAGCTTGGAGTTTCAACCTCAGCAGTATTTAACCACAGTTGTTCTAAAATAAATCTGTGAATATAACCAAACCCTGACTGTTAAGAATTGAAAAGTCCTCTTGAAAGGTTTCCTAAAGCTGTGCTTACAGTGTTCTAAACACAATAATTCAGTGTAACACTAACTGCAGCTTTGACCTAGACAGAAAACAAACCAAACCAACACTGGAGCTGCACAGCTACTGTATTTACTCAGTACATTGGGACTGACTGAGCCGTGAACACCCAGCCGTAAGGATATTAATACGTTTCCATTCCTCTCTGTATTAGACAAATACATTCAAAAATCCTTTTAAATGACTTAAGAACTACTCAAGAGGCATTTAGTAACGCTTACAGCACTGAAAATATGACACAAGTAACTCAAGTAGCTTGTTGGTTGCTGATAGCCTCGCCACCCTTTCCCTTCTGCTTCCCCATGTTACACTTTGTCCGTCATCCAAGTTTTCTGGGCTATGATTTCAGCTTGCAAAGTGCCTGATGAGGGCAGGAATATTGGCTCAAAGTGTACAGTGGAGTAAAACGAAGCGCCAAGGATGTGATTCTTGGTGTTTCAGCACAAAAGCTAGAGCGGCTGCTGGCCCTCTATGGACACACTGCTTGCCCCTGCAAACCTTCCAGAATTTAAAGATCACACCCTGGATAGTCCAATATTTTCTCAATGCAGTCAGACAACAAACTATAACTGTCTACTTTCTAACTCCTTGAGCATAATGCAATATGATTTGACTAATGGATTTCTGAGATCCAGTTTTGACGTGGTAATGCTCAACATGCAGTTAAAGAAACCTGCGGTAGAGTCTGAACTTGTTTTAGATCCTTTATCCCATGTTAAATTAGCATTAAATTTCTCAAAAGGGTTTGCCTAATGTGCTAACGTTACTGCTCAAGTCCTGCTTCAAGTAGGAACAAGCATTATTTATGTAGCTTCATTCTTCTGTGGTGCACCAAGTCAGAGGATACTATTTCTAGGTCACTGAAGCGACTCCAGTTCTGAGCATCAAAAATTTCAAATATTAATGAAGAACAACATCTTGCAAATACTATATGGAGCAAGCACTGTGGGCCTTGGTTTCTGCAGTGCTCTGGCACAGCAGACTGGAAACTCCAGGACAGTCCAATGTTCAATTTACGGTGAAATTTTGCGTCAAGTTAACTGTGAACCAGTAAACAATTCTACCACCAGTACATCATCCTCTCGTGCTATTTAGTGCAATCCCATGCTACAGCCTACCACACTTTCAGTGTTGCATGTCATAATTTTTTTTTCTTTTTTTTAACACAGAAAACATATAGAAGCATCATAGAAGTAAGTTTTTTTTTCAGAGAAGTTTGGCAGCTGGGAAAGGGACAGTTGGAGCTTTTGGCACCAGAAATGGCAGTTTGGTACTGCTGCAAAAGCACATTGTTTGGATGTTTCTGCTAAAAGAATCTGTAGTGAAACAGCTCGTATTGGCATTACATTACCTTTATGTTACAGAAATAACAGCTGACTGGAAAAAAGCATCTTCAAGATGAAGGAATTCTTGGTCAGCCCAAACCTATGGCCTGGGACATGGGAACAAATCCTCAGCGAAGCTATTTCCAGAAAGGACAGGAGGTGAATGGGAACAGGCAGCACATGTGTATCACAAGCAAATCATATTTGACCAGCCTGATTGCTTTCTGTGATGAGACGACTGGCTCTGTGGACAAGGGGAAAACAGTGGACACCATTTCCTTTGGCTTTATCAAGGCTGGCATCATAGTTTCCCACGCAGGGCAGGGCTGACACACAGAAGAACCTCCACAAACGCAGAAAATGCATCAACAGAAACCACATGAAGTTCAAATGGGAAGTTCTACACCTGGTACAAATTAACCTCATGAATCAGGACAGCCTGGGTACTGATACCTGGACAACAGGTCTAATGACTCTGTGAACTGAGAAAAAACAAACCAAACCAAACCTTCTTACTAGATTCTTCTCTATAGTGATTTTTACAAAGCCACACTGTTTACCTGAAGCTTCTCTGTAACGCAGTCACTGCTTGGGGTATTTTTTTCAGCCTTTTCCTTGTTTGAAATCCCCTCCACGTAGCCTGGATTATACAAGCTGCTTGATGCTGCCTCTGAAATTAACAAAGCAGTTGGTAGAATATTTTCTCTGCATACAAAACCACTTTATTACTGCTTGCCTATTAGGAACGATCTCAACATTTGGTAAAAAAAACCCATCAGTTTTGAAATGCATCAATATTCAGTACTTGAAACAGCTTAGGGAATTTAAGGTCCCATAAGATGATTATTATCGGGACACCTGTACTTGCTCCAAAGGGAACTAATCTGATCGTCTGGATTGATGCTCTCTGTGGTAAACAAATGAATCTACAGCAGAAATATAAAATATGTATTAGTTTCATTAATCAATGTTAGAAATTTGTATTTAAAAACACCTGAAGCACTTTGTATTTCAAATGGTGATTCAATCAAAATGCCTACGCTAGAGAGGACAGAAAGACAAGTCCGGAGAATTAGCAGCAGGAAAATCATTACATTTACAGTATGATCAGAAGTCACTGAAATGCAACAAACATGAAAAAAATAATCTATTCTTGCCTTAAATGGAATTATTTTTATTATTTTTTAAAAACCAAACACTAAACACCTTGCTCTGTTGAAGATGAAAGCAGGTCTCTATAAAGACAACTCTGATTTCCTTTAAAGTATTGTCTGAATGTAAAATGTTAACAAGTTCATAAAACACACACCATCTCTTTTATTGGGAACACAGCCCAGAAAGTGTTCTTGCTGAACATTTTCTCTATATGACTTAATTCTGTGTGAATGCTGCCTAGAGTTCAGAGATCTAAATTTGTAACACTGATGTGAGAAAAATAGATACAGTTATTTCTGTTTTAGAGCTAGCAAAACTAAATTAATTCTTTCCCCCCTTCAATTGTATAGAAATCTATGGTGAATCTGTAACAGAAAGTCAGTCTCCTGAGTCACAGTCCCATACCTTAATGACAGGACAATTTCTTGATGTCCTCAAAAATGGTGGAGGAAAAAAAAATATTAATAAATAGAAAATTTAAAAATCCATTAATATAGTGAAAAAAATAACAAAGGTTTGAAAAGCACTACAGTGACAGAGTAAATCCATTCTAAACATATGTAAATCACACGTAACTAGGATCTCACAAAAGTATTAAACTCCAGCACCTGCATTTCTCCTTGTCCACTGCACTGTTCCAAGTCCAGCAGGTCCAAGAGTTGACGGAGATCCCTGTCAAATCCTTTGCCAGTCCACTGTTTACTTAAAAGCCCTTTTAATCCTAAAGCAGAGAGAAGAATCACATGACACCACTAAGGTGAATTTTTGTTTTGGGGATTTCAAACAATTTCAAGTCAAAAAAAATCAAATCTGAGTCCATGTGAAAAGGAACAGTAGAGCTGAACATCACCAGTCACCTTTGAGTTTCAGTGCAGGAGATTATCAATGAATACCTGGTGCATCACAGAGGTATTACACAGCAATTGCAATTTTGCCTGTCCAAGTCACTGTCTATTGTGTCTACATAACTGGCAGTTAAATTATCAATGGACTTTCAGTGTCTTATCACTAAGTCATTGAAAAGTACTAAAAGGATGTACAGCACACTGCAAGTGCTAGGTTTTATTAGCACCAATTTCATATTTTTCATAATAAAATTTATTTATTTATAACTAGAATCCTTTGATGTCTTACCCGTACAGCATATTCTAACTGCAAATACATTTTCATCCAAACCCCGAGACAAAACAAGCTCTTTAGGTCCACAGTAGCAAAAAAGAACACTCGTGCTCCCCCTACACCACACACACACTCGCTGTGCTGCACACAGGGCACCAGTAGACAGTAACATGCTATTTAGCTTTGTATCAGACAAATCCCAGAGCCTGAGAGTTCTGCAGGGAGTTGGAGGGAAGAGGAAGGAGAGCAGAGGTAGGCAGGTGATCAGATAGCCTCCCAAAACTGCAGGTTCATGTAACTTCCATTTTCAAATCACTGTCCATAAGCATATTCATACATGGCAACTCATATATTCTCATTTATTCATATATCTCACATATTCTTCCAGGAGCTGGATATGGAGCACAAAGTCCTTCACGCAAACAGAAATGGCACTTCTGTCCTACCACAGATGCACCGGTTTGGAATGCCCATGGCAGTTACACATTTCAGGAGAGACAGGTGAGATTCCATTTGGAACCAGTGAATGCCCTAATGCTGCCTGAGCTCTGCAAAACCACGTAGCCTGGTGATGCAAGACAGGTCCCTCACAGAAGTCCTGTGGCTCTGACACAACCACTTGCCAGTTTCTACACAGATTACACAGCTGTATGCACCTTTCAGCTCCTGAAAGCTTTAGGGCATTCACTCCCTCCACCTCCCTGCAGAACTCTCAAGCTCTGGGATTTGTCTGATACAAAGCTAACTAGCACGTTACTGTCTACTCGTGTCCTGTGTGCAGCCCAGTGAGTGTGTGTGTGGTGCAAGGGGAGCTTTGTGGGTGTCTCTCAGAGGTGTCAACCCATGCAGACAAAAAGACCAGGCCCTCTGGGAAGCCTGGTGTAAAGACTGGGCTAGTTTTGGAGATGTGAACTTCAGGTGATGTCCTCACCACCAGCAGGCTGCTGTTACTGACAGAAAGTTTACACCGAACTACCTCCCACTGGCAACAGCTCTGAGCCACTGTGAAGCCAAGTTACTTCACTGAGATGGCCAGATGGTAGAAACCTTGTAATGTTTTCTTTGTTGCTGCTGTTCCTCAAACTATCTAAAGGATTCCAAAGCCTGAGTGAAAACTAACATAAGGACTCTAGCTTTAAAAAAACCCAACACATAGGAGGTAAAAAAAAGTGATTTTTTTTTTTTCTTAGAGGAAACAGGAAACATGCAGAAGAGAGATTGAGAGTCTCTAAACAACTGTGGCATATTGTGATTCTAGAGCAAAATAAAGTATAATACTTTTACCTCTTCAGACAAGCCAGCATTCTAAAGCTGGGATGATGAGACCATCACAGCAGCTTCACAAGAATCTGCAATGTGATACCAGCCTTAAGCACTTTATACTTAATTACACACCAAAAGGAAGCACTCCTCTCTCAATTCTGTAGGCAAAAGGGTGGCAAAGCAGTCCCAAAATTCATCTGGCTGGCACTGCCTAATAAGCAGTCAGCACAAGTGTAAAAAACGAAACAAAACAAAACAAAACCTTTTTGTCTTGCATACCCACTTCTTACTGTCCTTGTACCCAAAGTACTGAGGCTGCTCACAAGTAGTTTTGACCATCAATAACATCCAGAATATAAAAGATCTGGCAAACATCAAAGCCTCTTTCTTAGTCTCCATGGGCATGACAGAGGACAAAGGGGTTTCCTGGAGCTCCCTGCTAGGTTAAAGACAGAAACACTAAATGGGACATCTCATTAAATAATGAATAACAGAGTACATTATATGCATACTCAGCCTCCTCATCTAAAGACATCAAGACAAAACGATAAACTCATTTCATGAATTTTTGGAAAGATTTAATTCCAAGGACTTGGATAACAAAAGACAGTCAGCTCCTCAGTAACACAGCAGCACCTTTCAGATAAGCAGGCCTCTAACAGCCATGGTCAGAACTTGGCTTTAAGTAAAACATTCCTGCTTCTGAAATAGGGAGCCTTAGCACCCTGGCAGATGCTTGGCACACAGGCAGTACAGGGACTCTGCCACTGGGATCTCTCAATAGCCAATCTGCACAGGAAAGAAGATGCAGAAAGTAAAGCCCATCAGGTTGGAAGTGACAGTCAACAGCTTTAAGACACAAGTTGCTACATGCAGAGTCCTCAATACAGAGAAGAAAATCAATCTGGGAAACAGAAGGAGGTGTGGCACCTTGAACTACAATGAAATGAACATACGAAAAAAACCAACCACCCACCCAAGAACACAGCACTGCAGTTTTCACCTCTTTGGGATAGTTACTGAACTGAGATGAGAAACCTCTGTCTTCGTATTTTTACAGTGAATGTAAGAGGAAGAGGAGCAGCTGGTCCCGTGCGCGCTTACAAACCTTTGTAGCGAGCTCTGACCAACTCCACAAGCTGCTTGCAAAATTTTACCGCCACCAACAGCAGTTTTGTAGCAGCATTTCCTATGACAGGATTGGTGGTAGATGAAAGCTTATAAACAAGTTCATCCAAAACAGAGTGACGGGTCTCTTCATCAACCTGGAGCAAGACAGAACTTTAAAAAGAAATTAAAAAAAAAAAGAAAGAAAGAAAGAAAGAAAGAAAGAGATGAGGAGGACACACAGAATTGAAGTGTTAATTACAAACTATGAGCTTTTTAAGAGTGACTTATTTTTGGATATGTCAGACATTCAGCAAACCAACATACCCAGTAAGCTGGACCAGCAACCTGGTCCAGGCAGTACAACTGTTTCAGTCAACTGTTTCCCATTCCCTCAATTTAACAACAAGATAAAGGAAAGAGCTACTTATTTCTATTTCTTCAATAAAGACTAGGTTGAAAAAAACCCACAATTATTCTTGTATACAAAAAAGCTCTATTTTACCAAGCAGCAATGAAATAAGTTTTAAATTTAAAATACAGGAAAATCAATGATATGAAACCAACTAACCTGTTGACCCTCAAAATATTCTGTAAAACAGACATCACTATAACTGCTGTTTCAACATCATCCGTTATTAACAACTGCAGGAAATGATCATTTTGCAGTACTGCAAAGAAACAAAAACAAGCAAACAAGAAATCACACAATCAGAACCAGACTTGAAAATACCATAAAACAAATAAAATTCATTATGAAACATATGCCACAGCAAGTAAAACCAGATACTGTTTCCGGAACAAACTCCTTCTTTTATAATTCTTTACACCAAAACTTACTGGAATAAGCAAACTACTTCAACATCCAAAAAACATGTTGAGCCCTGTTTTTTCTACCTTTGGATATCCCTCAGGCACTGGTGTTGCAATGGAATAAAAGCTTTAAAACCTTTTATGTTACACTAGTACCAGTTTCTTATTACAGTGGAATTACCACTGGGGCAACAATATCCGGAAAAGGTGAGGACTTCAACCTTGACAGTTTGTTACACCAGCTTTATTTAATGCAAATCCATTAAGTCATTAAAGCACCATCTTTTTTACTCCAATGTATCGCTGTCTACATATCAAGTAATTTTTCTGACAGTGTGTGTTTTCAGTTATACATCTTATGTTCTATAGCTTTGTGACCTGTATTAGAAATAAACCCAAATTCTGCTTTTTAAAATTAGCGTGATTAACTCCGGTTTAATTGAAAGCTTATTTTGGTCTGAAGTGTACAGTAAAGCTTGTTAGAAATTTATAAAATTTCCTGGCATGGCAACATCTTCAGAATTCTGTTTTCAAGCCTATCTACTTTTCTGGGGAGGCAATGTACTCTAATCAAGTTTCTGCATATATTAATCATACACAGGTAAAAAGATCAACAGTATCTTATCAGAAAAAAAAAAAAAAAGAATCTGTTGGGTTTTTTTAAGGTATAGAATTACAAAAAGAAATTACAGGAAAACACTTCTAATGTTTGTCTTGGAAAGACTAGAAAGGGAACTCTCTAGTTTCTCTTTAGTGGATCGTTTTCATTTTAGATATTGCTGTTTCTGTTGAGTGGACTACTTTAAGAAATTGATTTAACATCTACTCCAATTTAGAAAACTACATGGAGATTATCTTGAGAGTGATTCTTGATACCTGTACTTGCCATAAACAAATTTTAAGTTGTTTTATAGGTTTACTTTTCCCTTACCACATGCTGCCAGTTGAATATGCCCACCGAACAGCCAGCAGATGGCATCAGTTACTGTTCGGAACCAGCGTAAAAAATCTTGTTTTTCTTCATCCTAAGCAAAAAAAATAATAAACAGGCACATGTATGTATCTTCACTGAAGACTTCAGCTTGATGTAGGGGGAAGGTTTGCGTGTTTCAGTAATTTGGAGCCCAAAATGCCATCAAATTCCCAACTGAGTTTGGTGAAACTGTAGGAACCAATCAAAAAAAGTAACTTGCAAGTGCTTCAAGGACAGAGATCAATCAAGAAAAATCTAAACATACTAAAAAAGCATCCATTCCTGAAAACATCGTAACAGGGAGAAAGAAGTCTTGCTTACTCCTTAAAAAAAGATTTTATAGCATAGGAGAGCTAAGACGACAAATAACAGCTCAGTACAAATGCATCATAGATTTAATCCACAGAGTGTGAAATATCTTATCTTAGATTTAGCACAGGGAAAAAAAAAGGAGTCCAAAGTAGCCAAGGACACAGTAAAAATAGAAAAGGTTCCTAAAAACCAGCATGGTAAGGCTTCCGAAGCACGTTCTAGTTGGAGGTCTGGGAGTGAACACCAAACCAGTATTAAGCTGAAGTTTGATGACTTTGTCAAACAGCCTGTTATGTCCTGGCCTGTGATAACACTGGAGTGGAAAAAACGAGCAGGCAGAATCCAGGTTTTAACACGTGAACACACATACAGAGACACAGTCTGAATTCCAGGTGTGAGCCACAGGCCACTAGAAATCTAAAATCCTGGTGTGTGGCAGCAAAGGGGCTTTTGACAGTATTACTGATGTTGCTGACAAATGTTCTTATAAAGTACTTGGCCTGATCTCTCCCACATTAATTTTGCCCCTGCAAATGATACTCTGGAAAGTCTATTCCTAGATCCCTGCTGTATGTTCCAACCGTCAGTCCTGGTTTAACTTTGTGTTTGGTTCTTACTGACAATGAGAGATACAAAATCACAGTAATAAGTTAAGCTGTAATATTATCTGTTCTGTGTTTTGGCAATACGTCAGCTTCTGAAAGCTATTTCAGTACTTCACTTCAAAGACTTCTACAAAAACCAAACGAGGGCAGAATAAACTACAAATCCCCACTGGTAGAGTGGGATTTCCAAAGTTCCACTGAGCAAGCACCAAGTCTGGGTGCCCAGTCACCTCTGAGACCACAAGGTTTAAAAGCCAAAGGACTAATTACAATGTAGACTGCATTTGCATTCAAAAGAAATCTTTGCCCACAAGCATGACTCAAGTAGCATGGAGGCTGAGACATAATAAGAAAGTGTGGGGGAAATTACATATTGCGGATAAGACTCGAGTCTCCTGGGATGTCATTCAGGAAGCTCCCTTCTTAAGCACTAATTGCACTTCCAAAGTAGGGAACTAACAGAAAATATGTCACTCTACTGATCCTTTCTGAGAATTGATTGCATTTGCAGTGCTCAGCACAATACTCCATAGGAAAATTTTGACAAAGTGCAAGAAGCCAGTGAATCAAGAAATAAGATACTAAGGGGAAACTATTTTAAAGATATTAAAAAGAAACTATCAGAATCTATGAGGTGATTTATTTAAATTATTCATGGGTTTCATTTGTTGGGGTTTTTTTTCATCTGATTCTGGAACTCAGAATGCTTCAAAAGCATAAGGGAGCCTAGATGGGCAAACCCATTCTTCTCTCTGAAGAGGAAGACAAATGTTCAAACTTAAAAATTCACAAAGCCTGCCTCTGGGTTCCCAACCTGCATGTTCAGAAGCAGTTCGCAGTTCTGGAATTCTTGGCCAATTTCGCGGCAGAAATTGTATGGCAAAACAAACTTCAACAGATTTGATTTAAAATCTTAAGACTTCCTAAACCTTTTTTGTCATGCTGAATAAAGCAGTGGGAACAGAGTCGCTACAATGACTGAACTAATTATATGCAAAGTTAAAAAGACACCACCGTGACTGGGATGCTGCCTTTTGTAAGGCACTTTTTTTTCTGTCCTACTGCTCTAATTCTTCTATCCTGCTTATAATTGCATTCCATCCCCCCTGCCTTCAAAACTTGTGAAAAGTAGTAGCCAAACTCTCTAAACAAACCTATGGTAACAAACCAGCTTTGCACACGTAACGGACTGAATGCACCACAATGACAGATCTCTCTGGACACAAGAAAAACTACTGTAATTTCTGTACTGAGAACATCTGTTTTCCAGTCTCCCTAGAAACATTGGAAAGTTTACAGAGATTTTCTACTCTTTTAACTATGAAATTTAAATACCTTGACAGCTCGGATAAATCGTGCTTGCAAGCGTCTTCCCAAAAACAGCAGGCTGTCTATAGCTGAAGGAAGAAANAACAAAAGGAAGAAGAAAAAAAAAGCCACCTGAATAGCTGAAGGCCTGTTTGAACAGCTTAGAATGAATGTCACGTCACTGGAGAAGAAATGCTTCACTGGCATGGGACAATTCAACACTGAACAGCAGTTAACTGCTGTGACTGGCTCCAAAGTAGCTGCCTCAAAAGGAAGAGGAATCACTGACAGGCAGGAGACAGCAAGTATATTACTGCTTAATACAGCATGGCTCACTTCAAAACATATCTAAGGCACTTTCTCTCCTTTAGCTTCATACGATCTGTTCAGACTTGTTCCACGTGCTGGGGAAGGGCTCTGATGGTCAAAAGGAAAAAACAAAAAGGCAACATAGAAAGGTAGACAAAAAACTGGTAAAGGAAGCCTGATGATGAAAGGGGTGCAGATCAGGAAACGAAAATATGTATAAAAAAAATATTTCTTACCACAAAACCTTCAACAAATTTCTCAACAACTTTTCTCTAACTGAGGAATACACGTGGGCTAGAAATCAGTTCCTCAGATCTCAGCTTTCTTATTTAACTCACCACAAACACGTTGGTTGTTTCTGGAAGCCTATTTACAAGAAACTGCACGTTTTACAACTGGGAAGGTTTTCAGTTCTGCACTGATACTAGTGCAACAAGAGTCTTCTTAACTTTGTATGAATTTTGCTTTCTGACACCTCCTCTAGGCTTTGTTAGCTTTTCATGAATGCACACACATGTAAAGCTTTGCTTAATAAAGCCCTTGGAAACCAAATTCTAGGCATGAAGCTGAGATTCATTGAGTCACAAAAGGACATCTTTATAGCTAAAATAAATGTCACTTTTCTCTGCAAACTGAAACAGCTTATAGGAGATGATTTAAGTACCACACAACTCTGGTGATAAATCTTGCATCTCTTAGTGAAATTACCGGCATTAAAAATTCATACGGCAGATACGGCATAAATAAGAGCTGGTTGCCTAATTGTTTCATGCCTTAGAATTTCGCTCCCTAGTTAAGTGAAAATCAAGGACAACTCGGGGAAAATTTGAAACTTATTATTTTTCCTGACATCAAAGATTGAGACGGCATCACTGGGGATTTGAGTTTAAAGCTGTCTTATTTACTAGCTATGAATTTAGCTTAATTATGCCATTCTCACAATATCACTACATCAAGCTATCTAGTCTGTATGAACTGAGTCCTCTATTATGTTTAAAATGCAAATAGATATTTCAAACAGGTACATTAAATAGATATTTAAATGAGCCAAGCTGTGAGTCAATCAAGCTGAAGATTTTTGCAAGATGAAATTCAAGTACAGAAACTTTTAAAAATAACCGCAACTCAAAACAAGCAATTACTGGGTAAGAACTGTGACACTGATGAGTACTGTTCACATCAAAAGGTAAAGCCAACACAAAAACTGCTCCCACCAAACAGTTTACCCAGCTCAAGGAAACACAATGCGAATGAATTAAACAGGACCAATTAGGCTATGCCTGACCCCTCTGCTCTTGACTGCTCCCTGCACTTTAACCCTGGCCTTTCCTGAACAACAAGCCTTGTTCTGGATGGGAGCCAACGTATTACAGCTCGGAAAGAAAAAGAGCAAGATAAAAGGCCAGAAAGAAAACAAGATGAAAACTTCTTAATAATTTTTTTTTAACCTTAGTATCTCTGCTAGCTGGGCAGCAGTAGCCCAGCCTCCACGCAGTCCAGAGTGGTCTTGCCTAAGGACCAGCATGCAGTACCGAGTAAGATCGTAATTGTATATATCTTGCTTAATCTTTTTGGATTCTTCATGTCCCAAGGAAGCAGTATTTAAAATTCCTGTGGGAAGAAAGCAGGAGAGAGACAAAAAGGAACATAAGATTCTGATGTGTAAGATTATTACTTCTTTTTTTCTAAAACGTGTACACAGAACCACGATTAAGGTAATTCTAAAAGTGCTAACAACGGCATAAAATATTTGGTCAGCATTTTTCACTCCTAAAGCTACAATCCATTTGTTACACTATTTGACAGTTGGGAAAGATAACTAAACTTAGGTTTCCATTTTCTCATTAAACATTTACTAGCAAAACATACATTGCCTGGGATATAGCTCGTTTGTATGAATTTCCTAGGCCAGATAAAACCACAACCACTGTGAAACATATAGCTTCCTTATAATTACATCCCAACTTAGAACAGGACCTAACTTGTTTCTACCAACAGTGGCTATGTGGCAAAAGGAAAGACAGGGGGAGTCACACAGGAGCTCGGGATTGCATTTCTATGCGTAGACTTAAAAATTGGAACACTAACAACCACTCCAGCCCCCCACCCAAAAGCACTGGGAGAAATTATGTGACCAAGTGTAGGGTCCTTGCCCACATCAGCAGGCGTTTTACAAACACAGGCAGCTGAGAGGGAGAAAAGACTTTTCTCCATTCGCTCCCCAGCTCCTCCTCCTTATTGTTGCCAAGGCAAATGCCACTCAACACCACTCTCAGGAAAAGCCGTATTAACAACTTTACAGTTTCCAGCCCTGCCAGAAATACTCAGAAAAACTTTCTGTCTCTAAGGAGGCAGAAGGAGAAACGTCTGCACCTCAGTACCTCATCCTTTTATTTTAGAAATGGCATTATTTACCCTTTAACTTCAGAAGTAGCTGGGGGATGTCCAGTTCTCTGCTCTCAGTGACCTGAGCAGCTAAGGCCAATACCCTGGGGTCCACAGTCGCCAGGCTTGCGCTGGGTGCCTTGGCCATAGGAAAACTGACAAGGGAAAGCAATACCATTGACTTAAGCCTCTTTCCCTCTGCAATCGTTTCTTTGCTGGCGTGGGGTCCTTAAGCCACTACTTCCACTAAACCTCCACCCCTTGAACCATCAGCTGGAAGCTGACGCTCTCGCTCTGCGCCTGAGGCTGCAGCTCTCCTCCTAAGGAAGGAAACAAAACATGGAGGAAGCTCCCATCCATGCTCCCATCCATCCATCCATCGATCCATCCATCCATCCACCCACCGACCCACTCACTCACTCACTCTCCCTCACGCCTTGCCTGAGGGCCGCGGGCCTGGCTCCAGCCGGGCAGCGTGAGAGGCCTCTGTGAGGGTCGTCACCTGAACCGCGGCGGCAGGGCCCACCGAACGGCGCTGCCCCCCATCAGATCAGGCCAGAAAGGGACAGGCGCCCCCTCGCCCCTCAGCGACCCGGGGCCGGGACCCCCTTAGGGGCGGGCGGGACCGTTCTGAAGCGAAGCCTCTCCTCCCCCCGCCCTCCCTCACCGACACGCGGGGGCTCCCCCACCTCAGTGGGGCGTCTATGGGGGGGGGGAAGAGGGTCTGAAGACCGAACCCGCCGGCTCTAACCCCTCCGCTACCCCCCCAAACTCCCCTCTCCTTCCCCGCTGCGTGGTCGCGGCCGCTCTCCACCAACCAGCGCTCTGGGTTGAAGGAGGCGGGTGCGATTTGCATATCCGCGTGCGGGCCGGCGACTGGCCAATGGGAGGCGAGGGGGGCGTGCGCGCGGCGCGGTGAGGGATGTTGGGCCCGGGCGGCGGCGGTGTCGGGGG
>VXBW01003924.1:1714993-1913258 GCA_013400375.1 Thinocorus orbignyianus | reverse complement strand
TCTGAGGGGGGTTGCGGTCAGGAGCCGCCGCCGCCGCCATGAACGGAGCGGTCCCGTCGCTGTTCGACCCCAAGGAACGGGTGCTGAAGCTGGGAGAGACCTTCGAGAAGCAGCCGCGCTGCGCCTTCCACACCGTCCGCTGTGAGCGCGGGGCGGGGGTGGCCCCTCAGGGGGCTGCGGGGCCCGGAGAGGGGGTCCCGGTACTGGCGGGTGGTGGCACCCGGGCCTCCCCCTGGGCCCGCCGGTCGCCTGAGGGACGGGAGCGCTGAGCGGGCAGGTGCTGCGGCCCGGCTTGGCCTTGCTGGCAGGCCCAGGGGACGGGTGTGGGTGCGAGGGAGGGCACAGCACGGTGCGGCGAGGGGCCTGGGAGCTGGGGTAGCGGCCAGCCGCACCAGCGAAGCACGGGAGGGTGACATGAGTCGCCCGGCTTCGTGGCGGAGTCCTTGGAGGGTGTGGGCACAGCCGAGCCCCTCTGGCTGGGGGTACCAGTAACCCTGTGGATGTTGGGAGCGACCTGGGACAGATCAGGCTTCGTTTGCTCCTGGGATGTGGATCTTGGCAGCAGTGTGGGGCAGATTAGGCTTATTTGCTTCTAGGGTGCCAATATCCCTGTGGATATTAGGAGCAGTGCAGGGCAGAGTGGGTTGTGCTTGCTCCTGGGGGTGCTGATACCCCTGTGGGTATTGGGAGCGAGGTGGGGAAGATCAGGCTTCACCTCCTCCTGAGAGCATGTTGCTGCTACAGCCATGATATTATATCCCAGTACTGCCCCTCGCTGCTCTCTGGGCACTAACTGCTTTTTTATACCTTTGGCATCCAGCATAGTGTCTCTGCTGAAAACCAGACTGGCTTTGCCCTCCTTCCTTGTGCTTAGTTTTTAGAAGTTAAGTACAATTCAGCAATCAAAGGTTGAAAGCAGTATTAATCACAAAGCTAGTATACCCTCCCTGAGTACATAATTACTATCTAGAGAGGTGCTCAAAGATTCTGAGGGTAGCTAGGAAACAAATGCTCTCAGGATTATAGTTCTGGTAATTTAGGACTGCTGCTTCTTGTTTTGATGTCTCATTATTTATAGACCCATCCCCAAGATTCAGTCTCACGTAGGTTCTCTGGAGAATGTCCCGTATGCTTTCACACAGTGCAGTGAGATGGGTAATGTGCTCTCTGTGAGCAAATGGAATGGCACTTAGTAGGATTGTCTGCAACTGTGGGAGGGGAGGGAAGGGGAGGGAGCGGGCAAAAGCTATAAATGGATTTAAACAAATGCTGTAACTTGAAATTTACCCTAATTTTAAAGAGGACTAAAACCCACTTCTGGTACCTTCTGCCCTTGTGATTTCTTGCTGACTCCTGTAATTTGATGATTTATTCTGAAATCTGTTTTGAAATCTCTCTTCCTTTCCAGCAAATGAGACATAGAAACCGGCACATTCATCAGTTCTGTCAAATGCAGAGCTGCTCTGCACCTGAAGTTTTTGCTAACAAATGAGTAAAGGGGAAGACATCTGCTGGTTAAAAATTAAGATCAGAAGTCTTTTCATGGACACTGGGATCAGTATCTTAATCTTTCTAAAGTACTAACCACCCAGTGGCTGTATATTAGAACAAACATTCTCTAATTCGATGAGAAATTTTGGAACTATTGGATGCTTGATGACGTGTGGGGTTTTGTGGTAAATGGAGTTGGCAGGGCCTGTTACCTACGTCTTAGCTCAAAGCCTTCTGCTGCGTGCGTTGTCCTGCCCACCAGCTCCCAAAGCTTGGTTTTCTCGCCCGGTTGGTGTGCAAGCTGGAGCCACAGGTCCCAGCTGTGGCCTGCGCCGCCTGGCCTGTGGCTTGCAGGCTGTTACTGAACTGGGAAGCGCCCCAGCTGTAACAGGCTGCTGCCACCCGTGACGGGCAGTGGGTGACGTGACAGGTTGCAAGGCAGGGAGCATGTGCCGTGGCTAGGGAGCGTGCCATCTAATGAGTCCCCTTTACACGCCTGGCTTCTCCGGGCTTCTTTTCAGCTGCAACAGGGTGCTGGTCCCCAGCGTGTGAGGCAGGGCACTGGCCATCCCCGGGGTGCAAGATTGGCTCCGTGCTTGCATTGGGAACCACGGGTTCAAACCCACATGTGTTACCACGTGCCTTGCAGAGCCTCTTGATGCCATCCTGTCTCCCTAGATGGGTGCAGGCAGGCCTTCTAGCTGTAGCCCTTGCTGATTCATTTGTAGTGGAAATGCTATTTTATAGATAATGTCATATACACATGTTCATTTTTAATGTCTCAGGTTTTTGAAAGGGACCAGAAACTAATAACTTCTTTTGTTTAAAACTTATTTTAATCAATACTTGAGATGTTGAAAAAAACCCCACAAAAATAAAACAAAAGAAAAAAACCCATGAAAGCAAAAAGGAAATAAATATTTAATTGGGAAGTAATTTCACTTTTGACAAAAATAAGTATACTGAAAACTTTTGGTCAGCTTCTGACGTGCATGTTATGGTGAAATCAGAAATGGATATTGGGGATTGATGTTCTTCACATTTTCAGTTGTTTGTCTATATCTCCCACATTTTGAATCAACGTTTTCAAGAACTGTTTGTTGATTTATTTTTTTTCTGATAGTAGTCATGTGAGGATTTATCTTTTGAAATACCACAGCTGGTTTAGCCTCTTTAACCATTAAAACCCACAAGCATTTTTCTGATTTTAACCAAAAGGTGCTAATGTGTACTGAATGTTGATAAAACCATCTTGACTTTGAATTCTGATTTATGGAATGATCTACTCAGGGGAGTGGTAGATGACACACTAGCAAAAAAGGCTTTAACTTAATAGCTTCCGACTGCAATTAAAAGGTACCTATATTTATAAGATTCCTGAAAAGCCTGTAAATAATCCAGTTTGGTTTTATCTTTAGATGACTTTAAGCCTGCATCTATTGATATGTCCTGTGAAGGAGACCTTGAAGTTGGCAAAGGTGAACAGGTGACAATAACACTGCCAAATATCGAGGTGAGTGGGGTGGCTGAAAAGTGGCAGGCTTAAGGGGATAATTTATTTTGTTGTGATAATTGTATACTGAATATAGAAGGATATGAGGTTTCAGTGCTGTTTCAGAGATACTTGCGTGATTTTTAGAGTAGAAAAACAATTGCTCTAAGAGTGTAAAATTACAAAAGACCTGAAGGTTAAACAGCTGCACTGTAACTTTAAGTGTATTCACCACACTGGAAATATGCTGTAGGATGACCCAGAAGTATTGCGTACACAGAAAAGCTTCGTGTGGATGTTGGCAGTGCAAGTTTCCCCTTGGTATTTATTGCTCTAGTGCATGCAATTCTAAAGCAGGAAAGACTGGAAAGGGAAAATTTACTACCTGCCATGCTTTGCTGCTCTGCTGACACGGTAACTGAAACCCTTTTTGGTAAAAGGAGTCCTACAGTGAGCATGCTCTCATTAGGAAATAAGCATTTAATCACTTTCAGACTAAGGAGAGCTGGGTGAAATCCTGCTCCAGTCAAACAGCAGCTGCTTTTGATCCTGGATGCTGTGAATCTCATTTGAATGAACTGGTAACATTTTTAAAGGCTAGAAGTGATCTCTTATGGAGAACTTGTCATCACTGTGATGGATTGCTGTTTCTGATGGGGGGAGGAGGGAAGACTACAGGAGTAACATGAATAACAGTGGACTTCTGATTTAATAGGGCTCAACTCCACCAGTGACTGTCTTCAAGGGCTCCAAGAAGCCTTACCTGAAAGAATGTATCTTAATTATCAACCATGACACTGGAGAATGTCGCCTAGAGAAACTTAGTAGCAACATCACTGTGAAAAAAACCAGGTGGGTGATTTGCAGGAGAAACAACTGTGCTTTACTCATTGTGAAAATTGATTTATTACTGAGTCTAAATTGAGATGGAGGACTACCCATTAGTATTTTTAGCTAAATGTCATTTTTAGAAAGTACTTGGCCTTGTTCAATAGAGTGAAAAGCCTGCTTCCTCATCACACTGACTTCACAGCTTTCGAGTTTTGACTGGTGGAAGAAATTGGATTATTTATTTTAAGTAAAAGCTGTCACATTGTTGAAAGAGATGGTAACTATTTTCTGATGAGTATAGAAGGGGGGAAAAAATATCTGTTTGGAAAGTAGCTTGCTTGCTGTCTTCTGCCTTCTAAATGAGAAAATAAAAAAGGTAATTTTTTGGATGTGTTTCAATAGTATTAATGGCTTGTTTTTCTTGTACCAAGCTTTTGATTATTTTTTTTTTCTGATGCTGAGTCCACATAAGTAATTTCCAGCAGAATTATCATTACATGATTCTTGGGTTAAGAAGTAATTAGCACTGCATTAAAAACCAATTTTTAATACACCTATATATGGCTGTATAATAATGTAGCTAGAAGTCTAATGGTGCTCTTGAGAAAGGCACGACAAATAATTCCCTAACTTAAGATCCTATATCCTCTGTATTCTTGCCTGTTTCCTTGTGTCTTCTAGTAACTAAAAATCATTTGCATTTACACGCAGAGCTGAAGGAAGTAGTAAAGTCCAGTCTCGCATAGAGCAGCAACAGCAGCAAATGCGAAATGCAACCAAGGCTCCAAACAACCTTAAAAATTCTCCACCAAAAGAAAAGATGTTTCCGTCTTCTCCTATGGATGATATCGAACGAGGTAAGCTTCACCAGTACATAAGTTTCAGAACCTTTGCTTTCACCTATCAATTAGTTTTTAAGAGTCCAGGTGTTTTGTTTGTGTGGGTTTGTTTTGGTTTTTTGTTTTGGGTTTTTTTTTTGTGTTGTTTTTTGGTTTGTTTTTTTAAATTTTGAGATTCATGTTAGAAGCTGATTATGTGGACATTTTACCCTGATATGGAAATGACCACTCTGGCTCAGGTGGTAACAAAGATTAATGGTTCATCTGATTTTTATTTTTTTTTTAATCTTAGGCTTAATAACACCAAGGGTCCCACCGTGTTCTCCTTGATTCTTTCTTCTGCTGTTACTTTAATTGAGTATGTAGTTGATTATCTTGTGATACTGGAACCAACTTGAGTCACTTCCATCTTGACATCGCTCCTCGTTCTTTCTCAGCTCTTACCAGACATAGGTTATAGTGCTTTACAACTCAAAATACATTAAAAATTACTGGCTAAGACTACGTGAAAGATGAGGTTCCAATGAAAAAGACAACTAAAAATGGCATAAGTTAACTCTTCAGCAGTGCTATGTACTATATTCTTGAGAGGGTGCCCTGGCTTGGTGCAACACTCCTATTTCACTTAATGGGAGGCCCTATTTCCTTTCGGAGGACAGGGAAGATTGCAGGTGGTAATTACGTGCTACAGAAATGCTGACAGGTGGCAGTTTCACTGACTGGAATTGACATCTGCCTACCAAGATGTTCTGAATTCCTTTAAACAGATACTTTTTGACTTTTTTTTTAGATGTATAATTATGAAGGTTTGGGGTTTTGGTTTTGGTCTTTTTTTTCATTTTGGTCTTAAGCTCTGACCAGAAATCTGTACCACAGAACAGTGCTAGAGTACATCTAAGGTTGCAAAGAGGAAGGAGTACTTGAGCACATGGAATAAAATACTTTTTCTTGGTGGCCTGTTGTTTTAGGGGAGTTGGTGGTATCAAACATTGCCAGCCACCAAAGCAGCTGCCAGCATGTATCAAACCCTTGTGTAGTGCCAGTTCAATTTTGAGTACTCCAAGGTGGAATAGATATTATATTCCACTAACATATTCCACTCCTATGTGGAATAGCTGGCAAATAGAGATGAAAGGGACCTTTTCAAGTCATCCAGACCACCCTTCTGTCTTCAAGTCAGATTTCTATATAATTTTTTAACCTGTTCTAAAAGCCTTCCAGTGACAGAACCTGTGTTCTCTCTGGCAGTCCATTCCAGGGCTTTGCTCTCTGTGCTGTTCAGTTCTTCCTGATAAATCTATGAAATCTGACAGTAAGCCCATTACTACTTTTATATTTATTATGCAAGTGTAGACCAGATTACTCTGCTGCTTTTGAGCAGTCCTTCATGTACTCAGAAGCTGCTGTGTCTTTTGTCTTTCTCATTCTTTATGCAAAATGATGTCAGCTGATTCAGTCTTTCCTTAGTTTTCTAGATCTCCTTTAGCTATCATACAAGTACAAAAACATCCTGAAGTATAGTGTGTACATACATTTACTGTTTCAGCTAAGGTTTTAGCTGTGCTGAGTTGAACAAGAAGACTGTTGTACAGGTGCTAGTCATCTTTACAGGCGAAGACCAAACAGTGTCACATCCCAATGTAATGCTTGTTACTTCTGCACCAGCACAGCACGGTAGGGCTGTGCGTGGTGATCCACTGTAACTCACAGATGGTTCAGAAGTCTTCTCTGTTTAATTGTTCTCCATCCCGTGTTGTGTAACTGACTATTCCTTTTTAAATACACTACCTTGAACTTGTTACTAATTTTGTTCTCTTGGGTGGGGGAAAGATCACAGAATCATCATGGTTGGAAAGGACCTCTGAGATCATCAAGTCCAACCATACCCACACAAAAAAAAACCCCTACAATCTTGGCCACTAGAGCATGCCCTGAAGTGCCATATCTACACATTTCTATCACTCTACCTTTGTCCTCTAGTATATGTACAGACCTTCCTTCACTGTTAGAAAATACTTAATTTAGATTGTCAGATTAAAATGTGCCAAAATACATCAAATACAAGGCAGAGATTTGATTCCTCAGTTTTTGCTATTAACTGTTAGCCTTTCACTTAAAATTTTTGTCTTATTAGACATTAGTGAGAGCAGCCATTCCCAAGTGGAATTAAGTGCATAGGACTTGAGTGGTATCTTTCAGTTACCTTTTAGCTCCAGATGTGTAGTAGATCAGTTACTACTTTGGCCTTTCTTCTCTAGAGTTAATTTTAAATGACTTTTTGATCATTCTGCTAGCTGCATCCTAATTTTGGCCTTAACTTTTCTGTCCTTAAGTTGTTCTCTTACACATGACCTTAGTAACATGAGGATTCTTCCATTTCTTTTATTTTCCTTTTATTTTATTTTATTTTTTTTCTTCCCCTTCTCTTTCTTATGTTTGAGTCGGACAGTATGGTCTTTTATTGTACTTTGTTTTTCCTTGGCATTGGGTCAGTTTGTGCTTGTAGCCATAGCTGCACTATTTCAGGTGGCATTTTTCCTGAACAACATTTTCCTGGCTGAAGCGCCTTTTCTTTAGAGTGGCCTTTGATAACTCTGAGTTGGAAGGCTTCATGGAAGTCTGTGTTGAAGCTGCTTTTCATTTTTGGGGGTATTTTTGTTTTTTTCTTGTTGGTTGGTTGGTTTTTTGTTTCCTTCTCTTGACTAAGCTCTGAGCCATGTTGCATCTTGGTGACTTTCATCTTCAATCTCTTCTTCTGTACTGGGTAAATTTGAAGTGAGATGAGCAGCTCTCCTACTTGCTTTTTATGTTTGCTGTATCAAAGCTGTTCCCAAAAGATTCCAAGCGCTTGTAACACTATCTTAACAAATGTCTGGCTAATTACAATCCTCTATAATGATGATGAACTTCTGCACTCTGGGTTACTTCTCAAGTCACTGTATAAAGTCTCCATCCACCACAACTCAGTGATCTGTTTCTGACTTCTCATTTCAGCAGCACCCCTATTTTGCACAATTATTGTGTACCCTTTCTGCAAATCTTAACTTCATCTGTATGTTAGACTTTGGCTGGTGCAGCATGATCTATCCAGTCATACTCTCCTCTCACATAAGTTGTTTCGTCAAGAATGGAAGTTGGTTGAGTCGGTTTGATCTGTTAATTTCCAGTATTCCTGCCTCATGTTGTTCTGACTTCCCTATAAACAGAACAAGGATTTGGTGAAATCTTCCTAGTGCTGTACTGTGGATGGTTCCTCTGGATACTCTTCATGCTGCACTTATGTCCCATAGTCCAAATGTGTATTGATTTGAAATGCTGAACTGCTGGGAGGTGTTTTGGGTGCAGCTGCAGATACAATCACACAGATCATTTAGCTGTAAGGTAATTGCAGGTTTTAGTCAGTGAAAGGCATCTTTTGGGGGTGCTAAGGAAAATACAGAAGACTTGCTAGTTGCGGAAATCAAAGGCTATGTGGGATGCACTAGCCTGTGGAATGTGGGCTTAGCATTTGGGTTCACAGTCGCCCTTGTTCTGATGCTGGGCTTGAAAGGGAGAAAGTGCCCAAACTACGAAAGAAGAAAACCACATGACAAGCTGGATGCTTGCTTGTGCTCTTTCCTTTGTTCTGGAGACTTTGGGTGGGTTTGGTTTGGTTGTGGTTGGACTTTCAGTTGTTATAATGTGTGTACCTGACTTCTGTTGTTGAATTTTTTCTGGTTTTATTATTTCCCCCCCCCTCCTTATATTTAAATTACGATAAATGTCAACTGAGAAACAAATTGTATTCTTTGCAGAGCTAAAAGCAGAAGCCAGTATCATGGATCAGCTGAGTAGCTCTGATAGTTCATCTGACTCTAAAAGTTCTTCATCCTCTTCATCAAGTAGTGAAAATAGTTCTAGTGATTCTGAAGACGAGGAAATGAAGCCCTCTCTTCCGATGTCCATGCCGTGTTTGCAGCCACAGCCGACTGTGTCTGCCGTACCGCAACAGGCTGCCCCTGACAAAGATGCCAGTCATAACAGATCCCAAGAGAGCAGCGGTCATATGATGAATACACTACGTAAGTACAAAGGCTGTTCTTTTCTTAGTGCACTATTCCAGACATCAAGATTCTGAAAGGAAACCATATTGTTTTTAAGTATGTCTCTGTTATAATTAAACCTGTGGGAAATGATGCTAGGGTTTGATTGTTCAGCAGTGGTCTGAATTAGACATTGGGTTAGAAGGTTCTTGGTCCCTAGAGATGTTAAATTAAAGCTGATGCAGTTGAAAATGTTTCCTAAGCTCTTCTGGCTTCTTCCCAGTTATATACATTGGGACTGGAGAACAGTAATTTTGTATTGAAAATACTTGAACCAACAGGGCACTCCCCAAACATATGCTTATAATTTCTTGGGTAGAACTATGGGAAAGATACTATACTGGCAGAGCTCTGAATTACAGAAGAGATGGTGTATTTTTAGCTACTCCAGTTACTGTTGCTCATGGCACTGTTCCACTGGACAGCATGGCAAAACTGCCCTTTGCAGAGAAGGAATGAGGCGATTTGCTTTTGGTTGATGGTGTCTTGGTCCACACATTCAGGCAACTAAAAATGTAATTTGAAGAGTATCTGTGATGTTTTTCAAGAAGTGCAGCAGCCTGGAATTGAATGCTCAGTGTATTCAAAAAAAGGTGAGCTTGAACCACAAAAAATAAACCCCACTAGGCAGAGAATCTTAGGTTTGCTACCTAAATAGCAGGAGTATTCAGACATAGAAGTGGGTATTTGGCTACAATGACTCTTCAAAAATTATTACATTTTTAATTAGGTGCTTAGCTGCAGGCTCCTGGTTTGAAGAGATTCCCATCAGTCCTGGTTTGCAGCCTAAGATCTTTAAGGTTTATCATTTATATGTAAAGTTGTTACACTGAAATCTTAGACTCTGGCAGATCTACTTTTATTCCAGTACTTAATGAACAGGGGTTTTTGCAGCTAGTATTTAAATACCTAATTAAATATCTGTGCTGGTTATTCATGTACCACATTAACTGAAAAGTCCTGTGACTTCGTGTGCAAGGGCCTAAATGCTGCTTTCGTTTTACTGTCACTGTAGAGAACAATATTTCATGTTTATAATTTGCTTAACTTTAGAGTATGACGCTTAGTTCAACCCTTATTCACAAATGGGATTTCCCGTTCTTCGTGCTTTAAATAAAAGTGTTACGAAAACGAGATTAAGCTCTATCCCCAGTGACAGGATCCCAGCTGGCAAAGATTCCAGTGAGAAACACACTTATAAGTACAGGTGGCCAGGTCTCCCAGTTCCAACAGTCATAGTGAGAGAAGGCTGCTTAAAACATGACATCAAAACTGTTAGGGAGGAAGCTGGAGGCTTGATGGTGCTCAAGAACCATGCTGACAGGTAGAACCTCTGTGGCATCAAGCCCTGGGCTAGATCTTTAGCTTAATCCTGTTTGCTTAGGTTATGGTTGCACATCTATTTACTGTTTAAAATTATTCTGCCCCTAACTTCTAGTATGGTTAACACTTGAAGTACACTTCATCTAGAAAAAGATCAAAACAGTTACTCTCAAGGAGAATGTGTTTTTCCAGCTTTTTTGCTGAGGGAGTTTGGCAGAAGAGCGAAACCTGAACAAACTAAATGGATAGCATGTGGTTCTAGCTTCAGTGGCAAGAGTTCTCAGTCGGGGTCCTGTACTGTGGGCATTTCTTCCATCTCAACTAATGTTTTACAAAAATAAAATATCAAATCAACAGACGTCAGCACAAGCTGTTTGCTTGTCTCATTCTGTTTTGAGGTTTGATTGCTCTTGTGCATGATGAGTTTGGTGCACCCCTGTAGAATCGGGGCCGTGCTGGGTAATTAGTGAAGGTTTCCTGTGGCTTGCTGTGTCCAGGCAGAAAGCTGGGGAGGACTCAGAGAGCTGAGTTCCATCTTGCATGTAGAAATCGTACAGCTGAAGTTTTGTGGAACTTGGAAAACACAGGAGGTGGTGTCTAGAGCATGGGAGCCAAATACATTTGTCAAATAGACATGATCTATTTCCTCAGGAATTTGGGGCTCAAGGCTGCCCCTCACCCCCAAAATAGTTTCTTCCCCTTTCTGTCTTCAGAAGCTGATTATATAGGCTCACAACCTGCCTTATAACAAAATTTGTACGTGGTGGCACTGGTGAATCTGTTCTTTGTAAATATTTGATCATATGTTGCTTTATGTCTACTTTTTGTTTAAACAAGAGTTAAGTTAAATAAAGTAATTTTCCAACGAAAAACCAACGTAGACTGGCTGTTCTGGGGCCTTGTGTTGTGTACGCAGCATTCGGGACAACTTCAGTCCTTTCCATACTTGGTGCCGCTACAAGCAGAGAGTCAGGAAATTATTTTCCCTTGTATTCATTTAGTGTTGGTGTGACCACTGAGATCTGCGAAACACAGGTCACCTCTATGAGTTTCCCCATCCCCTGTAACTTGGAAGTATTCAATTAAATGTATTAAATGCACTGATGTAGAAATTTAGGAAGCGTCAGAATTTTCAGTGCAATCTATTTGTCCAATTGCTAATAAGTAATTCATAGAATCATAGAATGGTTAGAGTTGGAAGGGACCTTAGAGATCATCAAGTTCCAATCCCCCTGCCATGGGCAGGGACACCTCTCCCTAGAGCAGGTTGCTCAAAGCCCCATCCAGCCTGGCCTTGAACACTTCCAGGGATGGGGCATCAACAACTTCCCTGGGCAACCTGTTCCAGTGCCTTACCACCCTCACAGGAAAGAACTTCTTCCTAATATCTAATCTAAATCTCCCCTCTTCCAATTGGCACTGTGAAAACTAAATTCAACAGTTTTCCCCACTTTATTGCTGCCTTATAAGCACAGTAGAGTCTAGATGTTTCTTTAGGGTCCTACTTAAATGACCTTTCTGTTCTTGCACAAAACCCATCTGAAAGCTACGAACTTGAGTCTGTGTTATTTTGCCATCTCTCTGAAGGTGTCTTTTGGAGATAGGGATATAAAAATGGGGCAGACGGTTTTCCCTGAAGTGCATCCTAATGCATTATTTCTGACTCTGGAACTTGGAGTTCTTGCTTCTCCCATCTGCTGGTTTTCACAAGAATCGGTACTTTTGGCTGGTGTTAGAGGGTTTGTGTATTTTCTATTAACTAAGATGAAATAACGTTTGAAGGCTGCAGGATTGCTATTTGGAAGGTTATCTCCTTGTTCGTGCTCCCAGGCCTCTCCTGAAGTAGGTAGTGCATAACAGGGCTGGGATTTCTAAGATTCCCTGTAAGTTCTCCTTTGAGTGATAAATGCGTGAGACTTTTATGTCAAGTTTATCAGTTACTGTTATTACTCATGCCATTCTCTGCCTTGAAATAGTATTTCTTAGGATAATACACTGTCTTGAATAATTATTGACAAGTTACTTGATTTTGTTCTATCACAGTTGCTCTTTTAATTTATATTAAAATAACAGGGCTGTAAATGTTCCCTCTATATAGAGGATTGGAAAATAATTATCTAAAGATTGCTGGAAATGGCCATCATCACTATTCCTGTTCTATACAAAAGTGTTTTCTGTTTTGTGGCAGAGAAGCATGTACCACTTTCTAAGCTTTAGTGATGACATAGTGGAAAACAAAGGCAGGCTGAATGCAGCCACGTTAAAGCCTGCAGTGTTCTGGCAGTGATGCCAGGCCTGACAACAGCAGATCCCATCCGCACGTTTTGTGGGGTTTACCCTCTTGAGGTGACTTTTTTTACCCATCTGCAAAAGTGATCAGAGAAGGGTACTGCAGCTGAGGAAAAGGCACAGGAAAATAGTTTGCCTACTCAGTTTCAGTGATTATTTTATTATTATTATTATTATTTATTGACTTTTATCCTTCCCCCCGCACTTTTCTTTCCTTGCTTTTTAGGCCCTTTCTGCACAATCCAGTCTGAGGTGCATTCCTTTTCCTTTTTAATAGCTTGTTGGCAGGAGAGGTGTGACTAAAAGCGTACTACTTGGAAGAAATTCTTAAAAATGTGTGGGAAGTTGCTAGATACCATGTAGATTCTGTACAGCTTGCTGCTGGAGTTTTTTGTTAGTTGTCTGTCAGCCTGGAAAGATTCCCTTCCTCCCACCCCCTAAGCTTATGGACATCCATGGCAAGCGTGGTGCAGTCTGTCTTCTTCCTTCCTCATTTTGAAATATATATATATATAGCCACCAAATTAAAGTGCTGTGTAAAACTTCTTTTGATGTTTTGTTTGTTCACTTGTTCCAAAACCTGTTTGAAATAGTAGGTCACTGATACATCTTTAAATGGCACATCAAAGAGCTGCTGCTCTTGATTGAGACACCGCTTTGTTTTCAAGCTCAGCTGAGGAGCATTCAGATGTGTTTCCAAAAAAACAACTCATTTTTCACAGAACTGCATTCACCAGCAGTTTTCCCCACTTATGAAGCATGAAAATGTGGGCGGCAGAGATAGCTAGGTGTTGTCTTTTGTGATCTGGTGATATTTAATAAGCGTGCTGCTGGCTAATAAGCTAATGGCTTCCTTGCCAAGATTTTAAAATTGTAGAAAAGTGATGTCTGTAAGGTTCTGTCACTGGGTAGTTTGCTTCTACACCGATTTATTCTCTTATAGAATAGTTTGGGTTAGAAGGGACCTTCAAAGATCACCTAGTCCAACCCCCCTGACCTGTTTGATATTAGTTTTTGTGAGCTTTTAATTGGGAAAGGGAATATCTTGAAAAAAACAAAAGTATTTCCGTGAAAATGACTAATATGCTGACTCTCTCTCTTCTAGGAAATGACTTGCAGCTGAGTGAATCTGGAAGCGATAGTGATGACTGAACAAATTTTTGGCCTTAAGCGTATCACCTTTTTTGCTAAATATGTCTTAGCATCTGTTTTGCACTAAGATTAGCTTACCAGAGACTGGAATGAATGTCCTCGATTTTGATAATAGACATCCTAATTTTCTACTGACACATCACGTCTATAACACAGCAGCATTGATATCCTGTCAGTGCCAGGGTTATGTGTGTTTATCTTTCAAATTACTGTATTTACAGTAAAATTGTGTATGATCCGATTTTGATTATTGTTGCCTCAGCCACCTGTTTTACTTGAAACTGATTTGTACCAGCTAGTTACTTTATATAAATAGTTATGGGATGGAGAAATTTCTGATATTTATGGAGGCAAGTTTCCTTCCTATCATTCAGGCGCTGAATGCTGATCTCACAGCTTTTACTCGGAGGGAGTGAAAGGGACACCAACTCAATGAGGTCTGCTGTGTCAGCTACGCTTTTTGTTCAGTTCACAGCTCCTACCTTTAAGGAAACTGCTGAATAATGTGGTCCACTAGTGCAGTTACAGTTTACAATTGTTCAACACATTGCTGAATTCTTGATTCATTGTATTATAGGACTCTATATTTCTGAGCCTCAAGATTCCTGAGGGAACTTGTCTATTCTCTGCCTTTTTTTATGTAACTTGAATAGGCTGGTCTTTTTACAACCTTTTTGTATCTAAATTTAGGGAACTGCAGAGACGGCAATGAATTTCTTTCATTTACTTCTGTAACAGAAATCAGAAAATTTCTTCGTAGGAGTATAAAAGTAATTTAATAAAGCAATATTTATCATTTTCATGTGTCTGATTCTGGTTTTATGCATTAAGAATTCCACTTTCTACTTACAGCAGTCACATGGGTTGAAAGGGTCATGCAAAGAAATAGCAAGCGGTGAAACGGGAGCCAGTGATGCCATGTTAGAGCAGAAAAGCTGTTTGCCTAGTCTTTGAAGTTATATTTCCAGACTTGAAGAACTGCAGGTAGGAGTCCAAATTTCACCTTGTAGTATAGTACCGGAGAGTTTTGTAACTAACACACATTAGCAAATGTCTGTAGGATGAGATCTGATGAGATAAATCTGCTCAGTCTTGCACAGAAGTCTCCTTTGCTGGCTTGCAGTGACTGAGTCGCATCTCTGTGTTGAAACTGTGAGGACTGAATTCTATATGTAAGCCTGAACACCCAGACATGGAAAAACACACACTCAACAAATTTTTACAATAGATGGTACTAGACTGGCTTTATTCTCTCAACTGCGCTGCGAAAGTCAGTGGGTGCTTGCTTCTAGATGGATTAAAAGGCCAAAACCACGTTCATCCCTCACAAAGGAACTTTTATTGGTACCACCAGGCAGAAATGAAGTACTGGAAAATCTGCTTTCCGACAGTTCCCCACATTGTGCTCTGTGCTCAGCACTAGGTAACAGCTTGGTAGTCTTCAGCTTCCTAAAGTTGGTATCATAAGAACCACAAGGTTTTCTTGTTTATACTCAAAGGAAGGAAAAAAAAATAATCTCAAGCTAATAGCCATGGGTGAACAGGTCTTTTGAGAAGAAAAGAGCTAATGAGCAGCCTTGAGGAAGGATGCTGTGTAATAACTGCCATAGGATGCTTGGAACTTTCTCAAGGGAAAGAGTGTGGAGTTCTCTGATGGAGTGTAGCTGTTGGTATGGGAACTCTGGCAGAGCACCTGGTTCTTAGCACCTGCTGCTAATAAAGTCTCTGCGGGCAGCGTGAGGAGCTGAGATGTTGCAGGTAACCTTAGGACTGAGGAGCAGCCCCTTGTGCTAAACAAGGGGTGTGCAATAATGCAGCGTCCTGAGCTGAAATCCCCCTTTTTCACCTTCTGTCTGTCCCCAGTGGTTTATTCACATCAAAGCCTGCCTTTAGGCCAGCTCTAAATTCTAGTTCTAGCCAGAATGCTGCTGCTTTTTCTGAATAACAGTGTGTTCAGAGAGTATGGGAGCAGATGTGTGGAAGCACAGGGCAGGCCAGTGTCTTCAAGTCATAGAGAGTGTGTGCGCTTACAAACTGCAATCGCTCCTTTAGTGATAAAACTGGTGAGTACAATGTACCCATACCTGGTACATAACTGTGCACAGGTGCTTAAATACAGCTCTGGGAGCAAATCAGATTTCCGAATTCCTGATCCTCAGGACTGTAACTAAGCCTGTGCTATCTTTAGGAATTGGTCTTTGGGCTGAAGGCTTTCTAGGATGAGGAGGGTCTCGGTTAAGCTTTTATATAGCACAGTACAAAGTGATTAGCAGCCAGGCAGATGCTGCCTGGTATTTATTAATAAACCAAATGCAAAGTTTTGATAACTGTGGAAAGGCTCCCTTTAAATATCAACACAAGAAACAGAGTTCCTATAGAGATAAGGGACAAAAGACAGCAGACCTTAAAATTGTGAGGGAAAAAGTGCTGTGTGCTAGTTCCAGCCCAAGCGTATGGAATTGGATGCCCCTTCTCTGTGAAGGTGTCAAACACGTGTGAGTGAGGTGAAGAGCTTGCTGGGGCCTGTGGCTGCACAGAGGGCATTGGCTGGGATCCCATTTGTGCCTTGCTGGGGATATTTCCTCCCCCAGGGCTTGGTTTGTGCACCCCGAGAAGCGCCAAGCCCCCGCACCTCCTGAGGCGAGCCTGACTCTGCTGCAGGGTCTTCTCAGATGGCAGGGGCGAGGGGGCGGCTGGATGTGTTGAGATTTAGAAGTGTGCAAAAGGGGTGTTCTCACAACAGAAAGCCAGATCAGGTTGTCTTTTTGGTCTTGGAAATTTTTTTGGACCCTGATTTGAAAATTCTTTTTCTCTTCTTTAAGAACAGTTTAATTTCTGTCGTGTCAGCTTAACTAGCAAAGAATAAAATCAGTAACTCCTGTAGGTTCCTGTGACCACTGTTCCTATGACCTCTGACTACCTTGTTTAAAACAGGCTTCTGAAATGTACCTGGTTCTATCCCTTTGCTTTCAGCTGTTTTGCCTTCACATCCTGAGGTTTAAAATACGTGTATGTGTGTCTCTCTAAGCAGCAGATAACACTGAAGAATATTTCACTGTGACATTATAATTAAGCTTTTGTGTATGCTTTGGATTTTAGAAACATCCGTGTGTCACTTCCATTGATAAGTAAAAAAATATTTTCCGAATACAACTGGAAACTTCAAAAATTTGTCTAGTAGCTGTCTCCTCAAGGTTGTTGTATTCAACCCCCTATTAAGTCCTGAAAGGGTGATGCCTGCTCACCAAGTGTAACTGCCTTGCCTGGCAGCTTCCAGTTTTTGTAAGTTTTTGTATTCTTGTTTTCCATGGACCTTGCCTTGGGGCACATGGAGAGCCTGAGGTGATTTCTTCTGGGCAGCCCTGGCACCCCTGGATTCCACAACTAACATGGGAATTGCCATTTACTTGAGGTTTTCTGTCTATCTGTAATCCCTTCTTGAGATCCCTGCCCCTAATGCTGTAACGGGCCTTTGGGAAGCTCTAGCTGATAAGCATCAAACTCGAAATAACGTCCTTGGTAAGTAACAACCTTATTTCCTGCAAAATCTCTGAAAATGCCTTTGCCAGCTAGGTGTGGATTGCTGAAAGCAGCTGCTCGTCAAAATCGTGGTATCAGAATCAGCTGGAGCCCAGCTCATTGCGGAGTTTATTGTCAAGGCACCTGATACTATCAGCATCACGGCATGACCTTTGTTCTTCATTTTGGAGGAAGGTGGGAGATAAAACCTTTTTCAGATTAAAGTGCTTCCCTAAGTCACTTCTGTACTAACAGACAGTGAATCATCTTCAGAACAGAGCAACAGTATTTCTAAGAAGAATTATTTGTTGGGTCTTTGTGGACTGATTTCTGGGGAACCAACCATGAGCAGATCGTCTCAGATAATCTATTTGCTTACCTCAGTTTGCTTTGCTCCTCAAGATTTTGGCCCACAAAAATTGTATTCTTTCTGCCTGATGTTTTTTATTTGCTTTAAAATTTCTAGAGGAAGGTTTCTGACAACAGCCAAGCAGACTGCTGAATCCTTCTCAAACAGACGAGACAAGGATGCCTAGGCTGGACAGAAACGAAGAAGCGCAGAGGAAGAAAGAGAAGATGACTTGGCTCATGATGGCTCCTAGGCTGAATGTTCACACAACATGTGAATTCCATCCCTTTTTGGAGTTACTTAGCAACCACATAAGTTGTTGAGGACAATTTAAGAAGGTATAGAGTTCAGACCAGCTTTTTGAGGAGTTGTAAAAAGAAGAATGAGGAAAAGAGAAGTTTTGAATAAGTGTGTTCATCATGTACATGTTTTGTTGTAATATGTTTTCCCACAGCTACAGGAAGGTAGGGGAAATTTTCTTCTTCCCAAAAAGAAGGTGAAAATGTACTGAAATGAGGAGGAAAAAAGTGTGAAATTATAATTTCTTTCACAGTTTTGACCAGAAACTTAATAGGAGTAGTCATACACATCTGAGGCGAGGACTGAAAGACCTGTGTTTCTCAGTCATTACTCTGCCCAGTTCAATGAAACCGTGGTGACAGCCTCCCCTGGTTGTTAACTGGTTGCCAGTTATGTCCCAAGTGATCTTGGTCCCCCTGTGTAAGAATAATTCACGATGGCTTGGATATTTGCAGGCAGCATCTCCTTTCTTACCAGCTACACACACAGGAATGGGCTAAGTTAGTGGAAAGCTGAAGAATCTGTTACTGTGACTTCTATTTTACTGCTTGCAGACTCTCACGTTGGAGGAAAGTTCCTGAAGCTTGGCTCAGAGCTCAGGGTTTGTGTCAGCAGGAAGAACCACTGAGCTCTGAAGCAGAGATACCAACTTTGTACAGGGTTTTCATAAAACCCATGCTATGTCTGCTGTAGTGAAGGATCTGGCCTGCTGGGAACAGCAAGGGCTCGGGCTCTAGTTGTTCCTGTGGTTTTCTGAATCCATAGGCGTGTATAGAAGTGTAGAAGAACACATAGAGTGTGTTCTCAGATTTTCCCTTCTCTGAAAGGCAAATCTCTCTGCTGTGGTGAGGAAGGAATGGAGGTTAGAGGCAAAGATGAAGGAGCCTCTCATTCAACAGAGAAGGCTTTGTTGATGTACAACATGTACCTGGTGAGTTAACTGCTGAGACCTCTCTTGACTTGCTTTGAACAGGGGCCCTTGTTACCAAACCTGTTCTCCACTTCTCATCTCCCATATGCTGCCTTTTCTGTGCAGCTTGGGCTGTCTCCTGAAAATTCATGCCTGGCTTGTTCCCGTAAGTGTGCTTATGCATGACGGAGGATTATTTGCTTCCTCTGAGAGCCGAGGCAGGCTTCATGCTGTTATTTAAAGTTTAAAGAAAAGTGGAGTGTCTTAAAAAGGTAATTAAAGAAGACCCAACAACAACCCAAACTGTTCTTTAATCTCTTTAGTTTCACTTCCACATGCTGTGTATCTTGTCCAACCAGTTTCAGCGCTCTTGCAAAACAGTTGCACAATGACTTCCTCTTAGCAACCAGCAGAATTAAACCTGAGCTCACCTAATTGGTTGTACCTTTTCTAAGATCCTCAATGTATTGAGTTTCCAATAAACTCTGCAACCCTCCCCCTTTTTCCTGCACCTTTTCATTGCCACAACTTGCAGAATAAATACTCATGGGCATCCTCGTATACAGCTCAGAGAGACATGGGAGCTGCTTGCATCCTGAAATGCCAACTCATCCCTTAACCAATTCCCTTTTTACACCTGACTCTCTGCACATTGACAACTTAGGAAAAGATCTAGGCTTTTATCAGTGTTTTGATCCAAGTGTTCATGGTAGTTTTAAAAAATCTCTCACCACCAGGTGTTCCTAAAATCTAAGGTTGTTTCAAAGGCCATTGTCCAACTGAGATTCCCCCTACAAATAAAACCAAGTTTCTGATTTTGCTGGAATAACAAGGGCACAACAGAGGTAGGGGGCCACTTGGAGCATCAGGGTTAGACAAACTATTTTGGAATCAGCTATCCTTCAGAAACTCTTCTGGAAAGGCTTGCGTGCTTCACGATCCTCCCCCACCACAGCACAGAACAACTTCTACTCTTGCTCTGAATAATAATCCGGGGTGGGGTTTTTTGCTCCGTGTGAAAGTCACCAATACAAACATATAGCTAACGTTTCATAAACGCTTTTTCTATAAAGATTGGTCATCGAGAACGTTTGCCAAATGTGACCTGAATGTAGGTGGGGAAAACTCCACGTAGATGAGCAGTTACACTTGTGTGGCTCCCTTATTTGAGCTACTTTGCCCCTTACAAGCCAGACTTTGCTTAGTAACGTTCACCCAGAACACCCTATTTGCCAGGGATACTGATTATCAGTGGCTGGTTATGTTTAACCAAGGATGCAAGACCGTTACTCTATTTAAGAAGTTCTTGCCATGATGAGTATGTTTTAGAAAGTACCACCTGGAAGGACTGTACTGAGCTTAGCAGGGGCTTTTCATCCCCATTAATTTGTAAAACAAAACGACTGCTAAAGCTTAGAACCCATCCCTGCTTTTGTACTTTCCATTTGACTCTCTCCCGGTGATGAAACACCAGCTACTCACAGGTGAATAATTGAGGTCCCCCCAGAGAGAAACTTGTTAAAATTTTAATAATGTCTCAGCTATATTTACTATTCTATAGAGAGTCTCTGAGCTGAGCAAGCTAAAGAAGCTGCCATGTTACATCAGAGCCTTTGATCCAAATGACCTCTGTTCTAGAAAGGAGAAGTGCTTATGCTGCACAAATCTCTCTAAACCTAACAAAAATATATGTGAGATGATTGTCTGCGCTGTACTGGAGAACGATCCCTGTCAGGTAATTTCAGCCACTGTTAAATGGGAGCAGCTCTGTGACGGGAGGCTGGCAAACAGCCCATGTCTGTGGGATGCATTTGACGGTGCCAGTGGATTGATCTGACGCCTCCTGGGACCTTGAGAGCAACCCCCAGGCAGGAAAGTTGGTTGCTGGAACTGCAGAGGCTGCAAACTGCTCCCTGCTGTGTGGTAGCTTGTGAACCTCCTGGGTCTTATCAGCAGCTCACACCACACAGAGACCTCCTGCCTGATAGAGATGCTCAGCTGCAAGAGGCTGCCTCGCAGCTGTGTTTTCTTCACCTTGTACTTCTTTGACAAGGAGGAGGGGCTGTACAAGTGGTAAATTTGTTCTCCAAATTCTCTAAATTAAAACTGTAATTGCAAGTTTGTTTGCCTTGGCACCTCTCACCAGGGATACTGGCAGAGAGGAGGCAGGGAGGGAAATATTTTGGTTATCCCACAATAAGATGAGGTGACTGTTCAGGGTAGTGCAGGGGCTCAGTAGCAGGACTCCTCAATGATGGACTCTGCACAGGTGACAAAACTGTACAATTGATCACCCAGCAAGATTACTGTGCTGTTACAGCCCTCCCTGATTGCCACACGACACAGTTCCAGTTAAATCAGGCCACTTGATCTCACAGGCTTCTTTGCCCCCATGCTTGCATGAGCTTCCCTCTTCTCATGGGAGAGGGTAGTTCCAAGTTCCTTCCCTCTGCCTTCCTGCTGCATCAGTGAAGGAAGTTAAAAGCACCTTTGTTCCACTCTATCCAACCAGGGAAGGTGGAAACAACTCTTGTGTCCCTCAGCCTCAGTGGGGAGGACCACTTCAGGCTTTTGAAAGTATGACTATGCTGAAGTCAGGCTGGAGCCACAAGGGAACATCTGGGTTACCTTGCATGTGGTGTGCTGTTGGGCCGCTCAAGTGGTGAAAAGAGAAATGGGGTATGTCTATGCCCTCTCCACTTGTCCTGGGGCAGCTCTCTATCCTTGCAGACACGCAGCTGCGATGGGTGGCAGGTCCTGTGTCCATAACCAGCGGGCACGACTCTCTCACCCTGCTCCTCATGCAGCTACTCTGTAATGGTCTAGTTGATGCAACAGTATTTTACAACATTTCGTGTCCCTTCTGACAAAAGGGAGCGAGACCCAGTCTTCCTAAAGCTGCCCCTTTCAAAGCACAAAGAAAGAGCATCTCAGAAGAGAGACAAGCCCTGGGAACCATATCAGGTAGTCCTTTTCCCTCTGGGCCTGAGTTAAGTCACATACCCAAGGTCATAGTCCTGTCAGGGCATAACCCACCCAGCTGCATGGTCTCCTACCCTCCGGCGCTACCATCCATGAGAAAAGAAAAAGCACCAAATGCAAATGTTTGAGTCACAAACAAAGGGTGGGTGAGCAGGATTAGGCGAGGCCGTGCTGACTAACCCACCCCAGCAACAGGCGAGCATTGCTCCCAGTTTGCCCTGAAGAAGACGATCTGGCTGCGCTGAAGCTCAAGGTGGTGTTGGAAGGTGCTGCTGGTGCAGAAATATCTGAACTCTGATCCTGGGCCACCCTGCCAAAATGGGATCCCAGGCCTGGGCCTGGCTGGACTTACATGGCAACATCACAAAACTGATGATAAAAAGCAAACCAGGGATGTATCACTGCTACTGTTGCATCTGACAAAGGAGAGTCGAATCCCTTGAGGCAGAAACAATTAATCTGTGGCCCGAAATGACTCATCAAGAGCTGTTTCAAACAATCGGTGTCTTTGTATTGAAAAGGCACGTCCTGATAAATTTGACGTGAACACAATTTCAGATTATTTTACAGGCTGCTTTGTAAAGCTGTACACAGGGTTAATGACAGTTTAGTATTAATTGTGTATCTCTGGTGATTTGCAGCGAGACATTTGCCTGACTAGAATCTTGTTCCTGCTTTTAACACTTCTAGTTCTAGAACAACAAAACAATTGGGAATTAGAGCACTGCTTTCTCCAATGGCTTTATCTGAGGCTCTCAGGGTATGACACAATGAAGCGTTTTATTGTGAGGCCCTGTATGGACAGTGTAAAATTTACTCAGCTCCAGCCACAGTGCAGCCTCCCCCACAGCAGAGCACGATGGCTGTTAGTGACTGGCAGTGTGGAAATAACTTTTCTGGGAGACAGACTTACAGGTGGTTACAGCTGGGCTGGGAGAAAAGGAGACAATCAGGACATCTTTAGTAGTAAACCAGCTCACCTGGCCCATCACACCAACAAATACACACATAAATACAAAAGTGTGGCTTCTTATCACAAGCAACACTTGTGAGCAGGGTCTGAGACCTGGCTGCTCTGAATCTCCAGGAATTAGCTGGTAATGTATTAGCTGTGTTAAGATAAAACCATGTGTATCTACTGCCTGCTGTTAACTCTCCTTTGTGTGTGTGTGCACCAAGATACAGACAGCTCTGAAGAAAGAGCATTTGGTGCTGTAGATTCTGGTCTGGCCTTCAACAGGATGAAGACAACTGTTGCACAGCAATTGTTTGGCGAAGGGTACTTTGTTCAGTGTGAGGGACAAACGGTTGGTAAATTTCATTTGGCATTTACAATGGCTTTAAATGCCTCAGGGGTAGTAACATGGATTTAAAATTCTGACCATCATTTAAATTAATTGCAAAATTCAAACTGACTTCAGTGTGACCACAATGACAACGTGAACATCCAAATATCCAAGTGGCATTCTTCAGAGCATGGAAAAGTAATTTCCACAGGGATTAGATACACATACAACGACTTACAGAGTTGTCTTCTCCCCCTTATTTCAAATGACCAGTGTAGCTTGGTTGGTCTTTCTGTACTTCACTCTCCTGATGATGGCCAGCAGGAATGTTCACACCTATGCAGCAGCGTAGCTGGGCTGTCAGCGGGAATAGTTTACAGGTCCTGAGAGCATCCCCTCTCCTGTGGCTTTTGGTACCTGGGTTTGGGGCAAACTAGGGCCAGTGGAGCTGAGGGCAGCCCCTTCCTTTGGTGACCTTTGGCGAGGAGAGGCTCCCAGACAGTCCTGCAGGAACTCACTGACAAGGCCACCATCTCTGCTGGCTGCATTATCATGCTCAGCTCCTTGTCCTCCATCCCTTGAGGAGAAGCCAACTCGTACTGCTCTCCAACAAAAAGGAAGTTTAATCCAAGCACTTCTTGCTTGTTTGTTTTTAAAAACCCTGCAGTTGAAACACACCCCAGTTGATGAAAGTACTTGCATTTCATGTGCTTGCAGGTTTCCAGAAGCCTAAACCTGGAATCCCACATAGTTCAACCTATTCAATCAGACTGACCTCAAGTATAGTTTGTGCCCTCTCTGGGCAAACCTGTACTTAAGTTTCAATTCCCATAGATACGCACCTTTGTCTGGGAGCTTGTTTTATCCCAAAGACTTAGATTCACAGAAAATTATCTAAAATGTGTGTTTCAGCACAGAGCACTTGGGTATTTATGTACAAGGCAGGAGATGGTGCTGTGTTCAGGAACAGTTTGATTCCCTGGACTATTGCTTTGTGAGGAAATCTGAAGCAATTTGGTTTGGGATCTCTTCCCACAATATTCTAGTCTTACATTTGTCATTTTTGCATGCTCTGTGCTTTCCTTCTTGTGCAACTGCAGTTTGCCAAGGAGGGCAGATCATTTTCCCCTGACCTCAGATGGAGAGTGGAGAGATCCTCCAAGGCTTGGGATGAGAACCAGCCCCATGAAAGCTGGTGTCAGTATCAATTAGGAATTGCACAGCTGAGGGATTCCCACGGTTATCCCATGGAGCAGTTCAGAGCAGGACTTTTCACTGAGAGATTTCTTAATGATGCCCTGGGTACCACCAGATCCTCTAACCAAGACACTGGGAATTGGGCATCTAGAAGATGAAGCTGATTACAAGCAGGGATAGAAAAAAGAGAAGAAAAATAGAGCGGAGCTTTTTACAACATCTCCCAGAGAAAGCACTTCCCTTGAGGGAACTCTGACAACAGTTGTACCAACACCCAGACAGCAGCTGTGTGTGCTCTGTGTCTGGTGGGCTCAGTTCCCTGTAAGGTCCTACGCGGCCATGCCTTTGAGCTTTGCTACCCTGCTTCTCCCCAGCTCCCACTCAAGGAGGACCTTTCCCTGTCTCGCTCCTCCAGCAAGGATAATATGCCTTGGCACTCAAGCTAGCTGCCAGAGCAGGCATTTGCTCAGTCTTGCTGTCTTTGAAGAACACTAGTGTTTGGGATCTCTGACTCCCTTTTTAAAATTGCTCTTGATATTTCAGTTCACCTTGTGATGCTCTTCACCACTGCAGAAGAAACCAGGCTTCGCTGTTGATTTATCTGCGTACATCTATGCATGGGCAAGATGAGAACAACTCCTGAAGGGAACCATTTCCTTCCTCAGTTCCACCAGAGACTGCAGTGCGTTCCAAGGACTGCCTTTCCAACAGCAGCCCAGAAAGAAAAACATTTCCAAAGAACCAGCCATGTTGAAAAAAACCCACCCAACTTTACGCTGCGTTTTTGCTGCTTGTAAGTGGCGATTTTCTCCCGTGTTTCCTGGGATCTCTCTCAAGCACCTAGTTCAAGCTGTCACATCAAACCTCCCCTGGCAGAATTCCTGCCGCAGCCTGAAAGCAGCAGGCTGGCACCGAAGCCGTTTGGCAATCACTCAGCAGCGATTTAAAGATTTAAAGGCAGTGACGACTGAGGAGAGCGTCAGGGAGAGCGCATTACTCCTCTGCAGCCCGATCTAAGGGAAAGATAAACACTTTCCTGGCCGCAGGTCCAGGCCCAGGCCTTCTCAGGCCATCTCAGCCCATGGTTCCCTGAACCGCTCCACCTGGCACTGGAAAACTTGTTCCATGGGCAGCAAATATCCTCCTGGTCTCCTCAGGCCACGGTTTAATCCTGCCCGCTGAAGGCTGCCATAACAAAAACCTGGCGTTTTCCCTCTGAGGGCGGACTCCGCACCTTCCCCTTTCCCCTCACCCTGTGCCACCAGGGATGGGGAGCTCTGCCCTGGCCAGACTGGGATGGAGGGGTCAGCGGTGGCCCAAAGCCCGCTCTGGCTCTCTGGAGGCCGGCGGGAAGGGGCCACAGCAGCACCCCGCGTGCCACCCCCCATCGGCGGGGTTGTGCCCACATCACAACCCGCCGTCAAAGCGGTGTGGACCACGGCTCCTGTCCCCCTGCAGGCACGGCAAAAGGGTTGCTTGATATTAATCGCTGTCCCATGGGACAGAGACGTCTCCTCCGCCGTGTTTTACCCCAGCACCCCGCAGCGGGCGCCGGCCACCTCGCTCTGATCCCCGCGGCTTCTCCGGCCGGGAGGGCGCCCATGGCTGAGGGTCCGGCGCCACCTTCTGGGCTCCTTGGCAAGGTGGAGGGGGCAGGACGCCGGGCAGGGGCAATGACGCTAAGGGAGCAGTGAGGCTGGGGAGCAACGGGGAGCTCAGAGGGGAGAGGGACCCAGGTCTGCGGGGACAGGGAGTGGCGGTGAGGAGCTGTGGGAAGCCGTCGGGCCTCTCACACCTCTTCCTGCCCTATGGTTCCATGAGGGGAGCCCCGGCCCTCTGGCCGCCCCGGAGAACTCTCATGCCTGGCTTCAGTGTTAGGGTGAATCACCTGTGGCAGGGCCGGGAGGGAAAATTCAGGGTGCAACTGGTGGTATGGATAGAAAAATGGGGTGAAAAATGGGGCTCAGGAGCAGCCTGAGCAACCATGTCTTCTCTGCCCAGGAGCCCCTTCTTGCTGCCAGCCAGCAGCTGCCGTCAGAGGTAGGGCGGACAGCCAAAAAAGCACTCAGTGTGTTGCGGTTTGGATTTGTTCTCACTTCTCTTTCCTCATTCGGTAACTTTTGGCCTTTATGGATTTGTGTTTCTCAGACAACTCCACGCAGGGGCAGAGAAACCGGTGTGGTGCCAGGTGCTCGCCAGTGGGCTTCTTACTACAAGGTAAGAAGCCACAGGACAGGTGCTTTGCCTGGGTGAAGGTGGTGGGACACGTGCTGTGCTTGTGTACCACCCAATAAGAAGCAGGTTCTGATGGTTTGGTAGGTACCTCGATACTGGCCTGAGCACAAGCAAGAGTGGACAGTGCTGCGTTAACCATCCTGTGTATTTCCAGGTGGGATTTGACTCACACCAGGCAGGTTGGAGAGCTTGGGGCTAATGGACCTGTGCCTGTCTATGCCGGCATGCCCATAGGGTCTGGGAGGTGTTAAATACAGATTGTCTTATTTATACTTCAGAGCCTCCTGAATTCAGTGCCCCCCAAAGATGAGGACATAACACTCAATCATTGCTAAGCATTGCCTGAAGCTGGGACTCTGAAACAGAATTTAGCAGTCATGCTGAGATTTCACAGAGCTGTAGGAGCTAGAAATAGGCAAGGTGTACTGCATCCTTTTTCCTTCAGCTCATGCAGGGACAGCCTCAAGAGCTTTCCATGGCTTTTATTCATTGGATCAAAAAGGAATCTCATCCACACTTCTTTGCCCTGCTCGCTGCTGCTCTGCATGGGAGGAGCCGGTCACCCTTGAGTGAGGCAATGAAGAAAGTCTCAGTGGTAACCGGTAAGAAATGGGAGATTTGCACAAATGAACTGTGGTTTCTTGGCTAGTATACATTAAGGGAGAAAGTCAGGCCTAGATAAGCTGCTGGTCTGCAGCTGTGGGAATGCAGAATGAATGCTGTGGAGTCACTGCCTCTCTCTGCATTTGAAAGGGACTAACACTTCCCATCTCATCCTTCAGCTGTCCCCACAGGCTGCAAGCCCTCTGCTCCAAGGCCTGTCTTTCACTAGGTGGGGGGATGACATCTCATGCAATGCAATTGTTGTTGTGTCTGGTGCTTTTAGGCTCAACTCTGATATTTCTGCTAATGATTATTCCTCTCAATAACCCCTGTGGTGGTGCTTCTGTTGCAAATCAGGAAACTGTAGAAATAAATCTCTTCCTCTCAGGGGTGTTTTGTGGTTCAAGCAGGGAGTTGCAATGCCAGAGATCTCTTTTGCCTTGCCGTTGGCTCAGTGTGACTGTAGGCAAGTAATTTCCTCTCTCTGGAGGAACTTCATGTTTCTGAATGCCTGAGGAGCCTGTATCTAACATGAAAAAGTGGTCGGGAGTGCAATCTCTTGTGTAGTGGTAAAGTGAAGCAGTGTTTTGTTCTCACTTACTTGTCTTTTATTACTTACCACATCAAAAAAGAAAACGGATGTCATCAGCATAGGGTGAAATGCCTTTCAAGGAATATTTAATTCATTGAAAAATATGGTTTTGTGGAGTGAAATTATTTAGGAATCTGGGCTGAGTTTAGTGAATTATTTGGGCCAAAAATGAAGAGGGAGAACTTTTCAAAATAAGGTTTTGTTCTGACAGCCTCAGAATAAAATGTGACATATTTTGTTGAAAGTGATGTTTATTTAAATCACTACAATTTCTAGGGAGGAAAATGAGACATTTGGAGAGACCTGGAGCAGGGAAGCACTCAGAATTGACTGAATAAGCCTGAAAAAAGCCTGAAACTCTCTGAGGTCAGCCTATTTTATGGGTTATGATTTTTTTTTTTTTTTTGCTCAGCAATTACCCAAAGCTCTAGGTTCTCGTCATGATAAACCTGGGCTGATGAGAGGACTCCCTGATGCTTTTCTTATCTCAGAGTCACAGTTTGCTGCTGCTCTCACCTGCACGAAGAATTTGGCTTGCACCTTGGTGAGAAGCATAGAGGACTGGTGGCAATTTCCAGCCAAAGAACTACTTGAAACTGGTGACTTTATCCTTCAGCTCCTCAGCTGGATGGGCGGTAAGATGCTGAGTGATCTCCCAGAAGGGCAGCCTACCTCAAAGAGCAAGTGCTCAGAATCGTCCTCTGCATACCTGTGGGTGACACAGAGCTCTGTGTAACTCGAATGACCCTGGGAGGGATACCTGCTTTCTAAAACAAACCGTGCCAGATTGAAACTGCTTTCAGTTCAGATAAATTGTGTTTCACTCATGCTGTGTTGTAAACTGTTTGCGTCGCAGATAAGATTGTCTTACGAAAAAGCTCCTTATCTGTTAGTTTGGTAATGAGCCCTAAAGCCCTGGAGGAAGAGGGAGAAACCACTGCAGCTCTTTCCCAAGCTCTGGTGGTGACTGTGAGGTCTATATGTTGTAAAATGCCTTTTTTTCCCCCCTTGAAACTGAGAGAGAGTAGTTGGTGACTATAGTTATTTATGTTTTGTGTGTTGATAGGTAAATTGAGGTATCTTTCTGTAAAGACTTGATTAGTAAGGGTCAAGAGTGATAAAATGCCTGGAAAACACGTATAACATCATCTTTGGAGCCTGGTTTATCCATCAAATTGTGAATGTCCATGAAGGAGTCACTCCTGCCTGTTGGATTGCCCTCCTGTGTGTGTCCCTGATGCAGCAGTGACTCAGGATGATCTCTGCGAGTTGGACAGCACATCAGTAACACCACTGCTGCAGTGGGCAGATGCTTGGTTAGTGGAGCATATGCCAGTCCCTGGGCTGGCCATGCAGTGGCACTGAAAGCACAGCTAAGTCCCAGACATCAGCTCTGGCAAGGTGTATTCTGGCTACAGGGGAGGTGCTGGGCAGGCTTTCCTGTGCTGGGAGGATGGAGAGAGGGTGTGGAAAGAATTAATCAGCTGCCTTTTGATGCTCAGTCCTTTGCCATTTGGGAATTTGCTCTGTTAGCCTAGTTGCTCACAGCATGCTGCTGCTCTCCCGGCTGGTTTTCTAGGGCTGGATTTCACTGAGGTTGTTGCCAAAGGAAACTGGGGGTCTTTGTTACTTGCTTGATTTGCCCTGTGGAATGACAGGGACCTCAGCTTTCCCTTCTGCAAGAGAGGTGTATTTTTAGTGATGCTGACTTTGCTCACTAGTGTATCTGCAAAGTGCATGGAAGCAAAGAGAAGCTGGAGGCAGAAGTATTGTTCAAAGCACACAGAAAGAACGGGGTGTCTGCAGCAGCAGAGGTTCTTACTGTATCTAGCAAAAAAGGCAAAGATTGCCTATTGATCTGCTGAATTGCAGTGTGTGCACAACACAACAAATGGGTTTGAGCTGTTGTACTTGAAATGGCTGAAAATATTTTGATGAAATAGTTTTGCTCAGAAAATACTTCTCAAAGGGAGGTGGTTTTGATTAAACTCAGCTTGGATCAAGGATGTACAGAGAAACATGCTCTATTACAGTGCATAGCATGGGAGTTGAACTCATCTGGGCATCAGGAGCAGTGAGAGACTGCTGAATGTGAGCTTGAGTGAATGTGTCCTAACTTAACGTACCACATTCTTGGGTATTATGGGGCAGGTTTTTATTAGCTTGTCCTATTGAAACTTCCACTTTGTAGAGAAGAAATATTCATTAGCCCTGGGAAAGCTGGGTTCAAGACAGTTGTTGAAGCTGTGATACTTATGGAATACAAAGAAGTTCCAGCAGCAGAGTTGGTGGTGTGCCCAGTAGTCTGCTTGCAGAAAACCTGCTGAGAAGTCAACCTAGACTTTAAAAGTCTCATCCTGCCTCAGTTGGTAGCCCTTAGCCACTGGGATACGCATGCATTTTTTTTCTCAGAAAGGATTTAAGAGGCCTTGGTTTTATTCTAAAATGGGATTTTTCAAAGTTGCAAAGAATCTCTGTGGGTTGGGAACACATTTCCTACCAAGGATTTGTGTTAGTAGAACAGCCACAGGAGTTAAGCACGGGACTTAACAGTGTGTTGGCATGCATGCGGTAGCTAATGGAATAGGACAATTAAACTCCAACTCAATAGGTTTCTCTAGTTTCTAGATAAGTTCTAAATCGGGAGCATTGCCCAGAAGACTTGCTGGAAATCTTTGAAAATATGTGAGTATAAGTTTTCTTTCAAACTCTATTAGGTTTTATCTGTTAAATAACCAGGCAAGCACAGAACAAGCTGAACCCCTGACCTGCTCAAATTAAATAGTTCTCTGTGGATGAATATGAATTAAAATAATCCCACTGGATGGGAAGGCTCCCTTTCTGCTTTGGCTCTGCAAGATCAAACACTGTGAAAACAAACAATCTCTCTAACCTTTTGTACCTTTTCAGAGCATCACCTGCCTTGTTCTTGTACAGTAGCTCCTGCTCTGGTATTACAGCTGTTCGCCTCCCGTGTGTAGGGACAGAAAGGCTGGTAGACCAGTGCAGATGTACTGTGGATTGCCAGTTGCCCCCCCTGGCAGATAACCTAGTGCCCCAGACTGTCTGAGTTCACATGCAATAATGTTCAGGATGTGCTTACTGCACATCATCTGCTTGCCTATCTTTGGTTGCCTTAAAGTACTGTTCTTTCCTCAAGGTGTCTTTAAAGAACGCAGCTATTGCAAATTGACTACCTCTGTTTTTCCAGCCTCCGAAGAGGAAAATAGATCGATTTTGCCTGGTGTGTTTGGCCTTTAAATTGGTGGAGGAATCCCAGAGCTTTCAGTTAGCAATGATCTGCAATCTTCGTTTGCCACCTCTGCAGCAACGAGGGGCTGTGGGGTGCGAAAAGACCTGGAAGAAACCTTTTCTTTTGCCTGTGAGGTGCTGTGGTTCTGTGGAAGCAGCAGGTAGAGCGTCCCTGAGACAGGAAGAGATGGAATCAGAGGGGCTTTGTCAAAGATGCTTGGGATGGAGAATGAAATTTTTCTTTGATATTTACTGCTAGCTGCCATGCCTCTTGCCAGGTACAAGCACAAACCTCAGCTCCTGCCAGTCACAGCCCCCGCTGCCTGTGCCTGACATCAACATTCCCCTCACCTAGTGGGTATATTGCTTTCCTCCTCGGCTGTCTGGCTCTGATTGATGCTGTCATTTGTGTATTGAGAGAACCAGAGCCAATAAATCCTTTCAAATACCCTGTTATTAAAAAGGCATCTCACCTTCAACTATGGGGTAGTGAGAAGGACTCATTATGCTTCTGTTTGTTAGCCTTGCTTATGCAGGCGGTGTCTCTTGGGGCTGGAGATAACGCTTGCCTGTTCGGTGTAATGCGGTCAGTGAGCAGGTTGCATGCGTCAAAAGGTATCTTTAGGGCAGGCAGAGCTTTCAAAGACAGCAACCTGCAGAAATTGAGGTTTTTACAGTAGCACTGTGAGGGCTGGTGACGTGGGAGCAGACATTTGTGACTTGCAGGTGACAGCTCTCTCCAGAGCAGTTCAGAGTGGTGGCACGGGCCCAAGGACCCCTTATTGCTTCCTTACCTATGGCTGGGGGTGAAGATGTGTATAAAACCAGAGGCCCTGCTTAGCAAGTTCTAAGCCTGACTCACAGGGCCTTTTGCAGTGCTGTTTTGCAAGGCCAGAAACAGCCAGCATGAGCGAGGCAGGTACTGTCCTGAGCTGAAGATAGGCTTCTCAGCCTGCTTCTGCCTGTGTCCTGGGGACCCCGCTTCTGCTGGGGAGGGCAGGCATGGACCAGCCATGCACCAAGCCTTACCCACAGGCCAGACTACTAAAACATTTGTGAGAGCGGCCATCCAAGTACAGATTTGGCAGTACTGACTGTCTGCTCCACGTCACCTCTGGAAAAAATAATGCTGAGGTCTATCTCTGTGCCCAGTTGATTGAGTTTTCCTGTGTTCTGGAGATTTCCTCCCCATTTTTTATTATTTTGCCTCAGGCTGAAGGGTCTGTTTTAGGGCCAACGTAATGACTATCATAACTTTGTTAGGCTGACACATCAGTATGGTGCCAATCACAGTTATAGAGACCCTGGGACCACTTCATCACAGCAGCTTCACTCCAAGGCTCCTTTTAATCTTTCCTAATAAAATTTAAATGACAGTAGCTGTTCCAGTCATGAACCAAGAAAAGCCTCTCATATTATTTCCTCCTCTTCTTTTTTTTTCCCCCAGCGTTGGGTTCTTCATTTTATAGTAACTAATTTATATCAGTGCTGACATCTTCCAGAGCCAGTTTTGTGTGTCTGAAACAAGTGGCACTTCTGTTTAGTGACTTTTCTCAGCAGATAGGGTGTTTCCACAGTGGTGTGGAAAATTGTATATTTGGGCCATTGACACCCTCATCAAAATCCAGGCTGAATTTCCTGATGCTTATGGGTGGTTTTGACCAGGAGCTGTTATTAAGCTTGGACAGACATTTGCTGCAGGTTCTTCTACCAGCCATCAGAGATGTGACCAACTGATGGTGCTGAGATGCCTGTCTGCCCTTCAGTCTCACGTTAAATGAGGAGAGCTAGAGGCTTCTCACATGCTCCCACTTTTCTCCTCTCTTCAGCAGAAGATAGCAGGAGAACTTTAAAAAAAACCCATCACACAACCTTTTCACTTTTAGCATGAGTGGCATTAAATGGCCTGCCTTGCTGGGAAACAGGAGTCACACGTGGAAGGGGGGGTAGGGTGGTTTGTAGCGACTGTTAGATCCTGCAGGCTGCACAGTCCACAGACTCGGACCAGTCCCTGAAAAAGAAAAAAACTTTGGCAGTAGGAGTTAAGCCACAAAAGCCAGTTTCAGCTTTCCTGAAGTGTGAAGGGTCAGGGAGCTGTTTAGAAATCCTGTGACTTGAACCTCAGTCTGAGCTATTTCTAGCACTGGACACACTGGGACTGGAGCAATAATTTGGATTATTTGTCTTATGCCGATGTCTTGTTCTTATTTTTCATTTAACCTGCTGATGGCTGCTGTCCTGTGTTGCTTTTCAGATCTACTCAGAGCAACTGCTATGGCTGCATTTGTAGGAATGGATGTTTATGACTGATCCCTTAGTGGTTGCAAAATCCATCATGCTCCATCAAAACATCACACTCAGTTTGGTTCAAACAGGTATATTTTTCTGGGCTGTTCCTCTGTCTGGTTCAAGCAGAAAACTGGGGGATGACCAGAATCACAGAGGCTCTCAGAGTTCTTGTTGGGAAGGGGAAAGATACTGGCACAGAGAGAATGTCAGTCTGGTGGGGTAGGTGCTGCCCCAGTCTGAACATCCCATGAGCTTTAAGTTCATGCATTGGGGTTGTGGGCTATGGGTGGGTGAGTGCAGGAATGCTGGCACAGATCCCAAGGCTAACTTGCCTTCATGTCATTTATGGGTTATGAAGCTGGAGAGAAAGCAGGAGGCTCTGCTTAGACTTCTGAAATCTAAATGCTGTGGCAAGGAGGTGGGAAAAGGGGACTGATGCTCTGTCTCATGGCAAGTGACCTCTTCTCTCAGTCATTTGCTTGATCTGGTAAGAGGAAGACCTGTTCCAGCTGCTGCACCAGCAGAGACCTCCTCTTTGACCTCAGGATGTGGTTTTTTCCCTCACATTTAGCAATTGGCCCAGTCACACATGTAACAGAAAGGGCAGTGAGTTATAATCAAGGCATCTTCCCTTTCTTTTCAGAATGCATGTCAGGGAAGGTGATGGATACCTGTGGCCTTATTAGTACTTTGCAGTGGTGAAATGTCACCGACTTTGTGGCATAAGCAGACCTTGATTTACATGAGTATAATAGAGATCAGACTGAGGTCCTCAGACTTCAGTGTCAAAGGCCTGCAGGGATGTATTACATTTTCTTCCCTGATGATGAAAATGAAGTCCTGGGGGAAATGAGTGGTTTGGTCTCATCTGAATTCTTTCTTGAATAGTCTTGCCTTCAGAAACTCTTAACTGGCAGTCAGTGCCTCTCTTCTTGGCAGTCTTAGCTGGAAAAGCAAGGAGTGAGTGGTCTGGGAACAATATTTTTGGCATCTCTCAGCCATATATGTTATCTCATTTATCTACAAGCGGGGTTGCTACCAGAAACATCTGTTTGTCACGTCTAGGTGGAGAATGAGATAGCATTTAGAAGACATACAGTATGCATCCAAATCTCTGTTGCTTTCTAGAGCCAATCTCTCTCTTTGAAGGGTATACCATCTTTGGTTACATTTTCTATCTTTACTCAATATCCTTCCATCAGCCCACATCTTTCTGTGTGCCTGTTTGGCCCATACCAACTAGCATGATTGCCCTCTTGTGCTGGTAACTTTCCAGCATGCCTTGCTGGAGATCTGGCCCTTTAGCAAAACTGCATGTTTGTGGGAGACTTGACCTTGGAAGACTTCTGGTGAAAATGTACTTGCCTCAAGCACTTGGCTGTTACAGGGCATCAGCAGCAACTCATCCTGAGTTACTTGCTGTTGGCTCATTCAGAAAACACCGCATAGAGTGGCATTTGCTCTACTGACTGTTTTCAGTACTTAGTACTTCTCGAGTCCTAGAAGGTGTGGCGGAAAGTGAACTAGTATCAGATCTGTAAAGGATCCTAACATGAAGTTAAATATCCTGATCCTTTGGCCTGTGAAGGTTGTTTTTGTTTTGGTAGTCAGATGAGAGTTCTGGCTGCTGCTGCGGAGATGAGTGGGAAGACCTTTCATGTGGGTGCTTGGTGGCTGGACAGACCAGGGCTGCTTGTTTCCTCATGTGCCAGTGGTTGTCTCCTGTTTCTTATTACAGTGATCTTTTGGGGTCCCATTTATCCCCACTTCCCTTCCATAAAACTTTGTTGTAAATTACAGCAGAAACTAAGAGTTTATGGTAAAGTTTGGGCTGATTCTATTTTTCCTCTTCCCAGTTATGTGTCCTCCCACAATATACATCCTTTCCCGACTCTAAATTGTAAATACTCCCAAAGGGTTTTCTCACCAAGGACAACCTTGCTACCACTGAGGCAGAAACAAAGCCACACAGGTCATACTGAGTTCTGGCAGCAGGGGCTGTTTTCAGGGTGGATGAGAACCTTGCTTCTCATTTTCATGGAATCATATAATGGTTTGGGTTGGAAGGCACCTTCAAAGCTCATCTAGTCCAACCCCCCTGCAACAAGCAGGGACACCTTATTCTAGATCAGGTTTCTCAGAGCACTGTCCAGCCTAATCTTGAATTTTTCCAGGAATGGGGCATCTTCCACCTCTCTGGGCAACCTGTGCCAGTGTTTCACCACCCTCATTGAAAAAAATGTCCTCCTTCTATCTAGTCTGAATCTTCCCTCTTTTAGTTTAAAGCCATCTCCCCTCATCCTATTGGAGCAGGCCTGCTAAAAAGGTTTGTCCCCATCTTTCTTACTTTAAGTACTGAAAGGCCACAGTAAGGTCTTCCCAGAGCCTTCTCCAGGCTGCACATCCCCCAGCTCTCTCAGCCTGTCCTCAAAGGAGAGGTGCTTCAGCCCTCTGATCATTTATGTGGCCCTTTTCTGGGCTCACTCCAACAGATCTGTGGCTTTCCTGTGCTGAGGGCTCCAGAGCTGGACGTGGTACTCCAGGTGGGGTCTCACCAAAGCGGAGTAGAGTGGCAGAATCACCTCCCTCGATCTGCTGGCCATGCTTTTTCTGATGCAGCCCAGGATGTTTGCCCTCTGGGCTGTGAGCACACATTGTTGGCTCATGTCTGCCTTTTCATCCACCAGTACTCCCAGTGCCTTCTTGTCAGGGCTGCTCTCAATCCCTTCATCCTCCAGCCTGTATTGTAACCTGGGTGCAGAACCCTGCACTTGGCCTTCTTGAACCTCATGAGATTCACGTGGGCCCACTTCTCAGACTTGTCCAGGTCCCTCTGGATGGCTGAATTTTCAAGGGGCCAAATCCTTTTCAGCTGACTTGTATCCCATGTCAAGATTGTACAAGATGCCTGGAGTTTGCTACAGACTAACGGCATACAGAGACACTTTTCTCCAGTCTATTGCTTTTTGGTGGATCTATGAAGAACATTAAAAACTGGCAGTTTTGAAGCCCGACAGGCCCGTAGAGGGTAACTGGAGCTCAAAGAGTTACAGTAACTCCAGCAACATCTTTTAAAATCCCTTTCACATTTTAAATCCTGTGCCCCTGTGGCATTTTTCAGTATGTACCAATATGTGCAGTTTCTGGCAGAAAGTACCCAAGTTCTGTTTATGAGGGACTTCTGTATGAATTATTACCTGCAAAGCTAGCAGTCAAGTAGTGGGTTATAGTACTAATTAAGGCAAATGTCATAGCAAGAGCATGCTGACGTTGTTGGAATTAATGGCCCAGAGCATTACAACTTAGCACACCTTTTGAAGTTAATGGAATCGTATTAATTGGGATCTTGGAGGGGCTGAGGGACACAGACTGCATCGTTCCTCAGCAGCACCTCTGTTATTGCATTAAGGCCGGAATAGCATCCAAGTTCCTACTGCCTTTTGTGCCCCTTTTGCACAGCCATTTCACAAATGGATGGCTCTGACTGGGCCCAGGGGAAGGTTGTTTGGTCCTAGGGTAAAAGGTGAAAAAGTCTGTTCCAGCTGTGGTTGCAGAGAATCACTCTGCCTCCAGAAACCACTGCTGAGAACTGCCAAACTCCCTCTGGCACAATCATAACGGGAGAAGGAGGTGAGGTCAAAAATATCCTATATCCTTGCTTTTGGGTCTGATTCTGAAAATTCACCTCCCATCTGTGGACCTTGTTCCGATGAGCACTGCCCAGGGTATTGGTGCAAGGTCAGTGTCAGAGCATTAAAAAAATGTATCTGTCAGTGATGCTGAGTCCTTTTGGATATTTGCTGGCTGTGGTAGCAGTGAGACTGGTGCAGTGTGTGGTTAGACCTAATGCCAAGAAAATTCTAGTTTTGACACGGTAAAAAGCAACTCATGGAGGGCATCTGCCTTCTTCAAAAATACTGAGAGAGCTGATACTTATCCATAGAAAACCGAAACTCAAAACTTTTAATACAGTGCTTTGTGCAGTTGGGGGAGAAAAAAAAAAAAAAAAACCCACAAAAAATCACCACAAGAAAACCCTGCAGTTTTCTACTCAGAATTTTGATTCCAAACTAGAATGTTCTCATTTTCATCCAAGTTTTCCACATGGGGGAAATAATTTTCAAGCATCTCTCGTATGAAGTAATTAACCATGGACGAGGAATGGATGATTGCAGAAGAATAGGAATATATACTGTCTCTAGATAATGATATTAAATCCGTTGTGTGCTAGGAATGGAAGTTTTTATGATACCGTAGATTTGCAGTGCCGTTTTATCCTCGTTGAGTCCAGATGTTAAAAGAAAAAAAGTCTTAGCTATGATATAGCATTTTCTCTGTGTTAAGGGGAGTACAATTATTAATTGTCCTTTGCAACATTACTGGGCTGTAGGTTCATGATTACCATTGTCTAAATTTGTAGACTTCCACATTATCTCCTGGGTTAACATAGGGGAATCCTGCTGCAGACTTCATGCGTGACGTTGGACCCTTCTCAGCCTTACTGCTTGGCTTGATGTGCAGCCATCTCTGGCTGCAAAGGACGGGCAGGGTTTGCCAGCACAAAGTCCTTCTATGCAGGGCAGTTTTTCTCAGGGCTTGTTACCCTGACCTCAGCCTGCAGAACTGTTTTGCTCCCAAGCAAATGTGAAGCGCTCCTGGCTGTTTAAATCTATTGCAGTTCTGTTTAAATTGAAAGATTCCTCTGTTCCTCAGCGGAGTGTGTTGTAAAACAATCAGTGACATTTGTTAAATGGAGAACACGTAGGGCAAGGACTCCATCAGCTCCGAGGAGACAGTGAGTAATGGTCTCTTAATGTCTGAGAGCTTTAAAGCTACTATAATATTCTTCAAAGTCAAGATAGTGCAGCGGGGCCCTGCGTTGCTATCCCGTGTTCAGGGGCAGGCCATCGCTGAGCACGTAGCCAGCCACCATACTTCAGCAGCATCTGTGTGGAGGGGAAGGAATTAGTTGCTGTGCAACACGCATCTCAGGCGAGACAGATTTATTTTTTACTTGTGAGCATTCCTGTAGCACCCATCACTCAGCTGGTTACCCGCGCCTGCCAGGCGCTGCTTTGCTCTTCTGACGGTGTCTGCTCTGCCCTCCTCCTGACACAGATCAATACGCTGAGCCGCAGTGCATTTGGGAAGCAGGTAAAAGTTGCACAGTGGTCACCACAAAGAGGGGAGCAGAGGGGAAGTGTGTGCCTGTGTTCGAATGGAGTCTTGTGGTACAGCTCGACGTGGATCTTATTTTGGATCCCTCTGACCTGTGGTGCCAGTGATGTCTGTCATAGAATCATAGAATGGTTAGAGTTGGAAGGGACCTTAAAGATCATCAAGTTCCAACCCCCCTGCCATGGGCAGGGACACCTCTCACTAGAGCAGGTTGCTCAAAGCCCCATCCAGCCTGACCTTAAACACTTCGAGGGATAGGGCATCAACAACTTCTTTGGGCAACCTGTGCCAGTGCCTCACCACCCTCACAGTATAGAACTTCTTCCTAATATCTAATCTAAATCTCTCCTCTTCCAATTTAAAACCATTCCCCCTTGTCCTGTCACTAGACTTCCTGACAAAGAGTCCCTCCCCAGCTCTCCGGTAGGCTCCCTTCAGATACTGGAAGGCTGCTATCAGGTCTCCCTGGAGCCTTCTCCAGGCTGAACAGTCCCAGCTCTCTCAGCCTGTCCTCATAGGAGAGGTGCTCCATCCCTCTAATCATCTTGGTGGCTACATCTTACCCCTTGGTCAAGGTCCTCTCTGGAGGGCTCAGAAGAAAAGGCAGTAACTTTATTCTGAATCCTGTACTAGCTTTGGTTTATACTAAGAGCCTCTTCCTCTTACATGCAGATCTCTTGAGCTGAGAGGAGCAGCTTAGCAGGGGAGGCCATCCTGAGCACATGCAGGACCTGTGAAGGCTCTCCACCAACCAGCAGTACTACTTCTGCCATGCGCTGCTCAGGGCTGAACTGATCAACCTTGTCTGTCACTGATACATGAAGATGCATATTACCATCATTTGAAACTTGGCTGAGTAACAACAATGTGGTAATGAACTGTGCAGTTTTAGCTTCAGAGTCTCTGGGACAGATGGATGGAAGTAGAAGGATGATTTATATCCTCAAACCTGTTATTTACAAGTAGTCATGTGCCTCATATTCCTGTAGACAAATTGAAAGAGTTGTAAATTTGCCGTATACAATCCCTTGAGCTAATGCTTATGGGAGATGTAATGTAAAATATTCATTTGGACTGGAGAACTGAGCCTGAACAGCATTGCCTTGGAAATAGGTATAAAACTTGAAAGTAGGTGGACACACTCCACACAGTCCTAACTATAAAGAATTTACTGTCCATCTAGACACAACAGAAGAAGCAGGAGGGAAATTCAGTCTCCTGAGTGGCAATTCACCGTGTTAATCACTGCCACTTGTGACTAGTTAAGGACTAATTAAGAGCTAACTGTGGGTCATGAGAAGTGAACCAGCTACCAAATAGGCATGGCAGCATTGGGCATTTATTCCCTAACTGATCATATAGATCTGAAAGTGCACCCCCTGCTTTTAGTAATCATGGGACTACTGACATTTTAGAATTGATCTGGAAAAGAAGTCTGCCTTTTTTCTAAGGAAAAATCTTGTGTGTCTGTCTGTGGGAATACATCCATTATGTGAGATAAGGTATAAAGTGGAGGGGAAATCAGGCCTTAGCATATTCGCACTTCTTCCTTTATGGACACTTTTATGAGGGTGGTGTGGCTCAGTAGGACTCACCCCACACAGAAGCATTTGTAAGAGCAGGTGTGATGAGGGGCTGTTATTTTCCTTTGCAAATAGTCTGGTGTTTTGATATCATCGCTCCCCGGTGCCTGTGGCTTACCACCCATCAGCCTGAGTTTAAGGAAGAAGTGAAATATAGCTGTTTCCTGTATTTTGTTTGCCCTGCAAATCTGCCTTCAGCCTGGAATATGGATTTTTGAGGGCTAATGTGGAACTCAATAGATCTAGTTTAATGCACTGGATTCCCTTTTAGTTCTAACAATTGCACTGGCTTGACTGGAGTTGTTACTGATCTACAAGAAGGAATTTCCAGTTGTGCCACAGACTTCTTACGTGAAGGAAGAGGCCAAGCCTCTGCAATGCTTTGTGCCTCAGTTTCTCCCCTCCCACCTTCACAGTCTTGTTTCTTGCTGTGAGTGGAAAACACCAAGCACAGTGAATCCCCAGTGTCTGCTCTGACTTACGGGCAGATCTAATGGTAGATCCTGAGAGTCCTGACAAGAGGATATGGCATGAACCTCCTTGCTGTCCTACCATGAGGCTACCACACGTGTGGCACAGCATTTTTTCCTACTTGGATATTTTCATGGAATAGCAGAAGGAGACTTTACTGATTTGTCCAAGGCTGCTTCAAGGTAATGTTACAAACAGGTTGCCAAATTCCTCTGTGCTCTGGATCTGCCTTTCTTCCTGTGTGTGCATGGATCAACCGTACCTTGGATCTCTGCAGAGCCTGATGAAATGGGGCTTCACAGGCAACTGCAGCAGTCTCATTGGCCTGGGGCTGGCAGGACATCTGCTTGCCTGTCTGTTCCCCTGATGCTGCTTAGGTATCTCAGCATTATGCTAACACGGTAACAGTCTTCCAAAACTCATAGAAATAAGTCTTCTGTTGTGTTCCTTGGCTGGCACTGCCAGATCTTTTAAAATAGCTTCCTTAGACCTGAGGCTTTCTGTCTGTTACCTTCATTTCCCACACAGCTCCTAGGTATGTTTTCTCTTTTAACTGAGTGTTTTGTGTATCTGGCAATGGAGAGTGTTCTGTATTTCCCAGAACTACTTTTGTGGCTACCTGCACATTATCTATTCCTCTCCCTCCCGGAGATATACTCCCTGTCACAGCATTAGGGCTTCCCTTCCCTGCAAAAGGGCAAGAGGAAAGAGAATCGCTCCATAAATTCTCCCATTTTGTCACCTGCTGACTCCAGTTCACCCTGATCATTTTTACTGGGGTAATTGTCTAGTTTACTTTCTGTCTGGCATAGACTTGTCCACAGTGCACGGTTCCTGGGAACCTCTCTGTAAGCCTAGTACTCAATATCTCTTTCTGGTTCCTTAATAGTCCTCCTAACTCACTTTGCCTTGTTTTTATAGGTCTTCTAGTCCCCTTGCTAGGTAGTTCATATCGTTAATACAATTCTCTTTATTGCCTTTACTCCTGTTTACCTTCTGGCCTAAACACATCGGCCTCTAATGCCTTGGGTTTTGCTCCTATTCTAGACTCCTGTAATTAGCACTGAGCTCAGCAGGTGAAACAGTAATTTCAGAGTTGCCCATGGACCTGTCCATGTGAGAGAGTATCTGGGGCAGAGCCTGGGTGGCTCTGCTCCCCAGACTGTCTCTCCCCTGAAGCTCCAGAGGGCTCTCTTACATAGTGCAGTTATCTTCCTTTTCTGTGGCCTGTTGCCACAATGAAGCTGGGCATGCAGGTGTCTCCCACCTGTGGGTAAGAAAGATTTCCCCCTGGGAGTACTAGTAGGGACATTGTCTCTCATTTTTGGGCTTACATCTGCAGAGAGTCCAGTGGACTCAGTGGAAGCAAAAGGGTGGATTTGATTGTGTGCTCTAAGGCTTATGGAAGTTAACACCATGGCTCCCTGCATGGGCACTTTTCAAATCTTAACTGTATAGATTATAAAAAAATCTGAAGGTATCCCGGTGTTGCACTGAAGCCAGGAAGAACTGAGGACATTCACGATGGATGGAAATGGATCGTGGAGGATACTAGGGTGTTCTGTAGATCAGGCTCTCTCAAAGCAAGCGTGAATGCTCATGATAGTCTGTTCTACAGAGTCACTCTGTGATTCTGTGATATTTTGTGGATCTTTTTTATATTTTGTGTCATTGATTATATGTGCAAGATTGCTGGTAGATAGCTGGAACTAGTCCCTGGTTGGGAAAGCCTATGAAGCAGGGTAATGTATGTGTGCAGTTTCTTTTGCTGCAGTATCAGGAACAAATCCAAAGAAGGTTTCATCCCATATCTCGGTCTTCAGCATGTGCCCATGTCAGAACAGAGTCTGTCACCCCCTGTAAACCCTGCTTCACTGATATGTTGATTGTAGGCTGGGGACCTGTTCTGTGCAGTGTGGCCTGGAGGCATTAATGATGAATAATTGGCAAAATTACCCGCATCCAGGTAAATACCACTCCCACTGCTGTCTTCAGGCTCTTCTCAGCAAGCTGTACTAAAAAGAGGATAAAGACCACAGATGAACTTTCTCCTCATTCTACGTAGAGAAGTGATCAATACACTGGCTGATCTCCACATGCAATACAGAAATTCTTCAGAGGGGCACAGGACTGCTAACGGGAAGGGAACATCTCTACAGGCAACAGGTTAACAGAGAGGAACTAAAAATCCATTCTCCTTCACATTGCCGACATAAAATGAAGTGCTCTCCATGTTCCTGACCTCTCACCCGACTTCCTCTCTTGCCTTTCTGTCAGTGGCAATAATGACAATAAGTGATCCGGCAGGAAGACTTTCCACTGAAGACCCAAGAAAGGCCAGAGAGATAGCTGAAACAGTGAGGTTATTCAGGGGGGCAAAGATCTTGAGGAACAACTGTGTCTTTTTTTAATCGCGAAAAGCCTGTGTCGATATGACCCCGTCTTCCTGATGCAGAGAAGCTACAGATGTGCTTTTAAGGCCCTACAAGTGTTGGCATGTGCATTGCACGTATTGTGCCTAGTATTGCTGTGCTCTGTTGCTGGAATTTTGAAACACCAAAGTGTGCATTAAATTGGAAGAGGCGAAGACCAAATAAGACATAAAGGCATCATAGTGGAGTAGTTATGGTTCTGGCATAACAAGCAGAACAACGAGGGCTTTTGCTTTGGAGAGGAGAATGGCACTGAGAACTCCGTGATTCTTTTGTTTTCAGAACCAAAGTGTGCCAAGCAAGCCTGCTTACCTTTTTTCCTGAATATCATTACAATAATTAATAGAGGTGGGTAGGAACACAATGTGTGGAATAGAGTATTAGAGACACAGTTTCATGAGATGTTACAAGCAAAATTAATTTCAGTTGGCTGGGAGGTAAATGCTACCCCAAGGCTTCAGGGACACATTTTGGATGGCTAGAATAGGAAATGCACACTCCTGTCTCAGAGGGGAATGTGTGTGTGATTTTCTGTGCTTGATTATTAATGTGTATATTTACTTCATCTTGCTGGAAGAGACAAAAACAGAGGTGGGGAATGTTCTGAGTAGTTTCTGTGTTTCTGCAGGACTTTAGCATACAGCCAACTCAATCTTCTGGGGCAGAAGTCCTCTCTACTGCCTGCACATCACCTAAAAGTAGGCTGAGAAGACTTAATCTCCTCCTGGGGAAAGGGTTGGAGATGGGCAGATGAATTGCCTGACAGTGACTAGAGGAACCATCTCAATGAGTAGGTTAGACTACAGGTGTCCCTTCTGGATGGCTGAGGGTAGGTGAGATATATCCCACATCTGTGTTCACACTTCTGGAGATATTTAGTGGGGGTTACTTGACTGCCTCTGTATTTAACAGCTCTGGATATTCTTGTGTTCTGTAGGAAACACCATGAGGGCAGCTGGGGATAGGTGTGAATGCCACCCATTGCAATTAGCTGAAGTACATGCTCCTGAGTATTGCAGAAAAAAAGTCACTTTCCAATTTGAGTGTTTGGGGAATAAAATGGTAAGATAAAATCCCATCATTCTGATTTCCCTGATGGTTTCCATCTTCTGATATCAATTGTGTTCTGGCATCAGTCATGAGAACTGTTGGCTGTGGAGTTAATGCTGCATGGTGCCTTGGAGCAGAGCACGTCAGTGTTCCTGTGCTGCCTCTGTTTTGAGAATTTGTGGGAATAGACCTGAGGTGCAGTCTGGGAGGGAAAGCAAGACAGGCGTCACAAGGAGATGATCTTTTTTGAGAGGATTATTTTCATTATTTCATTCTCTTTCTCAAAATCATCCATACTGTCTTCCATTCCCAATTCCTCAACACTTTCAGAACACTTAATTAAAAGGTCATATTCATCAATGCCTGGTGCCCTAGGTAGCTTCTGCTACCGTTTTCAAGAGAAGCTAAAATTCTCTAGTGAGGATAAATGAGAAAGTATTGCACTGAATTGGGTAGATGCATTTTCTGTGGAACACAGGGAGAAGGAAAACATGTAGAAATCACATCTCCTGACAAGACTGTTCAGGCAAGACAGTCTGGGAGTCAAATGGCTTCCTCACTAACACCAGGAAACAGCAGCTATCATCAAATGACACATCACAATGTGATACTTCGGAGCAAATTGCTTAATGCATATGCATTTCTGCCTAACTTGCTGTGAAATAAGGACAACACAGTGTTCACTCATCCCCAAAAGCAAATACGTGGGGAAGGTAATAAGTTCGATAGATATTCATGTCATGGAGTGGTACATCAGAGTGTGCTGTGCACTGAAGCTTATGCACTGCTGCCTGTTCTTGACAAACATGCAATTTTGTTTGTGGATATCTGGAAGTATCTACTTCCATCGTTTCATCCTGGATCGGAGAGGTTTCACCCGTGTCCTGAGTGGGTAGTACTGTTCTGTTCATGAGAGGTGCTCCTACCCTGTGATGCATTTTATGAAATTTCTCTACTCAAGCACTCTGAATGTCATACACATATTTTTCCACGCATGCCCTCATGTGCATACATGATAGAAAACTAAATAGGCTACATTCTCTTACCCTTTAAGCAGAAGGTTATTAAAATGTGAACTCCACAGTTAAAGTTGTAAAGCCAATTTCATAACTCATGTAGTAATGTTCCCTCTATTTAATAAGGCAATTTGTCGATCTGCAGCAGCAAATTATACTTTTTGAGCATTTAAGTAATACTTCCACTTGGCTTCCAGTTTATGAGGCAATTTAATATTTCCCTGGGCTCACTCGTGCTGACTGTACAGAACTTCTGCTGTTGGGCATTTATTCAGCATAGAAGCTTGAACAAAGTAACTGCTATTTTATGCACAATATGGGAACATTTCCTTTTGGAAATCTCCCCTTTGCCCAGCTTCCACCAGCCCTGTTGGAGTACACCCAATTCTGGCAAACAAATCCAAAAGAAATCCAAAAGTGAGCTGCGTAGATGGCCAACATCAGGAACACTTGGCCCAAAAGGGTCCAGATTTCTAGAGACGGCCTGACCTGGTCACCATCTCTTCAAAACCACCAAAGAACAGTGACTCCTCTGAGTAATGGGGAGAATTTAAACTGGTGCCTTAAGGAAAACTGTTTCAGAGGGAGCCATTGAACAAGAACTGGTGGTATTTGTGTTGAGCCCTAGATGATTTGAAGAAGATATTTTTATGACCCTAATGCTGTTTTGGTCTTCTATTTAGGTCAGCTCATTTAATGAAAGATACTGCTCCTGTCTACAAACCTTCTCTCATCTGTAGCTTTAGGCCACGGCCATCAAGATGGTCACAGCTGAAGTCCTCACAGTGCTGGCAGCAGAAGTCCCCTGGCCTCATTCATTTGCAGTCGTGGTTGTGGTGGAAATCTGCTGGAACACTGGAGCCGATTCCTGGAGACAGAAATATCCTGCTTGTGATATCCCTTGTTTCAAATGGATCTTTTTTCAGCTAAAAGACCACCCTAGCTTGGAAACAAACATGTTTATTCCAGGATATTTCAGAACATTTTTGAGAAATTTCCTTTAGGTGGCAGCAGAAGTACAAGAATATTCAGCTTCTTTGATACTCTGGCCTGCTGAGGCGGTGTGGTTTCATGCTGAACATAAACCCAGTTTTACAACCCTTTCACAGCCTAACACACACGAGTTTTTATTTTCATTATTGGAGTAACTTGTTGAGTCAGGACACCCTCTCCTGCTTGGCCAGTCCTTTGTGTCTGTATGTAACTGCCATGATAATTGGGACCCTTAACAATATGGAAATGATGCAGTCCCTGCCTGGGGTAACTCAGTCTGGACTCGGTATCACCTACACATAACGTTGTGATGAAGTGTGAAAGGCAAGGAAATGGGGAGGAGAATACTCAAGATTACTGTGTTGCTTGTTCACCTGTTTTATGGGTTGAGGCAAAACTATCAATAGTCAAATTATAATGGCAGTAGAGCTGCTAAACTTTGCAGAATTCCCCATCCCTGGGATTTTCCTACTGTTTGCTTATCTGCTGGGATGCCAAAAGATATTTCTCTATTTCTCCCCTCAATTTCAGATTCTTTCTTCCTTCAAGTCTTGTTTGCTTTGGAAGGACATTCCCACTTGATGTGTCCACTGCATTCCCAAGGAAGTGCTTTGAAGTTTATGGTCTGCTTGTGAGACAAAGAAACCTACAAAGCCCTTTCCCTTTGGAACACCAATATGCCTAGGGGTCTCTTGGGAAGAGAAACGGGGATCTGGAAGGGTTGGCTCTCTGAAGTCCATAGAATGCCATTCCAGGTACTTCCATTCAGGTGGAAATGAGCCAGTAGCTCTCAGTACTGCTGAAGGAGACCTGCCTCAGGCCCAGCTTGTGGGAAGCAAGGCAGAGGCTGAACTGTGGCTGTCATCTCTCCCTCACCACTACGTGACTGATGTGGTATCTAGCCATGGTTGGGGGCCTCAAGTGACTGCTCATATGCTGCTGTACTCATATGCCTGCTCTGCTTCAGCCCCTTCTGCTTTTTTGTCTTGCTGGCCTCGGACTCCTCATTTCTGAGTGCTGCTCCAGAAGAGAAATTGTATTTTTCCCGTGTGTTGGGCTCCTGCCTTCTCAAGAGGCCCATGAAGTGGCATCACCATATTGAAGAGCAAGCAGATACACCTGCTCTATACACTGCAGTGACTTGTGGAAGCTGCTGGCTGGATGGTATAGGTCCCAGTGTCCTGGCATTCTCCGTCACACTCAAACCTCCTTCTATTCATCTGTCAATGAACAACTACCACCGCCTCACACCCTCCTGGAGCCCGGCCATTTATCCAGCTTTTATGGTGAGTAAATAATATGCTCAGTTATATGTCTGGAAATAAGGTTCTGTACAAATTCCTCGGGCAATCAATATACAGAGTCGTTTTATGTTAGAAATAGCTTGTTCCAAATGGCCATATATATCTTTATTATACTGTAAATTCTCACACTGTCACTGGAAGCCACATATGCCTTATTACTCAGCTTTGATTGCAGAGCAAACTCCTTCCTTCCTTCACTGTCCAAGCCTCTTTCTGTCTGCTCTGTCCCCTTGGCTCAAGGTTCAGGAACTAACCAACCTTTCCAACACACCACAAAATCTCCTTCTCTTCCTGATACAGAAGTTTCCTCTTAGGATTTTTTCCTCCCCTAGAAGAACCCACTGCAGCTTTCTTCTAGAAAACCAAATCAGGCTGTGAATGTCCATGCGCTGTAGTGTCTTACTATTTTATCTGTGGTTTCTGTGTTGAAGTTATTTCTATGGCAAAAGCCTTGAGAGCTCCCAGCCAGCATTGACCCCCTTTCTGCCAAGTGCTGTACCCACTGCACAAGATGACTTTAGCCATCTTGAACTAACAGTTTTACCAGAGGTCATCTGCATCCTCTGGTTAAGGTCTCTCCAGATCTGGGGACTATTCTGAAAGGTTTGTGGAAGATAAAGTTGTGGGACCTGGGTGGTCAGATAAAGTGAGGACAGTTCTGGCCACATCAAGGAATATAAACTGCATTAGTGCTGAGGGCAGAGATGGGTGCCCATTAACAGCTGAGGAGCTGCTTCCCAGTCCTGAGTTTAGCTAGAAAATCACTGGCAATGGTTTGGGAGGAGGGGATTGGTAGCTGTGTGTCTTCTCTGGGGGTAAAATGTAAAAAAATCATGCAAGAAGCAGAGTGTGGTGATATTTACAGATGGAGAATGAGACCTCTTGAATATAGGCACAGCTGACCCCCAAAAGCACTCTTGTTCTCCTTCCTGAGATGGGGAAATTAAAGCTGTTTGTGGGGTTAAAGTTACAGGCATCGGAGACAGCAAAATAAACAATAATGGCCTGAAGAGAAGACAGGAAGATGAAGCATGGCTGTGCCCTGGGAACAGTCACTGCTTGCTCAGCATGTGTTGCTGCTGCACACCAGCTCAGAGTGGGTCACACCTTCAGAGTCTGAATTACTTTAGGGGAGGTATCAGTTTTTTAACTCTCCTTAGCACTGCTGTGCCTGCAGAGAGCGAGCAGGGCTTGTCCTGCACTGGCGCAGCTGCAGCAAAGCTCTGGCTGAGTGAGAGCCAGAAGCTGCCATGGAAGAGAAGTAATGCTCATGGGGTTTTAGTTGGCTGTGGGTCTCAAAATAGCTTGGAATAAAGAAGTTTCTTTGCAAATCCACTTCTTTCAGCATGTTCCAAGGGTCAATTATAATATCGTGCTGGGAAACCAGTTTTGTGTTTCAGGATGAGTGTGGATAATAGGTGCATCCACGTTGCAGATCTGGGTCTAGGTGGAGGGGCTGAAACATGGTCCACAGCTCTGGGACAAAGAAGTTTCTCAACACCTGGTGAGAGCTCCCCTTGGAATAAGAGTATTTCTCTATGCCAGGGGCTGGTGCTCTGGTTAGCACAGAGGTGCCCACATCTTCAGCTGGGGTGATATTAGGACTTTGGGCCCGGTCTCTCAGGGGAGACTTGCTGCCAGCTTGATGGACTGACAGAGGGGGGATAAGTGAAGTTGCTCACTGTGGTTACACAACATAGTTGGGAAAGCTGTTAGTAAAGCACAGCCAGGAAGACTTTTCCAGGCCCCTGAGACAAGGCCTGCATCTCTATGAGTGTCACCTCCCTGAGCTCGGCAAGGAGTGAAACCATACCACAGCCCCCCAAAAGGCAGCGTATCTTGTGTGGGGAGGCAGAGCTCTGCTGGAAAAGCCAATGTAATCCTGCAAAATGAAGTCACAGCTGGAGGCTATGGACACATCCTTTGCTGGTGTAAATCACTGAGACCTGATTGATTTTAGGGTCAGGCTTGGTATTGAAGATGTCGCAAAAAGTTCCTTCAAAGGGATCTTTAGAGAAATGTTTCCCTCTTGGTCTCCTGTTAACTTGCCTGTGATAATGCATCTGCAGCGTGCTATCAGTGTGGAACTCGCTCATGAGAAAAAGAAAGGAGAGAGACTGCTGTTCATCTTATTGACTGCTTATTCACTTCTTTAAAAGTAATTAGGAGTTTAATCAGAGTTTCTATGGATTTTTGGGGGAATCTGTAATTAAAATCTGCACAGTCCCCTCGCATTATATACTTAACTTTCTCCCAGAGCTGCTCAAATATCTTTAATATTCTCACTTCCTCTAATGGAAACTGTCAAGTACCCTAACATAAAAATGAACAGCTAACAAAACAGCTGCCAAACCAGAGCCCCCAACAGTTTTTTGTTGTTAGGGAAGTTCTGATCTGTGATAACCGCCCAGGCTGCAGGTTAACAGGCCTGATCAACTAAAAGCTGCTTTTTCTCTACTGAATAGAGATGTTTCTTTTCATCAGCATAAAGAGTGGAAAGGGGGAAGGGAAGGAGAAGGAAAAAAACCTGTCTCACTGCATGGGGATGGAGCCAGTCTCTTGATAAGCTTTCAATTAAGAGCAGATTAAAATTAGGTTTATCTTCTCCTGAAAATGGCAATGACGTTAATATAATAATACAATGTAATAACTTAATAACCCAGTTGGAAGTGACTCATCCGCATTAGAAAAATCACAATTTTGCTGCCTAGTTCTGGGGAGGTTAAATGTGCCTGCCCCTTGTTCCTGCAGGTGTGCAGGCACTTGTGGGGACAGGCAAAGCTGGGCAGTAACTCACAGCCTGGCTGCTTCTCCTCCCTGGCTGGTCCTCAGGACAGTCAGATCATTTACCTTCAGGGCTACTGGAAGGTGAGAGTTTGGTCTGGTGTGTCTGGGGAGATGATTAAGGGCTCTGATTTGCCTTGAAATTCAAATCTCCTGATAATTAGCGTATTCCTGGAGGAAGATCTTCACCTGCTGGCAGGCATTGCATTTGGAAGGTAGCCAGGGTTAGTCCAGCTTTCTCTCTCAGTGGCAGACCTACAGTGCTTGCTTCTTCATTAGCCCCTACCCGGTGGGAAGGCCCTGTGTGCTTGGCCCAGGCAACCAGCAAGGGACCAGCAGCATCCAGTGGCCCCAAGGAATGGTGAGATCCCGATCTGACCTGCAGGCAGGAAGTGTGTTTTCTTCTCTGTGAGACCCAGTGTTCAGAACACCTGATGCCTGTGTGCAGGCAAGTGTCACCACACAAGGCACAGCCCTGGGATTTGATTTTGTTCAGGTTGCCTCAGGTGCTGCTTGGGAAAACCAGTTAGATCTGGTCTCCTGGTCTCCCCACTTCTCAGTCCAGCCCATCACATGCATTGAGGACTGTGAAATCTTTTGGCCTTAGTGGGAGTTTATCTCCTTTGTTCAGGTAAAGGAAATAGATTTCCTCTGCCACAGGATAGTGTTAGTGAAAGCTGCTCTGTATGGTATTTGCTACCCTGAGCTCAGGTGTTGACCCCTGCAATTAACCCAGACTGTCACCCGGGAAGAGCCTGATTGAACTGGTGTCATGGGAGAGTGCAGCTGCTTGTTCAGCTCGTGTCTGGATGAGGGTGGATGATCTCAGACATGCCCTTTGGTTTCAGGGACAAAGCTGGTGAATCCATTCCTGCAATCCAGATAAAGTAGCTTTTTCCTGCTCTTCCTGGACAGAAATTGCACTGGTTTGTTTATGTTTGGGAAAAACACAGTCAGAAATGCTTCTTAGTTGTTTTTTTTTTTTAATGAAACCGCCATTTAAGATCAGAGTAGTCCACTTTTCTTCTAATGTTTATGGTGCTTTGAACGCATGATGTAAGTCTGGTTTACAGCTGCTGGAACCTGTAATCCCACTGGAGATTTGGGCCTGCTTCTGCAACAAGCTCCAAGTCCCCTTTTATAAAACTATGTGGCTTTGTATTAAATCTCTGTAAGGGCCAGAAATCGGCCTCCCAAAGGACATATTGCTAGAGCAAAACCTTTGTAGGCACTTCTTTCTGTAAGGACACACTATCTGGAATTAGCCTTGGTGTTTACCAGCTGTTTGACATCACTGCATTGCCAGTTTTTCTACTCGAAGATCTTTACTCTTAATATCAGTTCATTACATCTCCTGCTGATCGGTGCTCTGTGTCAGATGTCAGACCATGCTTCCTACCCCCTTGGAGGGCTGCTTGTGTTCAGTATCATCTGCAGACCCTGCAGAGTGGATGTGATGTGGCTGGTCTCTCACCGACCCTTGGTAGAGGTGACTGGTGCAAGATGCTAACACCATACCTGGTGCTCAGCCCCTCCAAGAAGGTGAGGTGATAAGTGTCAGAAGGAGAGGCAGGAAGGAGCTTCCAGTGCAAGGTAATCCCTGGTGTCTTTAGCTCCCTCTTGGTTAGGCTTTGCTGACTGCTCTCTGGCTTGAGGAGATCTGATTTGGCTGAATGTGATTTTCTCATCTCATTTCACGGGTCGATCAACACTGTAGCCTGGAATTCGTGTCAGGGGAAGGTATTTGTCTCTGTGCCCTTCTCTTCCCTTGTCACAAAAGGCTGTTGACTTGATCCAGAACCTGGGCATTGAGCTTTACCCATGAGAAGTTATAAGATTTAATGGGTTGTCTTCCCAGATAGGGCATTCAAGACCTCTAAATAATAAAGTGTAATGATATAGTAATTTTCAGCTGACAATGCCTAAGCACCTGAATGAGTTACTGTGCTTTTGTGTGCTGACCACTCTGTTACATGCTGGAGGTTTCCTGCGTGTCAGTGGCTTGCTTGTGCCCTTGAGTTTATTTAGCTGAAAACAATGAATTAAAGCAGCTTTCCAGTAAGACAAACACTTACCTGTGCCCAAAGCCAAACCCTTTCAGTGTGGTATTTACTCATGTCTGACCTCTAATGCAGGCCTAACTCTTTACCTTTTGAGTTGAGTGACTCACTGTGATTTACTGCAGCATAGGTCTGCTCAGTCCAGTGCAGTTGCAGGGTGGACAAGTTCAGTGGTACAGAAAGTGAAAAACAGCAATGAGCAACAGAAGTAACAAGGAAAGATCAGCCCAGAGAGAAAAGACCAGATTTCTGTTCCTTGGCACTATGGGCTGTGGTTTTTCCATCCATAAAATAGAGTGTGTAAGACTCTTACAGTCTTCAAACCCTGTCTTTAATTCAGTAACAGCTCTAATGCACTGGAAAGTCATCCCGTGGAGTGTGACAGCACAGCAATGATGTGGCCATGACTCTAACAGTCCCTTGTATTTTTCCCTTTCCCACTCCTAGTTGTGCAGCTGGGAATATTACAGTGGGGAAAAGAAATTGCTTAAAACCAATGAAACCAGGAAGTAGTTAGATCCTGTACAATAGCCATGGGAGAGCAAAGGAAAACCAGGGGAAATAGGGAAAGGAAATGAAACATGGCATCAGTGCTGGCAGCAGGAATCCATTTGTCCATCCTGCACTGACCTTGGAGCTCAGTTCCTTTACCCTGCTCTGGTTTGATTGGTCACTCAACACCCATCTGGGATCAGGAAAAAGTGTCCCTCATTCCTGTGCCTTGTCTGAGGTGACACCTGTTGGGTTGCTTTTCACCACACATTGTATTGGTGACCTGGTTTCTTTGTGCAGAATCTTGTGATGGCAAAAGTGAGGGGACAGTCCCTGTGGCCCCCAGGCTTGTGTCTCACCTCATGTGTCTGTCTATGCCAGAGTCTGTGTCTTCAGTGCTTACTGGGGTCTGCATCTGTTAGAGGGGCTACCTGTGTCAGGAGACATTGTTGCTGAAACTCAGGGCTTAACTTTGCAGCCTCTGCAGAACTGGTTGAACACTCCTTTCCTTCAACTGTCCGGGGATAATGAAGGCATCAGTTTCTTGTTTGGATTTATGCTGCTTTAGAACATTAAGCTGTGGGCTGCTTTGGGGTGCTTCTGTGTCCCATCACCCGTGTCCCATGACAGCAGATTTGGTAAGTGCCTGCTTAGCTGCCTTTCCCTCTAGATACTCACCAGCAGAACAACTGCATAGATTTGTTAATGCTGTCAGGGGAAAAGAAAAATCATAGGGTATTTTGCAATAGGGGTCTGATTTTTATTGTGGCAATGATATAGGCTGTTTTCTTGAGCTTTGGCCTGTATTGTTTTGGCCTGATTTTGAAGTACTTGTTTTTTAGTAGTTTTCCATTGACTGATACAGAAGGCTACTTGTAAAATTGTAATAGAGAAATTAAAATGTTTCACTCTATAGAAAAATAAGATGTTCATGTTGTGCATCATAAATAGGGAAATTTAGTCCTTGACAGCAAGAACAAGCTTGGCTGATTGTGGATCTTTGTGAGGATGCTATTTAGCTTTGTCCCCTCTCAACAGCAGTCGGGACCAGACCTCCTACTTGTGTATGTGAAAGCTCCTTGTCTTTATTCCTGAGCAGCCAGGGCTAGCCAGCATTGATAACTGTGTTCAGAGCTCAATAAATGGTGTTTATTGTTGTTGGAAAAAAGTAATTCCCCTTCTGGCAGTGAAGAAGGTGTGATTTGTAAATAGAAGTCTGGGAGCAGTGCTGTGGCTGCAGATGCAGTGAGGGTTTGACAGAAAAGCGGCGGAGTTGGATTACGTATGTGTTGGTGTGAGGGAGCAGAACAGCCCTGTCAAAAGGCAGACTCTGCTGGAGACACTGCCCTGGATGATACCTTGCAGGTAGCAGATAATGTGCAAAATGGCTCATGCACCAGCCATGCTTACTAAGGGGGAATTCTCCAAATTACGCAGGACTGGGAAGACAACTTCATAGAATCATAGAATCAGAGAATGGTTAGAGTTGGAAGGGACCTTAAAGATCATCAAGTTCCAACCCCCCTGCCATGGGCAGGGACACCTCTCCCTAGAGCAGGTTGCTCCAAGCCCCATCCAGCCTGGCCTTAAACACTTCCAGGAATGGGGCATGAACAACTTCCCTGGGCAACCTGTTCCAGTGCCTCACCACCCTCACAGGAAAGAACTTCTTCCTAATATCTCATCTAAATCTCCCCTCTTCCAATTTAAAACCATTACCCCTTGTCCTGTCACTAGACTTCCTGACGAGTCCCTCCCCAGCTCTCCTGTAGACTCCCTTCAGATACTGGACCTTCATTTGACATAATTTCAAACATGAAATATCTTTAAGAAAAGTATCTTAAATTGGCCATATTGTAGACACTGAGATGCTTACTAAGGCTTATTACACAGGTTGTGGCTACGTTTCTTTGAACAGATGGTACTGCTTGTGTTGGAGAGTGGTGTTCTTTCAGATGCTCTCCAGTCATCTGACATGGTTTTGCAGGTTTTCAGCTCTCAAGAGACTTTGCTCTGTTCTGGTCTCCCACCTGGGGTGTCTTTGTCATTAATTTCCTCTGGAACAGAAAGACCTGAGCTGCCAACTCAGATGCTGGAGGAGCATTTGGGAATGTGTCACTTGCCCTATTCCTGCAATTTCCCCTGAGCGTCTGCCTTTGGCTGCAGTTGGAGGACAGGCTCCTGACCAAGGTGGACATCCATCCATCCTGGCAATGCTGTTCTTCTTTAATTATTCCTGTTTATTTCTCTCCCACCTCATCTCTGTGCTGAGAAGCTGTTTGAGGATGTATGTTGGCCTCTTCCCAACTTGAGCCTGGCATCAGCTACGGACTGGAGGTAGAGGGGACAATGAGCAACTCGAGTACTGATCCCTGGCTGCAGCAACCTCACAGGAGAAGCTTCCCTTTCTTAAATATAGGATTCTCACAATAACTGCAGATATGCTGGATCGTCCCTCACAGCACTTATCACCCTGATGTGTGCTGTTGGCTTCCTGCCCTGGGCCTGGCCACTACTTAGTTACAATATAGATATTTAGTCTGTTTTAATCTGTTCCTCACAAATCAATCCCAGAACCCTCCCAGCCATTTCTGCTGCTTTTCTTTCAATGCCATTCAGTTTGTCAATACCCAGCCTGCTGCTGGGGATTTAAAAAATTGTATGTGTACTTTTAAGCAAGCAGCTCTCTGTACTGAGCTCTTGGACAGCAGCAACTGAAGGCTGTGTGTGTGGAGGTGTACAGGGAGTGGAAAAGGGAGGAAGATCCACCAGAATGCTTACTTTCTCTCCCTGACCCTGTTGAGGACCTGCTTGGAGCCCATGCCTCGTTTCAGATCTGTCACCTCAGTCATCAGGGAGCTGCTGGAACAGGCTGGGAACAGGCTGTGCTGGTGCCAATGGTGCTACACAAAAAGGCATTCACAAATAACGAAGCCCTGAAACACCCTGAGCAAAAGTGTCAGCAGTTTGAATTGGGGTCAGTTGTGCTGTGGAGAGAAGAGGGCCGGGCTGGGGGAGTGGGGAAGAGACCTCCAAGGCAGTGGGGAGCAAATCTGCCTCCGCTGACTGTCCCTGGGAAAGCTAAGCTCTGGCAGGGGTCCTTAATCAGGCTCTGGTCACCCCGGTTGTCTTCAGGGCTCACGTGGATACCCTAAAAACCATGTTCCTAGCCACAGAGCTCGGCTTTCTGAGGCTGCTGTAGGCAAACATGCAGCTCACAAACCAGCAGCTCATGTAGCCTCCTGACTGTCTGCAATGCCCTGGGATAAGTTACCACCTTGCTTCCTGCCTCAGTTTCCCCTTTTTTATAACAGCATAATAACGCTGCTGTATCAAGGGGAGGAGGTGAGGTGAGGAAGGATGTTGGTGTCATTATGGCTGTCCCCACCTGATGGGCTGCTGCTTGCTGGGGATGACAGAAGGTTGGTTTTGAGACTAAGGCAGAAGGATTTGCCATCAAACCAGTGGCTGTCTCTGACCACATGATGACACCTCTTCACAGGTTTTCCTTAAAACATGAAGGCAGATCCCACCAGGTCCAAGCAACACCAAGAGCTTTTGAAGCTTGGTTCTGTTCCAGCTGGTCTGTGCTCCCCATCTGAGGGTGTCAAGCCTCTGGCTAAAGGGAGCTCTTCAAGTCACATCATAAGGACCCATTACAGCAAGGTATGTAAAACATTGGCTTCCTGTGGGTTGTATTTGCTTCCTGAATCAACTATGAGGGAAGAAGATAAGATTTTTAGGGCTGTACTGAGCTGGAGCCAAGCCTGCCCCTGCCTCCCAGGTATTTGATAAGCTGCTAGACGACTTTGCCAGCAAAATTTCTCTGCAGTGCAGTACCCAGGCTTAAGCCACCAGTGCTACCTGCTCTGAAGACATGAGATGCAGACCGGAGCACACGTGGGATGTAGTGTTGCTGTTCCCCATACCAGAATGGTTAGCAAGTGTGCAGATACCAGCTGGATGTGTGTCCAGGGTTATTACAAGTGCAATCACCAAATGCTTTCTCCTGAAACCCTGGGGCTGCTTTGCAGCAAATTAAAAGAGAGAGCAGAAGCCCATATGCTATTTCACTGGTTGAAGAGGGGAGAACAAATTAAAGTGCCTGTTTCAGTGCAGTGAGGCAGCTGTGCTCTTCTCAAGGCAGTTCCTGAGAAGCCACCTATCCATGCTTGATGGAGGGGAAAGCATCTGGCCCAGCAACAGCCAGTTAGCCAGAAGTGGAGGGGCTGGCTAATGCTTGCTGTTGAGGAAGTCTTTGGATGACAGTTTGGCAAAGACTGCGGGGCAGATGCAAGCCCCAGATGCTCCCCACTAAGCAACGTCAGGTGCCTTTCATGGGATTGGCATGTGCCAAGGGAGAAGGGACTATGACTTATGCAAAGGGGCTTTTTAGGGCTCAGCGGCAGTGGGTGTTAGGTGTTCAGTGGGATTTATTCACTGTTGGTTATGACTCTGAGTTACCATCAGCAGAGTGAACCTGGGGAACTGGGCTGCAGGAATATCCTTCAGCTGCTTCCCTGCAAAGGCAGACAGCTACTTAAAGAGCCTGTAGTGGTTTTTAAGCGGTACAGACATATTATGTATATCATGTTACTGTTAAGCCTTGGTGCACTCTGGAAATGTCTGGCATTCTTATTCTTCTGTTAGCAAAATGAGATTTAGGAAGTTTAAGTGACCAGAATCCCAATAGAATTCTGCATGAGGAGAAAATGGAAAGGTGGGGGTGTTGTCATGCCTTGCCACAAGCATAAGCAGTGACAATCAGATGTTGCTAACTGTGCTTGTTCTTTAGTCTTATACAGTTTTCATAATAGAAACAGAGTTGGAAATTAGAGAAAATGTCACTTCAGTTTTAATAGATAACAAGAATCAAGTCACTGAAAGCATGTAATCCCTCCCTGTATAAGTAGATGCTGGGGATGTTTAACCGTTTCAACACGCAAAATACTGTAAGGGTACTTTGTTTTAACCCCCCACTGATAGTGCTTTAAGATCACATGAGATGATTAAATTAAATTAAACCGAACCACACCAAATCTAGGCTGGAGTTTCTCTTACTTGGCCTATAGGAGCTTATACTTTGGAATGAGTTTACCCTGTGATATGCATGTTTTTGGGTGCCAAGAAAAGTTGCTGTGTTATCAGGAATTGTTAATTTGCTAAGCAGTGTCTGCCTTTCTCCTGAAAAAGTTCTTGTGGATCCACAGTCAAGAAAAGGTTGCAAATGATTGTGTATAAAGGGCTTACTGCTTTAAAACAAAATAATAGTTCCTTGCCTTTTCCAGGTGAAAACTTGTTCCAAAGATAAAGTGATTGGCTGAAGGTCCCTTAGAAAATATAAAGCAGAGACAGGAGAGGAACCCAAGTCACCTGATGCCCATTTGACGCTCTCTTAACAAAACTGCCTGCCTGCATTATGGGAAACTCAGCAAAAACCACGGCTAATGAAGCTGCCCAGCTGCCTGGAAGAATGACTCTGCTGCTATACAGCAGGTAATCCTTTAGATTTAAGAAATGGCATAACTTGTAAGGAGGAAGTTTACAAAATATGTCATCTGAAGACACTGCCATGTTTAATGCATTTGGTGCCAATGATTTGCTTTCCCTTGCTATACTGTTTACAGAGCAGCTGGTGCAGAGCTGTTGAGCTTGCTATTGAAGATGAAAGGCTGGTTGTTTTTCAAAGCCCTTTGTGCCTCTTTGCTCCTAACTGGAGCAGTGCAGATGCTTTTTATTTCCTTTATCACTGGAGGTCTGAAGTCCTTTCTCTAAAGATTTCCTCAATTCAAAGGAAAATTTCTCTTACTCTTAGTCCCAAAAGACCTGGAGGGTCTTTGCTCTTTTGTTTGGGCTGAAGACTCCACAGGCAACTGCCAGTGCCTTCGAAGGACTGCTGAAAACCTTTAACCCCCAGACAGCCGCTGTCCCATCTGAGGTCCTTTGATGAAAGCGTGAGGAATTCAGTCTGTCCTGCTCATGTCTGTGGCCTGGGAATGAGAGCACCTCTCTTGAACTATGTAGATGCAGTGAAAAATTTCCGGGGAGTATTTATTATAGGTGTTTACAATGGTGTATAAAGGATGGAGTTTCATCCCTCAAAACTGTCACAGAGAGCATGTGTTAGGTGCTGTACAAATTCCCTTGAAAAGATGCTCACTAAAGTTGTTTAAAAACCAAGTAATCAAGGCAGTGGAATCTTCCCCAGTTCAAAGTGGAGGCACTGAAGCTATGGCAGGTCAAGTAATTTGCCCAAGATCATGACAGGAAGATGAGACACAGCTGAGAATCAAAAACAAGGTGCTGCTTTGGTACCTTAACAATCTGATTTTCCTCTTGTGTGCCATCTCCTATGCACTGAAATAGGCTGAATTACAGGATTTTCTCTTTCATATAGTCTGGCAGCTGGTGGTTCTGTTACTTTGGTGGAAGAGCTACCTTAGAAATCTCTCTGATCAGCCATTAAATCTGCATGATCTCACCTTTTTTGAAATGTTTTAGCCAATGAGTTCCTTTCACAGACCAGCCTAGTTGGTCTTTAAAGGCAGTCTGAAGGGCTGTCCCTGTGATGCCTGTTCCAAGCACGGAGCCTTCCCACCCAGCCTGTGCCAGTGGGGTTAACTGTCAGTCAAACCAGCGCTCCTAAATGGCTCTGTTGGCCAACTGGAAAGCAGTCCATGCAAATCTCGTAATGAAGCCATACTGAAAAGAACTGGATCCTGAGTGTTCTCCAAAGCTCTCCCCATCAGTGCATTCAAGTGACTTCTGATGGATGAAACGCTCTTCAGCTAAATGTGCTTTTCATCCATAAAGGTGTTTTCTGTAAATGATTTATAGAAGCGATTCCAGCTGGTATTTTTCAGGTTGCCCTGTAGCCCTGCTGCCAACACACACCCCTTGCTGACCACACAGTAGAGCCCCAGAGAGGAGCTGCAGCTGAGCTGCTTGTGAGTTGTGAGGGGCTGAAAAGCTCATAGCCCGGCCACTCTCATCTTTGCTGAATGGAAGAAAATCAGTCCCAAAGTTGCAATGTTCACAGTGGCCAGGGTTGGTCTTGCTCTCCTTGCTGAGCAGTTTGAACCCTGAGCAAAGGGTGACTTGATACTGAGTGTGCTGAATCGAAGGAGGAATGCCATTTCCACTTTTAATGTTCTCCCCTTTACCGGAAAGTGGCAGCACCTGGACACTGGAAGATCCAAGCAACTCTCCACCTGTTCCTGTAAATGGTTTCCATTCTGTTTGATTTCTTGGGTTAGTGTTTACACAGCAAACCACATGCAGAATGTACACAAACATCTTCCTCCTGTGCATCCACGTGTGAACTACTTCTTTGCTCGTAGTGATTACCCATTGCAGAATTGAAATTAGAAATGCATGAGTGTGAGGAGGGCCGCACAGCTGCCAGAGAAAACTTATGTCCTGCATCTTAAGTATCAGGTCACCAGAGAACTGTGTAAAAAGTAATCAAAACGCATACGGCTACCACTGAATGTGACTGCCTCTTAGCAGATAATGTAGTTCTTTTTCTCTTGGTTACATTGGGCCAACTTGCATGATGTCAGTGCAAAAAACATTTCCCCAACTCAAAGGACTAGCTTCAGTCATACTGGAATTCTGTACAGAACTGGAGACTTAATGTGAATCTTTAAAGTCCTGGAGCATTGCCCTCACTTTGCTTTCTCAAACAGCCCAGTCTGAGAACGGCACAAATTCTCTAACTGATTCTGTTACCAACTTTACTGATTTCTTTTTTAAAAAGGTTTCTCTGATTTTTATTTTGTAAATTTTAATCGCTTCATAAAATATCCCAAGTGCACTAAATATGTCATCCCCTGCTGCAGAACTTGTTTGGCTTAATTATTAAAAGATTGATCACCCCTGGCAACAGGCATAAAAGTTTGAACTGTACATAACTTTTCTCTGTACTAATGCAATACATGTGGATTTACTTTTACAGTGGTAGTTTTAGCAGCAATCTCAACCAACACCATGTTGATGATCAGACAAATCTTCCTTTAAACAGAAGTGCAGTGCAAGTGAGCTAGTTAGTGTTATGGGCACATTATTGTCTTTATTTTCTGCAATCAGCTTTTATTCATGCTTTTACAGTAGGTATAAATTTTTATATTTCTTTAGGCAAGCAGAAGAGTGAGCTGAACTTCTAGAAAATTACCTGAAATAGTCTTTGGTGATAAGAAATAGGCAGTCCTGTGCAATATGTGAAAGGTCAATGGATTAGAGTGCTGAGTTCTGCAAATGGGCAGCCCTGCTATGCTGGGGGTGGCAGTCAGGCAACTGAAAAAGAAAAACTTGACCTGGGGGTGTGTGTTCAAAGTGTGTCAGGGTGTTTTCTGTATGGATGTGTGTTGGGGAATTTGGGGGGGGAGAGGAAAAATGGTGGGGAAAATACCATGTGGCATGAGGCACAGCTACTGGGTGAATGGTGTTTGGAAGAAGAACGATCTTGCATGAGGTTGGAGGACTTGCTCCTGTGAGATCTGGGCTCCCTCAGCTGTACCCTGTCCTTACCCCTAGATTCCAGGCTGCCCTCAGCTGTGACCATGTGTAGGAGAAGGGAGAGAGACCAAGGAAGTGGCTTTGTACCTTTGTGTGATACAGTGACAACTGCAATGTGCAGAGAAGAGCAACTCTGGAAAGTGCTGGTTAGAGGCAGCCAGTTTTATTTTCCCATCCTTTTAACAATGTTACTTTTAAATTTGAAAGATATCATTGAGATTCAGTTTCAAGGGCACTCCCTGTGTGGAAAAGTTTGTTCCTTCGCATCGCTGTGTTCCTGAGCTGCGCTGGCTCAGACAAGCAATGTGGCAGCTCTCACTTGCGTTGCTTTCAAGGGTGGAGCTTTTGTTTCTCCTGTTTTCGAAGTCCAGCCAAAGGAGCCTTAGTCAGTCACAGGATGCCCCACATGCCTCTCTCTGGAAACTCTAGATGGATTTATGCTTGTGGTTGATCTGGGGATCACCACTTTACTTCTGTCAGGAGCATGATTCTTGTTGTCTCCTAGGAGAATCTGTGCAGCTGAACATCTAGGCAGACGTGTTTATTATCCTTTCTGCTCCTTTAATATCTGGATAGTCCTTTGCCATCCTCTTCTAAAACAAGACCACCCTTGAATGAGTTTGAATGCTACATGCAGTGTGTTGCTCCACCTAAGGGCAACTGTTCTGTGTGCATGGCTGCCTGCTGGAAGATGCTAAAGTCTTGAAGCTGACCCATCTCAAATAGGAGTCACTGCCCTGTGATTTCTTCTCTGTAATCTTTCAAACCACCCCCCTGTCTGCCTGCTGTTTTGTAAACTCTCTTGAAAGTTGGTTGCAAAGTGCTATCGTTGCAGTTTTCAAGCAAAAGGAGAGAAATGCCTGTGGCAGATTCAGTTCAGTATAACTGAAGGCAGTGACATTCATTACATTATTGTTGGCCTTTCCATCTCTGGTCCTTTATATTTTTTTATGAGTAGCAAGATGACAATAAGTCAGCTTAAGTTGACTGCTCTTTGCCTGAAGGGCCATGCCAGTGTATCAGGAGATGACTATGTGATGGCCTCCCAGACAATTTGAATGTTAAGCCTTGTAAGTTTGCCAGTCTGGAAGATTCCTCATTAAATCAGTTCTCAGAAGTGCAGGGTCAGATCCCAAGGTAGAAACAGCCTCTTTTGCAATGAACAGGGATGGGCTGAGCCATGGCCTGGTCTCTCAGGCCTGTTCTGGTTTGTAGAATAACCCATTTTCTCTGACAGGAGGAGGTTGCAACCTTCTCAAGTTGCTTAGTCAAATTGGTTCACTTAGTGATGGTTAGATGGATACAGCAGCCTGGCTCACTTTGTCCTAGACAGCCGTGTCTCCAGGGTCTCTGAAGTCATCTTCTCTGCAGTCACTGACAGATGGGACTGGCTTTGATACCTGCTTGCTTTTTCCTTGTAGACTCAAATGGAATCAGTAGCTTACTTTAAGTGGGCTGCTGGAAAGCTGCTGAATGGCAGTACAGTTGTATTTTGATGCCAGTGGGCTGATTAACTTGTCTGTCAGGGCTACAATGAGCATGGAGAATTCTGTAGCTGATGGAAAGGGAAAAGAGAAGGGATGGAGAGTCTATGGATCAATGGCCTTCCACATGTTGAAGAACAGAGAGGCAAACTCATCTGTCAGCTGATAGTGATAGCCCATCATCATGGTTCTGGAGTGACTTGGAGGAAAAAATACTTTCCAACTGCATGCTGGAAGCAGAAGGCTCAATGAAGTGTGCTTCTGTTGTGTGCCCTGAAGCCAAAAACATTTATTTCAGGAGCAACCCAGTGCTAGCAGTGACCTTTTGTATCCTGCCCTTCTCTGGGGCAGGTGCTTGGCTCATGCTCTGTGTAAGCCAACCCTTTGTCTTGGTTTTGACTTTCCTTTGCCTTCCCATTTCTGACACACATTAGTTCGTCACATGTCAAGTTACTTTCATCCTTATTGCCTGCCAGGGTGGGGCATGGGCCAAAAATAGAGTAGAGCAGAAGGTACCACATGTATAGCCTGCTTTCACTGTCCAGATACAGCAGTCCAAGCCTGTGATCCCAAAGCTCTTTCCTTAGCCTGTGAGCAGGCAAGGAGCCTGTTGTCTTCAATGACTCTTCTGCCTAAGGAAGCACTTTGTGAGTTGTTCTACATGTGATGTGTTAGGTGATGCAGACTTGCCTCTCTCCAGGCCACTGGTCCAGCCTCTGATGGAGAAGAGGAAGTGTTCAGTGTGTTGTCTAAGCTGTGTTTGGCCATCCTGCTGTTTGGGCAGACCTGCTGCCCTTTGCTGGCTTGGACATCAATACCAGCTGGCTCAGGCAACCACCCAGAGCATCTGCCACAGCTTTACAAAGCAGCTGCAGCTTTCAGTGGCATGGCCAGAGTCATCTGTTCTGCATGAATGAAGCTGACCAGCATCTGGCACATCTCTGCACTGCTGGGATATGTTGTAAAGAGAGAGGAACCAAATACTGCAACAGCCTGACTCTAGAGCAGGATTTGGTCACTGTAAACAATAATTCTTCCCTTACATGGTTGCCTTTGAGCTTTGGACCAGAAAGAGCTGGGCTTCTTTCCCATTTAAAGCCAGCTGGATACACGATGTCTGGCAGAGTCACAGTATCTGTCACATAGGAAGTTTTTTTGGGTGCTCATGGCATCAGTTTCAGTGATGGGTGCTTTCTCCATGGAGAAGTTTGCTCTGGCAGTCAGCACATAGCTGAGGTATCCGAGGATCTGCCCCAGCCCAGGAGGGCTAGATGGGGTGGATGGGTGGGTAGATCTGGTCCATGCAAGCAGCACACAAGTACATACAGATGTGTATACATCCACACATTTTAATATGCCAGCCTTGGAGCCCAGTGGCACACTCCAGGCTTAAGTTGTGGATGGCATAGGGGGCTACAGAAGATCCTGTGCAAGTAGCCATCCTTTTTGCTCTGCCCTTCTCTAGCAGCAAACACAACATTTACTGAAGAGACAGCCGGGGCAGTGTAAACCTGTATTGCTACTCGTTGGTGATAACTTGCCTCATTGCATGTGCTTTGTTGACACCAGTATATCATTAGCGAGGTGGAAAAGTGGCAGGGGACTACACTGTCAGTGCAGCTGTCTCCAGCTCTAGAAGATCCAGGAATGTAACGGTCTTAGAGCCTCAGAGATGCACATTTCCACCCTACCAGAATGTCTGAGATTTAGAAAGTCTTCCTGTCCTGAAGTAAAACAAGCTGCCTGCATTTTGAAAAACTGAAAAACATGGCTTGAGTCAGTCAAAATGTTTTTGATGTGTTTTATTTCAATTGTAAGCTTTTACTATGTGCTTGCGGATTTTTAAACTGTAACAACTAAAATCTTTGAAATTATGTTATGTTATGATTGCAGCCTTCCAGTACCTGAAGGGAGCCTACAGGAGAGCTGGAGAGGGACTCTTCATCAGGAAGCATAGTGACAGGACAAGGGGTAACGGCCTTAAATTGGAAGAGGGGAGATTTAGATTAGATATTAGGAAGAAATTCTTTCCTGTGAGAGTGGTGAGGCACTGGAACAGGTTGCCCAGAGATGCTGTGGCTGCCCAATCCCTGGCAGTGTTTTAAGGCCAGACTGGATGGGACTTTGAGCAACCTGCTGTAGTGGGAGGTGTTATCCCTGCCCGTGGCAGAGGGGTTGGAACTCAATGATCTTTAAGGTTGCTTCCAACTCTAACCATTCTGTGTATTTGAATAATTTTGAAACTTTATTCTCTCTCTCATTTATTAAAGACAATCTTCTCAATTCCTTTCCACTGCAAGCCCACATTTTTCCCCAATCTAAGTGAATACCTACTTCCCACTTTAAAAAAAAAGATAATCAGTTGATATAATCTAAATCTGCTTGATTCAATTAGAAAGAGCTTTTGTGGAGCTGCACAGTTAGGGAGTTTATCTCTCAAATGCTAAATGATGGCAAAAAGGTGGACTGGACATAAAATTAGCCTAGAACCAGTTTTTCCTGGCTTCTAGCTCAGTTTTAAATTCTGTCTTTGGTTTTAGTCAGAGAATCACAGTAAGAAGCCTCATAAAGCAGCTAGAAATTGATAGTGAGGCACCAAACAGAGATGTGCATCCACGTGTTTTACAGTCCTAACTGCAAGCAAAGGCATTAACTACTCATTTACTAGCAGTTGATTCCAAATCCATATAAAGGGCTTTGAGAAAACATATGTTCTTGAGTTTTACCATCAGCCACTTCTTTCCTCATACTGGGTCTTGTAGCTACTTGGCTAATACTGTGAGGTGCAAGGATGGATCTGTTCAGTTCTTGCAGCATGTGTTGGTTTTTAACTAGTCTTTTCTCCAGCTCTTTAGAGTAAATATGTTCAATCCTTACAGCATTTATTGTTTTTTACCCAGTTTTTCCTCCATCTCTGCATCCCTGCCACACGGAACTGTCCCTGTGGTGAAAACCCACTGAACTCAGTGGAGTTACACTCTTCTGTCTGTGGATCTGGTCCTACAGGCTCCTCTTGGTCTCCTGCAGCCCCCTAAGCCGTGCCACATCTTAAACCTGGAGTGTGCCACTGGGCTCCGGGGCTGGCATATTAAAATGTGTGGGTGTATACACGTTTTTAGGTGTTTTAATGATATAGCTGTAATTGTTTGAACAGTTCACCTGTGGAGGAATTTTGCTGAGATATAAAGGAAGCACCTGTCTGGCAAGTTACAGCAAAAGAAATCTCTGCCATAACCAATAATAACAAACCCCACAAATTACTCAATTAAAGCAAAACTCATCTTTAATCACAAGTCAATTTAAGAGGCCTTTGGGACTTCTGAGAAGGATGAACTCCTAATGAGTGCAAAGGGAATTGCTCCTGTTTATTCCAGGGTTGAAGTTGCCCCAAAATTTTCAGGTGCTAATTTTGAAAAAAGAGAATCAATCATTAGTTTTTAATAAAGAGCTTGTTCCCTGGGAGATGGGAGGAGGGACTGAAAGCATTTGCCCATACGGTTTAGACTTAATTAGTGTACTGATCAGGGAAAGTGTGCAAAAACCGTACAGTCAGATGAATTTCTTATTTATCCTCCAAACTAGTAATTCAGAAAAAAAATGCAATTTCTTTCAAATCTGAGTTCCAGGTGACTGCCTTTTATCTGAGCTCCATTAAATTATTCCCCTGCGAAATTCTCATGAAATAGGCTGTTCGCTCCAGCAGCCATTGACTCCCTCAGATCACTGTGAAACCAAAACATTCTATTTTTATTAGTAATGATCCGACTTCCACCCTGGTGATGGGAGGGGCTTGAGGAGGGTGTTTGTGTCTGGTTTTCAACCTCCCGCACTGAATCGCTGTTTCTTCACTAGCGGGGGCAGAGGCTGGATGAGCTGGTTCCTGCACATCTCCCTGGCTGTGGGAGGCACTGGGGTACAACAGAAAGGTGTGAGAGCTTGTGGAGGTGCTGCTACCTCCAACCAAGTCCAGAGGCAGAATTCTTGGTCTCACATTCACTGCACATGCTTGTAGCTAGATCTTTCTCACCTTCATTCCCACCACAGTGTCATCAAGGTTTCCTCTCTTCATTGTCAGTTATGATAATTTCTTTCATCCTTGGTTGCCTGATGTGATTCGTCCCCAGGGTTTATTTCTGCATGGCAACCACTAGAAATAATTTCCCTGCAGTTTCCCATTCATTCTGGACCTGCACACTGCAAATTTCCTACATAGCCCTTTCTAAAAACACAGATTTATTTGGTTTTACTCACTCCAGTCAAAGTAGCTGTTCTGAAATCCCACAGAGATGGAGCTTGGGGGCAGACAGATGTGATGAACTGGGGCTGCTCCACATACCAAATGCAGCTGGCTGAAAATAACCTTGACCTTGTTATAAACTGAAGTATTGTCCAGCCCTGTTTTCACTGACCTGATCTGTTAACATGCTGGGGGGACTGGGCAGGAGAACTGCTTCAGCATTTTCTAGGTGGCGTTTGTTTGGGGCATGATTACCTTGACATTCCTTGTGCATAAACTCTGAGGCAGAATGAATATTTTGTAAAGCTTTTATTACCTCTGTCTATGATTTTCATGGCAAATTGAGCTCTCCTCATGTTGTATTGCTTTTCTTCCTTACTCTCCTTGGTGACCTCACAGTCATCAGTGCCTGAATTCCTGCTCTTATGTATGTCATACCTTCTCTGCTGTCTCTGAGGAGGGCTCTGTATTCATGATCCAGCGAATGTGACTTTGACAGTAGTTACTGGGGTCTGATGGTCAGCTCACATGGCTTGAGGAGACAGGTCTATCTAGGTGTGTAGAAGACCCCCGAAGTCTGGGATTCCCTACCAAGAGCAGCAATGGGAACTGCAAGCTTGTTCTAGGGCTTTCGGGCTCCTGCCTCTGCTCCAGGGAGCCTGTAAGGTCCCAGACTCCAAGGCTATGCAGGGTCCTCTCTATGGAAAGGAGCTGGGTCCCCTGGGTGGCCAGATGGTACTGAGGTCTGGGGACCCAGATGTCCTAACTGCAGTGCAGTCCTGCCAAGACCCAAGAAGAAGATTCTTTCTATTAAACCATTTTATTACAGGTTTAGCTCCACAGACAAGGTGACTCCTCCTTTTTGTCATCAAAATAGGTGAGAGGAGAATCAGGCTCTTAATCTCAAGTGATCCAATGGCATCTTATCATGTGCTCTGAATTACTCTGTCCCAACCATCTTGAATGTCTGGTTTATCTCCTCTAAAATGATCAGTACACTGCTCATCAATCAGCCTTATTGAAGAACTAACATGCCACAGCTGGTTTAGCAACCTGAGCATTGGGGCTGAAATAGTTGCAATCTCTGGAGTCCTGTGCCTGAACCAGGAGGGAGCTGCTGGTGCCTTTGAGATGCTTGGGTGCTGTGGGGATGGGGGCACGGAGTGCCTGGATGGACAGCCAGCTGGCCACCTGTATCAATCAGGCTCTGTCATTCTGCAGGATACCAACTCTCAGGAACGGTAAATTTCATTTTTACAGTGGATTATGAAGGCAAGGCTGACAAAAGTGAAAACATCTCTCTTGGTGCATTTAAAGAACCCAGGTTATTTTGCCTTAGGAATACAGCTCTACCTGCCTGGCTTATTCCTACTTCGCTGCAAGCTGCACTTGAATGGCAAAGTGATTCTTGCATGTGTAGAAAGTGGGGGGTACCTGAGAAATGTTTGGCACTCACAGGAGGACTGGCTTTTTGGAGAAGCTGAGTAGTCAGTACAGCACTTTTCCTTCCTGCTTGCCATTCTGCAAAGCCTAAATCTAATTTTAGGCATTAATCTGAATATGATCTCTTGAAAACATATGGCATCAATTCAGATTTCTCATCACTTTTGGAAAGTTGGCTTGATACAGGCAAGCCCTTAGATTTTCTTTCCATTTACCAACAGGGAATGTGAAAAAAGGAGGAAGCTCTAGGGCTGAGAGAGACCAGGTCCAGCAAAGCTAGCTCCAACACGATTCCTGTTTTAGCTTTGTCCTCCCTGTGGGACCAGCTCTTTCTACTGGAGCCCTGCTCTGGAGCATGTGCAAGTCAGAAAGAGACCCCACCGATAACTCTACACTTACAAAGATACTGAGTGGTACAGAAAATACGAAGACTCCCCTGAAGTACATGGATGATGAATTAAAGAGTTAAAGAATTGCCAAGAAGCTTTATGTTTGCAGTCAGAAATCAGAAAGGGGAGGTTCACTAGTACATTTCTCTGGCCAAACCCGCAGATGAACTGAAAGCCTTCAGGGACAACAAACAGAACAATGTTAGTGTGCAGCCAAGAGCTTGTTTCACCACTTGTTCTCTATACGTCACCATGGTGTAAAAGTGTTGCTGTGGGTACAAGAAGAAATAACTTCATATTAATTCCTTACATACATCTCAGACACATCGCAAAGTTTAAACAGTTCGTAGTGCTCTTTTTTTTTTGTCTTGGACCACTTCACTGCTTCCTCCATGGAAATCCCTGCATCTGGGGACGCTCCACCAACACGTTTCTTTGATACTTGTTGCAGATATTTCCGTAAGTAACATGCTTTGATTGTGTTCCTGTTCTTTCTGTGTTCCCTGGCTGGAAGTGCTCACGCAGACAGATACCATGTGAGGAATGTTTGTGGGAGTGGGCTTTTTTGAGGCAATCATCCAAAATATCCATGAAAGAGCTTCAGAATGAGAGTTTCTATTTCTAAGATATATGCTTATCCAGGTGAAAAACTCTGAAGCGTGCAACGTAACTTATGTGTCCTGTTGTGCCTGTTTATATTGAAGATCACTAATGCTGTTGAAGTTCCTGAAATTGTTTGCAGAAACTGCTGGAGAAATAATTTTGAAAAACAAATAAACCTAAAAAAAACCCCACCTCTGTTCACGGGTGGGGGGGAAGCAAAAGGCAGAAAATGAGTAAGATGCTATTATTTTTTGTGAATTAATCACCCATCTCCAGATCTGACAAAAAAAAAAAAAAAAAACAAAAAAAAAAAACAAACCTCAGAGGAGGCTGGAGTCTCTTTTTGCTCTATTTTCAGTCACTGCTGGAAGCAAAAGTGCAGAAATCTCTCTGCAAAGCGCATTCTGATGAGATTTCCAGCCAGTTTCATGAATCAAGTTGGTTTGGATTAACTGTGAATAAGCCCTTGGGCAGAACTAGCAAATCATGGGTTCATTGATCACAGACACTTCTGTGCATGGGGTCTGACCCAATGCTCAATAAAGGCAATGAGAAACCTACTGGGGCAGCTTATCCGATAGATGTGGAGCCTCTTTTCTCTTTTCTCCAAAGCAGCTGGAATAATTTATTTCCAGACACTGGAAACTGGATGGGAGGGAATTTTGCTTAAGGTCCATTCACCTAATTTATATGGGTTTGCCTCAGGCCCAGGGACAAGTTTTTTGCACTGTACACTCCTCATTTAAACAACTAGCAGATGAGACCTAGTGAGAATCAAGCTCATCTTCCTGCTGCTCTGGTGCCTTGTTTCCTAGCAGTAATCAAGAGGGAAGCATGCCTACTTCTTCTGGGATCGTTTAACTGTGGGGACAACTTCAGGGTTGTCCCTGGCAGCTGTCTTCACAAGTAACATGTTTTTCAAGTTATGCCCCTCTATTGATCCCTTGTCTGAGCAATTTCAGCGGTGCTTGCTCTGAGCCCAAAGGTGTCTGCAATCAAGCCCGTAATGATATTGGAGGAGAGCACTGTTTTAAAGAGCTGCCTCTCCTGAAGCGTGCTGTGTGTTTTAAATGTGATAGGCTACACGGGAGGACCCAAACCAGAGGCATTTGAGAATGCTTAGAAACTTTTGATTCTTGAGCCTGAGACCAGTCATACTTTCTTACTTTGGTGTGGGAGCCTCTGATTCAAACACACCCTTTTCACCTGGCACTCAAGCCTGGAGCAAACCACAGCCTCTCTCCAGTTCAGAGGAGGCCAGAAGTCTGAAAAAATGAATCTCTAGCAGAAGCTTTTGCCCCAAAATGAGTTCTCCAACATGGTAAAAATGACTGATCCTGTGACACTGTCTCCTACCTTGCTTTGAAATGTCCTTATCTGCCAATGGTGTAGGTGGCCACCAAATTTTTCAGGTATGATTTGCCTTTAGTGAAGCTGTGTTGGCTGTCACTGATAATTTCCTTAGTTCCCATGTGCCTTAGCATCATTTCCAGGAGACTCTGCTTCATGATCTTTCTGAGTACAGAGGTGAGGCTGACTGGCCTGTAGTTCCCTGAGTCTTCCTTTTTTTCCTTTTAAAAAGTGGGGGGTATATTTTCTCTTTTCCAGCCAAACTGCTATGATTTCTCAAATATACTGGATAGTGGTTTGGCAACTTCATCCTCCAGTTCCCTCGGGACTTGCAGATGAATTTCATCAGGTTCCTTAGATAGTCTTGAACCTGGTCTTCTCCTGCAGTGGGCAGAAAGGAGTTAATGTATTCTCCAGCATCTTTATTATTCCTGCAGAATAACTACTGTTTTAAAGATGCCTGCCTTGATATTACAATTTAATACTCTTCCTGACTAAACCCGAAAACTCTGGTGTCTGGTAGATAAAAATCATGGAGAATGATTGTTTCATTTGAGACATCAATAACTTCAGCAGATCTGTTAGGACAACAGCTCAGCTGCTGAAAAAAAAAGGCGAAGAACTGTTTTTTTTGTCAAGTAGCTTGCTTTGCTTGCCCTGCAAACTGCAGCTGAGGTTCCTGGGGTCACACTTTCTGGAGGTGGAAACCCAGTACTGAATGTCTGATGGGGCATCAGGGCTACCAGTCCTCCTTCTGAGGCTGTGTGGAAGGTAATACGTGCATTGAGAAGTAGAAGCACTGACTGAGTGAGGAGTTGTGGGCCCAGTTCTTGCTTCTGTGGCTAGTTTTCTGCACAGCCTTGGCATGGTCACTTTTTCTCCTTGTCCTTAAATCAACTCAATTACTAGAGCAGACTTGCAGTAGGTGAGAGAGAGTGGGAGACGTCAGACCTCCCATCTTGCTTCTTCAAGCAGTCTGGACAGACCCACAGCTGGTGGGGTTTCTGCCTGGAGTGACAGCAGGGCACTGTGATCCCTGTCCCATGTGGCCTGTGGCTGCACGCACGAGCAGCTGTAGCACCAAACTCTGCTTGTGGAGCCAGGCGCCATTCTGGAGATGGGACTTGCAGGCAGCGTCCTTGAGGCTCCGGTTTTCCTTCCCATCTTTTCTTTCAGAAGGTGGATAGTCCTCTGTTACTGCTTCCCAACCTGGTGGCAAAGTTACTTGGGCTGCCAGCCCCCAGTTTGGAGGCTGATGCAGGAAGACAGGTTGCAGTGAGCCTGTGTTTGAAGGGGTCTGTGCTGATTAGGGTCAGATGCTATTACCATAGGGGCAGTTAATTGAGGGGGGTACGAGTAGACAGCAGGCCATCTCCCTCCAATTTTCCTTTCCAGCCTGTTATCAAAAAAAACTACTGAGAGGAAGGCTGCATTAACTTCACCTTTATCTTTAATTCTGCAGCTGCAGTAAAAGCCAGTATTTGAGAAGTCATTGAATGCACGATAGAATTGGTTCTGCAATAATAATAATAATAACTTGTTTTCCCTCTTTGAAAATAAATATGGTCCTTAGTGGAAAGATTTACCCATTGCTGGCAGTCAATCAGCCAGGACAATTTGGGCTCTGAGTACTTGATTAGAATAACTTTAAGGAAAATTACCTTCCTGAATCAAGTAAGGATCCATTAACCTGATGAAACAGAGTTTGCTTATCAGAGAGGTTAAGACTCAAAACACAGCCTGGGCTGCATTAGATGAGGCCTCTTATAGAATGGCATAAAGACAGAAAGTAATAAAAACACCATCTGTCATGTCTAGTCAATCAGATCTACTAAAAGAGAAGAATTATTCCTCAGACTTTACTGTTATGAGATCGTCTGCTTGTTAACAATGGGAAGTGCGGGAATGCTGAAAACTGGTTTTATTGCCTCAAATTATTTCTAGCTGTCTTTATCTCAGAGAGAATGAATGTTAATCTGAATTTATACAGCAAAGAAATACTTCTAGATGAGTACAATGCTAAGGTGTTCCGTGTTGAGTCTCCTTAGTGATTTCTTGTTAGAGGGAAAACTGAATGAAACATGAAGAAAAGGTGCCATGTACACTTTGCTTCTGAGAGTGATTATTTCTATAAACAAATCTCTTGCAAGTTTGTGAGTACTCAGAGGTTCTTTGAAGTCAATTAAATATATACCTCTTGAGTGGGCCTCTGCATCTCAAAGGACTGGCGTGGGTAGATGTTCTCATATGTTTCGTTTTTTTGGCATAGGTTTATTAAAGCTAATAAATGTTGGCACTAATGGATTTCTCTGTCACCGAGCACCACTGTGCTCTCCTCTGTTTACTAAGAGCTACAGAGGAGCACCTGGAGACATCTAAAGGCTGAATGCCAAACCGCAAAGACATGCCAGCTGTGGGAACAGGAGATGGAAGGGGTGGTGGAAAGCTGATAACCGACGTATCACCAGCACCATTGCTCATCAGCTGGGGTGGAAACACTATCTGCCTTTGTCAGGCACCACAGAATGGGACTGCAGTGGATATATTAACTGACCTGAACAGGCACATCTTCATCATCTCATATCTCTTGCTTTAGCTGGTACCTGCCTATGGTTCCTCACAACCCGCATGGAGCATTCCCATCTTGCTGTTGCCACTGATGAGCTTTGCCCCTTTTGCCAGGCAGATGTCCTCTCCAGAGAAATAAGTTTAAGAGATCAATTGCTGAGACTAGTGAAACCTCTAGTAGGTCTGGGCATTTTGCTTTGCTCAGATGCAGACGGGACTGGCTGCTGGTGAGTAATAAATGTAAAGAAGGACCAGACCAATAGCCAATAGCTCACCACAGGAAGGTACTGGAAACCTGCAGAGGTTTTGTATCCTTGTAGCATTTGAGGAGCTGCTTAGAAATAGATTAGGAAACCAGAAGGGCTAGAGGTAAGTGCAATAGCCTGAAGAGTAAACGTAGCTTAATTTGACTTCATTAAACCTCCTGCTGTTGTGTAGGACTCATGCTCTCAGCCTGTGGCTGTAATCACTGAGAGTGTGTGGGTCCAGCTCTGCTCCTGGAGAAGCCAGCAAGGCTCTGGTGACCTGCAGGTGCAGTAAGAGTAACGTACAGCATTGCCTGCTGCTTGGTCATGTGCTGCTGCTCCATAGCTCCTGGGTGGCCACAAGTTGGAAAACACCAGAGGTGGTTTTTGTGTGCCCATGGGAAAAACATTTCTTTGTTCAAGGTTGCTGTTTATGCAGGTGAAGCATGTAGAGTGTTTTCAGGTACGCAATGCAGGACTTGGCTGTTGTGTGACAGGCACAACCTCATGCAAGATCCCAGGCTGGGCACAGAAGAGGAGGGTTAGAGCAAGTGCCTGATTCAGTATTCGACCATAGCCAGAAGATGTGCTCCAGTTAAGCTGCTGAGGCAGGAGAAGAGGATATTTCTGGGATAAAGGCGTGTTGAGCAGAGGGAAGTTAACACATGCTGTGGGGGTGGCATCCAGGGAAGGCTGAGCCGACTGATCCCACTGATGTCAGGTGTATGAGATGCTGCTCAGCTCCTTGGAAAAGTGAACTTTTTGGGGAAGTTAGCATAAAGAGGAAGAGGCACAGGTGAATGATTCTTCCTACATGAACATAACCTTTCCTTGCTGAAGTCAGAGGCAAGTTGCCATGAGTGCCAGTGGAGAGCAGACTGTCCTGGGCACAGGATGATCAGGACTAAATTAGTTGTGCTACAAAGCATCGTGATCCCTGGAGACCCAAAGGTGGTATGTTTAGGGTAACCTTTAAAAAAAAGCAAAAAAGGTCTCTAATTTTGTGCCTGTCCCTATGGGACCTGATGCAGGGAAAACCCACGTGACTGCACTTGCTGCTGGAGCTGGTGAGAGCTACTTGTGCTCCCCACATTAGCAGATTGACCCCCGTGGTCACTGCAGGGGGAGGCTGAAAAGAATGGATGGCACTGCAAGCTCGTTATGAAAATGCAGAGAACCAGAGTTAATGAATCTTGGATGAGCCCCTGATCTGCCTGGCCCTTGGTGTTGCAATGGAGAGAGCTGGCAGAGGAGGATCTGATTAATGTTTTGGTGGAAATGACAGTCCCTAGAATGCAGAAGGTCGTATAATATCTGTCTGTGCTTGCATCTGGGAGAGGTCACTGTCAGAGAGCTGACATCCCTCTGGATTATATCTGCAAGTTTTTTTTTTTTTTTATCAGGACAGAGGTATTTGGGGGATTTACATCTTCTCTGTCCCTGGCAGCTTGCCCTGATGAAACACTGATTACACAATTGCAATCCAAATTAAAATGTAGTCAAAAAATCAGCTGTGTGCTGGGATATGGTGAGAATACCCTCTCTGTGATAGCAAAGATTTGAAATTGTTCAGCACGTTATGTCTCCTGACATAGAAAAACTTGCACAGAATAAAACAATCAGGCTATTTACTGTGGGATGCATGGGAAAAATTGGAAAAACTGAAATTAATGCCCTCCCTGAGATTCTCCTAGTCCTGTAGCCGGATTACATAAATGGCACCATTCACCCCAGATGTACAGGAGATTAGTGCTGCTTGACTCTTGTTTTATGGCCAGTAGAATTAAGGCTGGGAAACTTAAAATATATGATCAAGGTGCCTGACAGGTAGTGTAGTCAGAACTGAACCTCGGGGTCCTGCTGCCACATCTTGTAGCTGTGCCATCTCCGTCACTACCTGATAGACCCCCCCGGTGCCGGACATTCCTGTGAGCTGGCTGTGAGGAATAGAGTAGTTACAGGATTCAGTTTTTCTCATTACCAGCTGCCTCTCACTGAAGGAGGGGCTGGCAGTGAGTAAAAGCAGCTTTTTACTCTGGAGCTGGGTGGGAGAGGTTGCGGGACTCACCACCATGAAGGAGCTACTGGCCAGCTGAGGAGGCAGTACAAAAAGGGAAATTCCCTCAACATTATCTGACCCAGAGGCTCGAAGTGAGCACGAAGAGGAGGACTGTGCACCCAAGGGATGACTGAGACACTGGACCCGACCATCTTTCAGCGTTCTACCAGACCCAAGGCTGATGCAAGCTGTGATGCCTTCAGTAGCTGAGCTATCCCTCAGAGCCTGTGGCAGAATAAATCAGTAGCTGGTTTTTCTTTGCTGTGATAATACTACAGGCAGGGCAGGTCAATGGACAGACTGCTGGGCTGACATGCAAGAGGTCTCAGTGGAGTCTGCTTTCCTCAGGATGGCTTTTCCCTCTTTTGCTCATCTCTGAAACAGAGCTACCGCGATTTGCTCAGTAAAGTGCCCTGAGACCTGCTGCTGTGTAAGATCCTGCTTCTGATACCACCAGGGATAAAATGTTCTTGGGACACCAAATGGTCCTCAAGTGCTTTTCTAAAGTCCTGCCATACCACATCCATCTTTCTTCCAGCTGCAGGGACCTCCCACCTTCTCACTGCATGAAGGGGACAACCCAGCCTCAGCCCCAGGCAAGTGGACTGACTAAACGTTCAGATTTTTCCATTTCCAAGCTCTGTCTCTTCTTCAGAGGTTTTGAACAGAGAGCCTGAGTCATGCCTGATCCAGGCAGCTGTAGCATTGAGTGTCTGAGGGACTAGCACACCTTGTTTGTTAGGGGCATGAAAAACATTCAGGATTGATCTTTTATCCCATCACAAATCAAACAGCACTGGCTGGTGCATTAGAAACTGAGCTCACATTCCCTTGTACACCTGTTTTAGCTCTCTTTTTCTCGATTTGCTTTTTCAAAGCACTCTGTTGCTGACTTTACATACCTATGTGAACAGTCAAACTAACTATTGTTTTAACTAGGAACTGTCTCTAAGAAGCAGGCAGCATTCCTAAAATGCTTTAAATCCCTATAAAGGGGAAAGAAAGGCCAAGCAGGAAGGGCAGAACAGAAACGTCCCTGGGACTGGACATGTTTCCATGGGTCCAGATTGCCTGGGGCATCTGGATGTCCATTTCTCTGTCTTGACCCTACTGGAACTAGTCAGTTCTGAGTCAGGACATGGTACCTTATCCCACAGCATTAAGTGCAACTTGGAACTGGAGGGGAAAATAGCTGGGAAGGAATTCAAGAGGTTGTTTAACCCATTTCCTTGCTGACAGCCTGAACAGTTAAACTGTTCCTGATTTTCTATGCAATACATAGCTTCCTTGGTATTCACTTGCTATTAATCAGTTCTGAAGACTACAAGTCTTCTTCTGGAAGTAACTTCCAATTTTTTTGCAGTGGTTTTGTGATACTCCCATCTTGAGAGCCTAGAAGGTAATTTAAATTTGTGGTTGTATTTTATTAGTGCTGGGTTTTCTGCATTTCCCTGCCTCGGTTGATCAGCTTTATCTTTCCCTGTGTTTTGCTTGGACATTCCCTCCAATTAAGAGAAAAATCCTAATTTTTCTATGCTATGATAGTCTCATTGAAAGTTGTTTGGAAAGAAAAGCCCTTTCCTGCTGTGTTTTTTCCCCCCAATCTTCTAACAGAAGTCACAAGCATTACCAAGTAAAGCTTTTTATTCTTCCCAACAACTATTCTCCCTCCAGCTTTTCTTCTCTATTGCATTGTCTGGCCCGTAGTGCTCATACTTCTTTTCTGCTTGTTTTTCACAGTGCTTGCCCAGAGTCTCATACTGCTAGCTTTGCCATGGTGTGCTTTGTACTTATCTGTGGTACATCTCCTTGTAATATTACTAACACTCCCTGGATCCTCGCCATACATCCTGCATTCTGGATTTAAATCCTTCTTACCATCTATTTTCACTTTAATATGTCCTGTGTGAATAGCCTGTTCTTTTGTAGCCATAATTAAGGTTTTGCTTCAATCCTCCTTTCACAAGCCACTTACAATTTACCATTGTCTTTTTATGAGTTGCTTGTGCTGTTCTTCCCTTCGCTTCAGCCTGTGTATCCCTTGTTGCACTGTCAAATGACTCAACACCAGTAGGAGTTTATTCCTTGTTTAATTTTGGAATTTGGTCTGTGATTGGCTTAGGCTGCTGGCTATCATGCATAAGAAGTAGCTGTCACTACATGTTTCTCATCACTGTAAAGTTTGGGTGCCTCTTAGTGTTTCCCTAGTGCATCTTTCTAGACATGCTGCCCAATTTCTTTGGGACAACCTTTGTTCAGCTAATAGCAGAGTTCTTCAGAAATTGCGTATCTTTCTGTAGCCTTGACTATATTTTGTGTGTTGAGAAGATAATGAGAGGTATGAGGCCGCAAAACATGTGGAACTCTGGATTTCAGTGCAGGGAAGAGAGAAAGGATGCAGGTGGCTTCAGGGCCATGACATGTGATGATGGAAACCCTGTTTTGCTTACTGCTGAACATACAGTATTTCACTGTGAACCATTTCTATATCTGCAGAAAATATCTGGGGCTTTCACCTGGCAGAGGAGATGCCTTAGCGCCTCTCAAGAAGTAAGTGACAGCAGTTTAGAGGGGAGTTATGGGGGAAAAGCAAAAAGAAATAAACAGCAAAAGCACAGTAGCAAAAATGTTAATCCTCCTTCAGACAGCTCAGGGGTTTAATGTGAAACAGGGTCTGGGAGTGTGGCATTTCAGTGCTGTGTCTGCATTCCTGTGTGACGTGTGAAGAACCAGGAACTGAAGCTAGTCTGCCAAAAGGTGATGAAACCCCGTGTCCTCACAACCTTAACTACTAAAAGACATGTATAGTTAAGGCCAGCTCTGTACCTAGTGTACAGTGTCAAAAGTTTGGATTTATGACCAGCTGTAGATCCTCTCTACAGGGCCAGTCCCTGTTCTCATCCAGAAATAGTATTTTTATTGGAAGGTAGTGTAGCTGCAGCATGAAGTGATTGATCACGAACATCCATGACAGGTGCCATGCAGCCTTACAGGCTGTCTTCAAGGAGAAAGGCAGATCCCCTGTGACATTTGTAAGCTGAACAGAGATTACTTCAGTTTGACTTCAAGATAAAAATAAATGAAAGTTTAACTATTTTATTGGTGACCAAAGGACTGCTGTTGTGAAGTGAAACATTAACAACAGCAGTGAGGGCGAGCAAGGATTGCTCAACGAGGTTTCTGCACCAGGGGAGGTTAAGGTTAGATATTAGGAAAATTTTTTACACTTAAAAGGTTATCAAGAACAGGCTGCCCAGGGAAGTGGTGGAATCATCATCCCTGGAGGTATTTAAAAGACAGGCAGACGTAGTACTTAGTGGTATGGTTTAGTGATGGTTTTGTCAGTGTTATGTTGATGGCTGGACTCGGTGATCTGAAAGGTCCCTTCCAACCTAGGTGATTCTATGCCTCTATGACTCTATGATTCTATGATCTGTAGGCACAGCAGAGCTGGGGGTGTCCCATGCACAGGAAGCAGCAGCCATGGCAGAGAGGGACAACGTGCTGCAGGCTGCAAGGGAAGCCCGAGCTGGTGAGAGCATTTCTTTAAAGCTTTCTTCTTATTAATCATAGAAGAAACTGATGGCAAAAAGGCACTAAGAGGAATGAGAAGTTTCTCTGATTGTTACAGGTTGACTAGTGACCAGATGACAGGCTCTTAAATACAGATTAAGTACTTGATGTCATTTGTGGTATTAATCTAAATACCTTTACAATTTTGAGTCTATAAGAGCCTGTGAATAGAGCAGAGATGCAGGTCTAAAGACTGCTGGCCTATTTTCCTGTTTGTTCAAGTGATTTGATACAACCTTTTCTTAAATTGCTTTGAAGTTTGAGAGAAGTCTGCAGGCAATGGAAGCCAGTCTTGATCTGTCTAAATCAGTTAAACTATGCTCTTTCCTGTAATCAAAGAATTGGAGAAAATGAGCCAGAAGAGACCTAGAGGGGTTATCTTGTCCATCCAGGGCTAGGTCATTAAGCCCAAAGTGTTGCTGGCACACACTCATCTAGCCTTTTATAACCTTATCTTGGAAAGAGAGAAAAAGGAGAGAAACACAGTTGCAGTTAAAAGGACTATAAAAGTATGGCCAGTGTATATGAATGCAAAACAAGACTCATTATTAAGAGACCAGTGTGGCTGAGCTAAAAATCAAGAAAGGCTTGTACCACAAGATGAATGCAGATAAAAATGAAGGGATCAGTTGAGTATAAACAGATTAATGTGCACAGTCCTGCAGCAGGAAACAATGAGAGTCTGAGGACTGTAAATGCAAAGGGAAAATGCAGATTGTCTTCCTGTGGATTTGGGAAACAAACAATTAAATGATGAGCTGAAACTCATAGAAAAATGTATTCGTGGGAACTTCTGGCTATGCAAGGCATCTGGTAGCTGGATATTACATTCAAGCATGATTCACCCTGCAGATTCTCCACTTGCATAAAGGATAACTCAGAAAAGAGAAAATTTTGCAAAAAACAGTCTTTGCTTTTCTGCTTATCTGTTGATATTTAGCACATCGTTTTCTTAGAAATTCATGAAGTCACTTGACCCATTTGTCTGCTCTGGGACAGGACCCAATACTGAGCCAGCCCCTAATATGTTCCTGGACATCGGACTCTGGGGATTGCTCAAACCCCACAGCCCCAGCCACTCTGCTCCTGTGCTCACCTGTCCTTGCAGAAAGCCAATTTGGCACGAAGCAGCCCTGAAACTTCTTTACTAAAAATAAAGTCAGATATTTTTCTCATCTTGTCCTTGATAAAAATGGAGAGCAGTTGGTCTCTCTGACTGCTTTTCCTGTCAGTGGGTAGGGGTAGTATTTGGTAGTCTTCTTCCCCGAATTTCATCTTTTTCATTCCAGGGCGGCAAAATGATTCCTCCCATTTAGCAACGTCATTTTGAGTTCATACCATGTTCTCTCCCGGGCTTGCTCCATCCTGATTTCTGACACCAAGATAAGCAGCACGCTGGCTGTGCTGATGTTCCCTTTGCTCATGGAAAAGCTGAGGACCTGCATGTTTCATGCCCTCCTAATCTGATGGAAAAACATTGATAGTAATTCTGAAAGGGATTTCCTGCCTGCCTGCCTATAATGTGGGTGTTTTATCTGGACCCTGTTTTCCTCGTGAGACATTAGGGACACTAGAGCTGGAATATATCACACCCACAGCTTCTCTAACCATTACACCACTTACTTTGTCACCAAAGAATAAAACAGTCTGGTTTGAGAGCATTTTTTACGATCCAAAATGGCTGTTTTGTAATCCTCCTCCTCCTTTTGGTGCTTAGAAGGGATTATCCGATCAAGTATCTCTGGCTATGGAGGAACACGCCTAGATTGTCCTAACCTGCCCTTTTCAAGGCAGTGGTGATGCTTGTCCTGCTTCTGTCATTCACAGGGGAAGTGATTCAAAAACTGCATTCAGGACTTGAAGGTGAACTTCACTAGGCTCTAATGCTTTGAGCACATTTGAGGTATCCAAATATTCTTTAAGTGGTTTTGTCTCATTTCACCCCTATTCCTACTTGTTCATTTTAATGGTGTTATGTATCTTGTTGCAATTTAGTTTTTTAGCGAAGACAAACAAAAAAGACACAACTTTTCCTCCTTCTCTGGATGAGCTTTTGTTTGCTCGTTTTCTAGTTTAAATAACAGGCTTTCATTTTTCTTCCTCTTTCTCCAATATTGACAGCATTTCCAATACCTTTTCTTGCTGCCTTTTGTGTCCCCCTGCTAGCTGTAATTCATTTTGTGCCTTAGCTTTGTAGCCTCTATTACTCTATGCTTGATCTGCTTGTTTATATGTGTCTTCAGAAATGCCACCTTATTTCCATTTGTGGTACAGTTCCTTCCCGATTTTCAGCCCAGCTGCACAGGTCTCCTTCTATCGGATCTTATTCTGAATTCACTTGTATCTGAGGTGCTTGCAGATTTATTCTCTTCAACTTGCTTTTGCTGTTTGCCATGAGTTACCATTTATTACCAGACATTTGAATTCCTATTCTCCCTTTCTGTCTCAGAAAACCTTCTGGCAACTAACGGCCTAAACATTTCTGCAGTGCATTTGACAAGTAATACATTAATCCCATTGACTGATATGGTTTTTCATGCTAATATTAAAAAAAACAAATCAAAAAAATCATTTAGCTTACGTGACACACAGCACTGTGTACACACTCAGGAAATACAGCTGCAGGATGCTGAAAATATTAAGGCATCACATTGCAGCAGCATGGGAGCCCTGCACAAGGGATGGGATAGTGAAACCATTTCTGGCTTCCTTTTGTATTACTCCTTTAATAACTTGGCTGCTGTGTTTGCTCTGCTCACCTGTGCAAGGCAGAATACCACAGGATTCTACGGGGAGTTGTCTAGAGATACTTAGAGCAGTAAGAGATACCACCAGAGGGCTCAAAAATATTACTGCTGCCTTGAGCACAGGGTCAGACTTGAGGGACTCAAGAGAGTGTGCTAACCTAGTGTGCAGGAGGCAGGACCAGCATGCACAACACTGCCTTACACTGCCCCCAAAGCTGGGTGTAGTTTTGAGTCACCTTGTCCGTGAAATGGGCTTAACAAACCCTGGAGGCTGTAGCACCTGAGAAGTGTGACTCAGGTGAAAAGCAAGGTGGTGCAAGTGTGCAGGTCGCTGGGAAGGCTGAAGGTAAGGAGTTGGTCTGTAGCACTGCAGAGGAGGTACCAAACTCTTGCTTTACCTCTGTTGTAGGAGAAAAAGGGACTAAGAATTACATAGACCTGCCAGGCCTCATCTGAGGTTTGGGCTTCGTGTTTAGCTGCCCCACTGGCCCCTTGTTAGCTGCCAAGTTAGCAGGAATGAAACAGGATCCCTGGGGATCTTCAGAGGAAGCAATGCCAGAGCACGTGAAGGAATGTGCAGTGTAATTATGATTCCTCTGTGCACTCTGTCACTTCTGACTCCATGTCTTGTTAGCAATAACTGCAGCCAGATTAAGGATGTCTGGTGTGAGCAAATGTCCCTCTCCTGGTCTGTCAACTGCAAACCTGGTCCCTGTGATACCCAAGCACTAGCAGCAAGTCAGTACTGGAGCTAGGGATGAGTTTATGGAGACTCCACGTATCAGCTATGGGTTCTGAAAGTGGTCTGTACTTTTGTCGGTGAGAGAGGGGAGAAATATGTAGGAAAATTCTGTGAACATTTGTCTTTCAAAGAAGCAAAATACAAAGGGAAGAAAAACCAAGCCTGCACTGCACCGAGAATACTGCAGAGCCCCTTGCACTGAGGATGGTTTATAGGAAGATTGTGAATTTTGCTCTGTAATTGCAACTGGCACTGGAAGAATACTGAGAAAGAGCTCCTATGTTCCCATGGGAAAGGCAGGAGAGGAGGAACAACAGGATACCTGCAGGGAGCTGAGCTCACACAGATGTAGAGGGAATCCAGGGGCTCCCAGCACAGTGTAGGATGCTTTTGGCACATAGGGAGCCCCACGGTGGGCTTTTGGATAATAGGAAGTAGAGATGGGGCTTGGGGCTGCCCTTGGGTGTTGGCTGTGCCTTCCTCATTAAACTGTCCTGTAGGAAAAAGCAAGGTCATTCCAGGGAATTGGTACAGGAATGAAACCTGGGTCACTTCACTCCTGGGATAGCAAAGAAATGATTTAACACAGTGCAGGTGACCATGACATCCAGCATCCAAGGGTTTGATGTGACGAACATTTTAGTAGTTACAACTTGGGATGGATGTGTGGCTTTTCAGTGGACTGAGGTCCCTGCAGAGTAAACCTATCGTTACCCCATTGCCAGGGAAGTGCATCCTCTGCTCCTAAATCCACAGGCTGCAGGAGTATCTGGGACCTGGCATTTTTATTCAGCTCACATCTGTTCAGCATACAATGCTGTGCTGGGCTGGTGCACGTACGATAGCTGGGGGCATGCCAAGCAAATGGGAGGTCTGTGCCACAAAGTGCTGACAGCCCCAACCTGTGGATGATTTAGGCTACGTTCCCTGACTCTTCTTGAACTCTGGAGTTGTCTTTCCTGGTAGCATCTCCCTCTCCTTTGTGCCCTGGCTGCACAAACGTGCTCAATTAGGGTTAACTCAAACTGAATCAAACTTCATGCCTGAGGTTGGAAATCTTCCCAGTCAACTCACCACAGCCACATAGCATGGTGGGAGACAAGGCGAGAGGGGAGATGAACACTTTTCAGAGAAACGAATCCAAGGAAACTTTGTTCACTTTTATTTCTGCAGGAGATGATCCCCCCAAAGGAGATTTCCCTGTTCAGAAAAAATCCCCGGTGAGTGTTACAGCTGGTTTCCTTTGCTTTGCTTTCTGCTCAGCTTGCTCTAAACATTGCAAGATCTTTCTTTTCTTTCCTCTGTTGTGCTCTGGCTAGAGACAAACACCCTTTCTTGCAGAGGGTTGAAATAAGCATTAACAACTCAAGGCAAAAATCCCTTCACTAACCTGATTAAGTTAAGAAAGGGCGGCTTAAAGGGAAAAATAAACTGTCCAAATTTTGGGGGAAAAAAGGTAAAAGTTTTGATTGATGACTTTTTCTGAATGCTACCTTCCTTGTGGGAAAAGACTTACTTCTCTGAAGTGGAGGGGGACGTTGTGTGTGGGAGAGAGGGGTTTGACCTGTGCATTTGCTTAGTATTATGAGACCCACCAGGGAAGGGTTCCCAGATGTTGCAAAGCAGAAGGAAGGACAGGGATTCAGCACAGGCCACTGACAGAGCCTCAGGTTTACATGTTCGGACCTGATTTAGAGACTAATTCAGCTGAATATTTTCTTGCATTGCAGCTTTGAAGTTTGTGCAGCTTTGAGGCTAATTCTTTTTGAGTGTTTGACCCCTAAAAACCGTACCCTATTGACTTCAGGGAAAGCAGGGCTTGTATTGCACCTGCTTTGAGTTGCAGTGTGGTAATACTTACTTTTAAAGCCTGCAGTCATGTCCTTAACAAGCCAGCTATTTAATACACAAATTTAAGTACTGTGCAGATATTAACTATTGGTTACCCAGAGCTCCTGTAAAATATTAATCTTAGCACTATTTTCCAGCCAGTCAGCAAGGAGAGGTGAAAACAAACGTCCCTTGTCACTGGCACTTTAAATGGCCTTTCTTTTTTTCCAAAGAAACAGACTATCAACTTCCACAGTATCTTTAAGAGCTCCATAATCCTGCAGATCCCAGGCTTACAGTGGTAGCTAAGCACAGCAGACTGTCTGTGTGCTCACGAATCCAGGCTTAGCCTCTTTGCTTGTGCTGGGGCTCTCTGCTGACCAAGGTCCTCCTCCACAAAAGCGAGCAAGCTGCATCTGGCTCTCCGCATGGATGAAAGCTGCCCACTTTTGGATGTGCAGGCAGACCACAGGCAGGTCAGTGATACAGCAGAGAGGATACAGGAGGGTTTCTGCCTGTGCTGATGCCATCTCATGACATACGAGCCAGATGGAAGCACCCCAGCTTGTAAGTCGTTGCTCGGTGTTTGTAAGCACTTACTCAGGGTGCTGGCTCAGGCACCTGGGGAGGTTTAGCTGGGAAGTCACTGCCTCCCGCACTTCTTTCCCTGCTCTCCCCTGCTCGTCTGCAGGAGGTGCCCGTCTCAGAGCAGGAGTGGCTGGAATGGGTCACTGCCAGGTTTTCTGTCACTGCAGGTCGCAGCTCGGCATGTGATACCTTAAACCACTGCAGCTAAATCCAGCAGGGCTTGTGCATCCAGTGCAGAGGGGTGAGTTAAGGCGGCAGGGTTCCTGACAGCTGGCCATCTGGGTTTGAACAGTCACGCTCTGCATCTCCATCAAATGTTGTTAAATCTCACAAGTACTGATAGCGAGGTCTGTGAAAGAGAAGAAAGAAAAATATCCCCGTTACATAATTTTACTTTCAAGCTTCAGAAAATGCTTCCAAGCACCCACAGGAAACATAATTTGCCTCTTCTGGCTTTTCTTCTTTATTATGAGAAATTTGTTGGAGAAAGGTATGTGTGTGCATATGTCTGTGTGTTTGTGCATTTACAGCTTATATGTGCCACCATTTTTAGGCAAGTCTAAAAACAGGAGACCCCGGTATGGTTTCCAAGGGAGCCCACTCTGTCTTACAAGCCTTATGCTGAGCATGATGGTTTCAGAGTAAATAAATGAAATGGATAATTCCATATTTACTCTAGTAAAGCAAAGAGGCCAAGAGTTTCTTAATAAAATGGCAGCCCATAAATAGTGAAAGAAAAATATGTATATAAAAGGACAAAAATATTTGTCTTTAGAGATGCTGGTTAAGTAGGAGAAAACATTTTTTTGGGAGGCAGTTGGTTTTTTTCCAGACAGCCGCTCTCTTCTCTTTTGTTGCTCTTCTGTAGTGTTGAGCAAGACAGCATCATTAAGCTAAACTTTTCCAAACTTGATGCTGTTGCTTTGGGAATCCAAATAAGCTCAGGTCTCTTGGTGGTGAAATAAACCTGAATCAACACATCTATTTCGGTATCTGTATTTGCATTTGGGACTCTGGGAAGAAATACAGGAATTCATTATTTCCAGCACAAGGCAAAGAAATGCCTGCGAAGAGTTCCTCTCACTTCACTGGCCCATATTGTGGCTGTTTAAAACCCCAGACATAAGTGCAGCTGTTAGTATCACACTTTCCCCTGCTCTACCCTGTCCCCCTAATCCCTCACTGTGGCCAGACCCTCTCTCCCACTAATTGGCAGAGGCTGGGCAGTGCTGGGAAAACCTGCTTTCCCTGTTGCAAGGCAGTAGAGCTAAGCAGCTGGAAGCTGGAAGCTGCTTAGCTCGGACCGGGACCACGGTAGGGTAGCAAGAGGGATGGAGGGCCAGGCAAGGTCATGCCAAGGCTCATCTGTTCAAAAGTATTTTACTTGGAAGCTGCTGATCTTAGATGGAATAAAGTCAGACTCAGTGGAAGAGTGGCCGTGCTCAGACAGGTTTGACAGTCCCATCACTGTTTCATCTAGTTTTGATTAATAAATTGAATTATCCATAGCTCTGCCAACGTTCTTAGAATATGAAGTGGATGCCATGCCTGAGGGAGTGCTGGACAGATGTTCTGCCTCAGTGAACATAGCACAGTTCAGTGCAAGTGAGCTGCAGAGACTGAGGGTAACTGTCGTGCAGGAAGGAGCAGCTTCACATGGAAGCAGACAGCAGCGTCCTGGGGTCTACCAACTGCTGAGGCAAGGTCTGGCATTAGGAGAGAGAGAGCAGTTTTGGGGCAGGGTAGTAGCTTTATATGAAGTGTAGGAGAAAACTCATCTCAAGGTGCTTTTGCATTGTAGCATAGAGGCAGCTGGACTCTTCCACTGGAGTTTGTGGAGCTGTGAGCATGGTGGGCTCCAGGCAGCCCCTGAATACCCGTGGGGGTCCTTACTGGGCCCATGTCAACCAGGCTGATTCACTAGGGAACCTTAACCAAAGCAAGACAGGTGTGACGTCCCTTCTCTCTTTGGAGTTCAACCCAAAGGGTAGTCAAGCAGCAGTGAGCTCCTTGTTTTGGCCTGGACTTCTCTCCACCACCCGGGCACTGTGGGGGTATGTTGCTGGTCTGAAGGCTTTCACACAACTGATGTGTTCTTATTTGTCTCTTGCAGAAAGTCTGCGGCTCCAACTACCCTCTAAGCATTGCCTTCATTGTGGTCAATGAGTTCTGTGAGCGCTTCTCCTACTATGGCATGAGAGGTATGTGGCCTGTGTCTGGGAAGTGACTTCCCTGTCCTTGGGTTTCTATAGATGCTGGCCTGGTGTTCTAGGGCTGTGCTGTGTATGATCTCAGCTGTCTTTCAAAGTAGTGTGCCCTGACATTGATGCTGTACGTGCTCTGAGCAGAAGTTGGGACTAGAGAGCTCTAAATGTCCCTTCCAGTCTGAATTTTTAATATGATTCTCTCTCTCAAACCTGGTTTTCCAGTGTGTGACGTCTTTCATAGTTGTGCACAATCAGCGTGTTTGGAAATTGAATCATACAGGTACCTAATCTGCAAATAGAAAATGTGCATAAACAGAACTACAGGTTATGGTGAGATAAGCTAGAAAATATATTTTCCAGCTAAACATAAATGTTTATGAGCAAAGAACACCTGATGCTCATATATCTTATTTTAGCTTTTCCTGTGTCAGGGATTATGAGGAACAGGTCTGAAAGTACAAATCTTTCCACAACAGTGCTCATAGCTGCTAGACAAATCAGTGGGTTTCTTGCCACCGTGATGTAGTTTCCTGCTTATCTGCAGAGATACACATTAATTATCTGATGTGATCTGCTCTTTTTCTTTAGCTGTCCTGACACTGTACTTCTTAAGCTTCTTCCACTGGGATGAGAATCTCTCCACCGCTGTGTACCATGCCTTTTCTGCACTCTGTTATTTCACACCTGTCGTCGGAGCCATCATGGCAGACTCGTGGCTGGGGAAATACAAGTAAGTGAAGACATCTCTCTGACTCAGCCACCGTAGATCTACACCATGCAGCTGGTACAAGGGCACTGCTGTGTGTGTTCCCAGTTTCAAGCTAGCTCAGTGCAGGAAAGATACATTTGCAAAGGTCAGCTCCTCTTTGTTTGCTCGTGCTGTTCTGTGCTCATCTTTCACCTAAGGACCAATAGGCAACAAAGTTGGAACAAATTAAATGTCACAAGCAGGCTTTTCCTCCACTTCCCTTCCCTACCCACATTGAAGAAGCTGAGGTGTAGGGTGATTAACCCTCAGTGTGCCAAGATATGCTTCTGAGAAGGATTAAGAGTTGGTGAGGAAGCAGCATCGTCCTCTAGATCTCACAGTTTCAGACAAAATGTCACTAAGTATACTATATTTACTTATGCTTTCACAGCATAGGGAATGTGTGAGCACACCAATTTTTATGCCAGAGAAACCAATGTTAACTCCAGTCATTTCCCTCAGCACATAACCAGGTAAATTCTCCCCGACTAAGTTAGGAGAAAAGTTGTGGGGCCATCAGCTGCATGGGAATTGTGGTGAGCAGCTGGATATGGGACTTTCTTTGCTTGGTACTCTTTGTTTAGTACTTTGCTTGGCACAGTTTGACTGACTGCTGGAGTGATGAAGCGCAGCTGAGTCCTTCTCTCTAGGACTATGCACATCTGCCAGAAGAATCTCAACAGGATAAAGCAGCTGCCCTGTGCCTTTCCAGTAAAAAGCTCCTAAGGAGATATCAATATTCTTTTTACTTTGTGTTCAATTTTAGTCAGTCTCTTGTCCCTTTTGAATGAAACACACACTGGTGGTGGTTTATTAACTTCATTATTTCAGGTCACTTAGCAATGTTCATTGGTATTTCACAATATCTATCTTGCAGCATGACGTTGTGAGAAGGTAAATCCTTATGCAGACTTTTGTGATCAGGCAGAAGACTTTCCCTGGACTAATACCTATGACTGTAGGGGAGATGGCTTTTTCTGTACTAGCTGGACCTCAGCCAATACTGAGTACAGCATAACACATTAGAAAGGGCTTTTAGGAATGATCTGATATGGCTCTAAATTAGTCATTGCAGCCAGGGTTTACATGTGCCAAGGGCCACTTCCATACTCAGAGCTCACAGGGCTTCTTTTAGCATCTCTCTCCTAACACGCCCTTCCACACCCTCTGTATGTGTTTAGTCTGCGCATAAATACAGAGACATCTCTTAGTCCTGAAGGTGGTAAAGGAACAGAATGCACTCAAGAGCCTGATCCTCCTATCAGATTTCTTCTTCTTCCTTACCATGGGAGAAGACATGCGAAGCTGATAGATGAACTCAGTCCTTCAGAGGTGCTTGTAACAGGGAAACTACACTCCTCATTTGGATGTATTAGCTGGGTGGGTTGAATGTTGGCAACAGTCCTTATAGAATTATAGAACCATAGAATGGTTAGAGTTGGAAGGGACCTTAAAGATCATCAAGTTTCAACCCCCCTGCCATGGGGAGGGACACCTCCCACTAGAGCAGGTTGCTCAAAGCCCCATCCAGCCTGGCCTTGAATGCTTCCAGGGATTGGGCATCCACAACATCTCTGGGCAACCTGTTCCAGTGCCTCACCACCCTCACTTCTTCCTAATATCTAATCTAAATCTCCCCTCTTCCAATTTAAAACCATTACCCCTTGTCCTGTCACTACACTCTCTGACAAAGAGTCCCTCTCCAGCTCTCCTGTAGCTCCCTTCAGATACTGGAAGGCTGCTCTAAGGTCTCCCCGGAGACTTCTCTTCTCCAGGCTGAACAACCCCAGCTCTCTCAGCCTGTCATGTAGATGCCTTCTGGTCAAGGAATTCACTTAGGCGCATGCTACAAAATGCCGGTTATTAGTAATCTGGAAATTGAGTTGGACCTGAACAGTGTTATTCTATTTGCAGCCTTCCATGCGGGAGAAGACTGGAACATTGTTAGTTTATTCTGCTTAGCAACCTCTGCAAAGAAAGCAGGGCCTATCCCTCCTTAATCTGAACCCATTTACCTATGCCTTTCTTCCAGTGCACTCAGTGTTGACACAAAAGAGTTACAGCTGCCCGCTGGATCAGTGGTATGAACAAACCAGTTCCTTTTGTGTCTGCCAAGTAGACTTGCCATATCAGTAAGCACAGGTGCACCCTGTTTTTGGATCATGCGTCACCCAGCACCTTCAGTCACTGCTGTTTGCTTTCCTCACAGGACGATCATCTACCTCTCCATTGTGTATGTGGTTGGCCATCTGATAAAGTCAGTCGGTGCAATTCCATCCCTAGGCAACAAGGTGGTTCATGTGTAAGTAGCTGTTGAAACTGCAGCACTGTAGTAGGTTGTGATGGTAGCTGGTTTATGCAGGGCTATAATTTGTTTCACCTCCATCAGGCCAGCAGTTTGGGGGCTGTGCACAGGTTGCTTATATCAGGGAAGGGTTTGGGATATCTGAGTAAGACTAGAAGGGTAGAGGACTAGAGTGGGAGTGCACGAAAAGGAGTTGGAAAGCACCTCAGAGACTCTAAGCCCTTTGAGACAGGGATCTCTGATCACTCCTTTCTGCTATACCATGCTACTGGAGCTGGGTCTCCTCCATCCAGCTCCCTCACCAGGCTCCTTCCTCCCTCACAGCTGCCCAGCTCAGCAAGGTTCCCCTGTGTGCATGGAAACACAAACACAAAGATACATTTGTGGATGTGACAGAGGAAGAGTCTGTCTCTTCCATAGAGTAGAACTGATTTTGCCCTCTATAGATTTTCAACTCATGGACTTGTCAGAGTAGTTCCCCAACTGGCGTCCCTGAAACCACCAAGCTGGCTTTGTCTGGGTGGTCACAGCTATAAAAATATTCGTATGCAGGCAGGAGCACATCTCATTTACAGAACACTTTCCTTTTATCCCAGACCTGGCTGTTCCTGACGCTCCTTGTTGCCTGCAAACTTAATCTGTCAGGTCAGCAATGGTGTTTTGAGGAGTACTAGCAGGTAGATAGAACTCAAGGGTGAGCCTAATTAAAACAGTTTCTCTGTGCTTACCCGAGCTGGAAAACTACAGGAAAAGGCTTCTTCCCACAAGACACTTTTTTTTCTTCTTTTCTTTTTCTCAACTGATGTCTGCAATCTTTTGTTCTCTTATGAGTGAGAAATAATCCCACAAATTTTTGATCTCTAGTATGTCCATTGGGCCTCAGAATGGCAAGAAATTGACGAAAGCAGTTTGGTTAATTGACTAGTACTGAATGCAGAAATTAAGATAATTTGTTTTTTGCACTTATCTGGTTCATCATTACTATCCATGTGCAAAAGAAAATGATACCAGAGGAATCATGGTTGCGTGACACTTACTTTCCAGTGCTTATGAGAGTATTTATCTGCAATGGTGATATTTTTGTTCTTGCATGAAGGATCCTGTCTATGGTTGGTCTGTTTTTGATCGCCCTTGGAACGGGAGGTATCAAGCCCTGTGTCTCTGCATTTGGTGGGGACCAGTTTGAAGAGGAACATGTAAGATTTCTTTTCTTTCCTAAAATCTGCATTATCTGCTTACTTTATAAGCATGTTTATATGATCAAATCCTATGGTACAAGAATAAGGGCCAGTTTGCTAGGAAAAGATGTGTTAAGACATGAGGTAGGAGGGTTTGATTAAAACTTGAGAGAATCTATCTGGATTCTCAGGAAAGGAACATGATAGCAGAACAGGACTGATATTGGGAAGGATAGGTCATAATTGCATCAAATCATCTAAATGTTAATTACACGTCAGAGTAGTTGGAAGATCCTATATCATGTATCATGGAACCGTAGCCATTTCTGAACCAGTTTAACAGGGGTGATTATAGTGCACTGCAATGAAATACAGCAAATGAAGGAGAAAATTGTATCACCAGCTTCCTTGGGAATTTTCCCTCAAATCAGTCATAGTCTGCATCTTGTATATTGTTCAGAAAAAATGGTAGGAAATTCCATTATTTTGAAAGTAGTGCTGGTACCACATCTACCCAGAATGTTTTCTAGATATTCCAAAATGGGAAGTTCTGAAGAATTGGGGAAGTGTTTCTTTTTAGCTCTGTTTGTGCTCTGCGTCCTGTGAATTGTAGTCCAGTTGCTTCCTGCTCTCATTCTCCATCATGAGCACTTAGCTCTTCACCTGTGCTGATCTCAGACTCCCAGCACAGTGACTTAACCGGGGATAAGGTAGTGCTAAAAGAAGTAAAGCAGGTCAGGAAATACTAAGCCTCAGGCAAAATGCTACATTTTCAGATTGACCTGAAGTAAAACACTTAGATGTATGTTGACCTAACGCACAAATAAAAGGCCATTGCTAAAAGAAAGAAAAAAAATATTGGGTTCTGCAATGAGTAGGCTTAAATTCAAGGAGGATTATTTAGGACTGGCAGTAGGAAAAGTTTTCCAGAAATAGAACTAGAGAAGTACATGAAAAGGACTTTTGGAAGATGGAAATTCCCATCACTGGAGGCACTGATATGAAGAACATTAGACTAATGGTCTGTAGGGAAAGGCACTGGTGGAGTTGGACAAGGGATGAGAGCCTGGCAGAGCAGTTTGCTCTTAGTTTTTTTGCAATGCCCTAGCACTTAGTCAGCATTTAATAAATGAATGAAATAGACTAGAATATTTTAAAATTTTGGGAAGAATTGTGCTTTCTGCACATGAACTGTGTGGTGCTGAAGTGATGAAGCTCATAGTTACAACGGAGTAACAAAACAGGATGTTTCATGGTCGCTTGTTCAAAGCAGATCCTTCTGCAGGCATGTCCATCCTGTGCTGTCAGTTGGACCTGGTGCTTTAGGGAATGCTGCAGGAGAGGGAGCAGCAGTTCTCTGGTGGTCACCAGCCTCCCCAGCTGGCACAATCCTTACCGAAACCGGGCTGGCGACGCAGCACACACGCTCTGGGAGTGTGGTGTGTGCATACCAACATGCGGGCATCCCAGCTTGCACTCCAACAGCTGTCCCTAAAGGATTCTAAAAAGTGTTACAGCAGCGTTTTCAGAAGTGCTACTTCTATGAATATTAATGATTAATAATGTTTATCCAGCATCTTTCAATTACCACCTAATTACAGTATGATAATATGTACCACTTATCTTCGGAGTGTTTTATAGACTTCAGCTAATGAATCTCAGCACCCCAGCCAGGCACATACATATTATTATCCCAAACTTAAAACCACAAGTGAGTTGTAGAGAAAAACCTGAACTGCCTGTGGTTGTGTGGGTCTGTGCCCATTCTCCAACATTCAGACTACACCTCTCCAACAAATTTATCAAATACTAAGGCTCAAACATTCACCTGTGTGTTGCCTTCAAGAAAAACTAATTTAGAGAAAAAAAGCTGTAAAAAGCCTTCTGATAAGGACAATGTGTTCTGCTCTATTAATTCTTTTCAGAATAGAAAGTTTTGTATTTTACCATTTTGAAATTACTTGGCCTTTCAGAAGAAAAAAATGTTTTATGCTATGTGATAGGAAATTTAAGTCTTGGAAACTGGAATGAGAAGTTTTATTTTGTAAGGAATGAAAGGTTTGGGGGCAACCAGAACATTTCTCTCCACCGGGGCACTGTTGGACAGGACTTAACATTTTTCATCCTTCACACCAGGTAGGATGAAATAAGATTTGAAAATTTGAAATTAAATGAAGCATTTGATTCCCCTTTAGTTTCCAGGACACCAATAAGCTACAGCTGACCCTTAAGTGCACAGGCTTAGTTGTTCCATCTGGAAACCAGGGATGTGGTAGTTCTGTATATAAAATGAATAAATAAATTGCCCCTGCTATTTCCACGTAGAGTTAAAGTTATGTTTTGAGGTAAATGCACACCATTGGTCTGGTTATCTTGTAAGTACTTTATGAGTGTAATAGTATTGGATCTGCCACTTTGAGAACAGTACTACTAGAAACAGTGACGGAGACTGATTCAGCAGGAGGTCAGACAGGGAAAGTAGATTTGTCTGCAGGAGATTTCCAAGCATCTTTGTCTATGGGATTAGGAGTCCAAGTTAAAAATGCCTGAACCAAACGATATTTATGATATGCTGTATGAATGTGAAGGCTGCTGTGCATATTAATTAAGGATCAAAGCCGCTTTCAAACAGTGTGATATGGTGTTTAAGGTACTAAATGGCTTTCTCTTTGTTTCTTTATTTTCCGGTTGCCAGGGAGATCAGGATTATCGTGTACAGTACTTTTTCTCAAATTAGCTAATCCAAATCGTGTTGTTAGTGTATGTCTGCTCTAAAGATTAGGAAAATAGGGAGGGAATTCTTTTTTCCAATCAGTGTAATTTGCAGGCTGCTGGATCATTATTTTTGTACTCACTTCTGCTTCTCTCTGACCATTTTTTTCCATCACTGAAATTTGAAAATGTGTGAAACAAGATGCTCCAAATTCTTTATGCATCACTACCCGCTTCTCTTACCAGCACATTTTTTTGGTAATTGTTGCCCTGGACTTTATCATGTTGAGTGCTGCATGCTTGAGTTTTTCTTAGCTCTCAGAAATTCTGGGTTGCTCGGATACAAAGGGTTAGAGATGTGGCATGAGAATTTGACTAGAAGAGGGCAGAACCGTGAGGACTCCACTGCACCACCTGTGTCAAACCACGGCGGGGCTATTCTGGGAGCCAGGAGAGATCACTGAGGCTGCTCATTTCTCTAGATTTCCATTTGATTGCAAATAACTAGTCAGAAAGGTAGAAGGAAGAAGAAAATTTACTTTTACTATGTTAGCAGTAGAAAGTTCCAGGTAATCAAAACCACTGGTGAGGATAGAAATGGAGTATAAGAGATAGTAAGATCCAGTGCTGTTTGCTATTAACCATGGGAACGTGCTATAGAGATGGCTATTATAAGGCTTACAAATCCTTTAATCCATGATAAATCATTTACGAATAATGTATGGATCTTATTGCCTGGGACATGCTAGGAAATGAAAAGCCAAAAGCTCAAGTTCATGGGATCTTCATAACTGTGCTTGGGCAAGGCAAAAAGTCCTTCATCCAAGTCAGGGGACCCCCAGAATCCTTGATGGATGGCAGTGGGAAGCAATGGGGCTCTCATCCTTACGTTCCCAATATCTGCATCACCTGGGACATAAGAAAATCTCTCCCACACCTTCTCACCTGCTTACTTTCCCTGCAGTAATCCCTTTTGATAAGAGACTTCTTGCCAAATGAAGCTGCAATATTTCCTGTTGGCTGCACCATCAATCACATGAAGTTTTGTTACATTTTTGGATCCCAGGCTTTATTCCTTAAGAGCTGTTCTCTTTTAGCTGCTTGCAATTCTTCATATTTTCTCCTGTTTTCTAGCTTTGAATATTGCTAAGGAGCTGTCTGCCAGGCACCAAGCCATGTCCCTAGCAACTTGCCCACTACCTGTACAGGACCTAGAGACAGCTGGGAGCAAAACCTAGATACGTATGGAATATATTGACTCCCTGGGCCAGGGCTATCCTTAAATGCTGCTTTCACTGATTCAGGTGTCCCATAGCTGACAATACAGATGAGTGTGGGTAGTCAGGTAGCCTGCTCTTCCTTCTCCACTCTGCTGGCCCATCTAGACATGGAGAGGAGGTTTAGCACTGTGTATGTGTGCATATGTCTGTGCATGTAGGTCTCCCTCACAGAAGAAGAGACTGCTCTTGGTTAAATGCCCTCACACGTTACTCCTGCAAAAAGAACCAAAGTCTGCATCAAGTTCTTGATTCCTTAAGTTATAAATTATTCAAGAGTAAAGAAGATCAACAGGAATCCTTTGACTATCTGAACTGTAATATGTTACAACATCAGTTAAATTCTGCACTGTTTCTCTTAGAGTTCATCCCTCCATCAGGCTCTTGAATTTGCTCCCATGGATTTAATTTACCCTATTAGTTTGAGGTTGACTGGTCTCAGCTTGGTAATCTCCTGTCTGATGGATACATCTAATTTGCTGGCACTCTCTCATCTGTTCTGTCATTACCAGCTCCTCAAAATACACAGGTTTCTTTTTCTATTTCTACACAGGAGAGGAGAAAAAAAAAAAAAAAAGAGCGAGCTCAGACATGGGAAGAAATTATGAGCTTGTCAAACTGTGCCAAATTGGATTGAATTAGGTGACAGAGGATCTGAATCATGCTACTTGTTCTGAATAAGTAAACGCTGTTTCCCCTTCTCCCAGTCTCATAACACTCTCGAAGCAGTGGCTTTTCCTCTGAAATGCCAAAAAGCCCCAAAGCGCTTCTCAAGTAGCGTGAGCTGATTTGTGTGAGCATTTACCATCACCTCAACTCAAGCATGTTTGCTTAACATTTTATGTGCTGTGTGTCAATATTTACCCAACCTTCCTAACAAGAGGATTGATAGTGTTCAATCTGCAAGCCCAACGCTGTGCATTAGCTGTGACATTGATATTGTCTTCTTTTGTTTTAGACCTCGGAGAGAAACAAGTTTTTTTCCATCTTCTATTTATCCATTAATGCTGGAAGTTTGATCTCCACGTTTGTAACTCCTGTATTAAGAGGTCAGTGTTGATTTAGAATAAGACAATAAATTAGCTGCCCTCTGACTACACTGCTGTGCATAGTTAGGCTTTTATGACAACTGAATGGCAGAAATTATATTATCTGTGGAGTGGCCACTGTATTGCATTTACGCCTTGTTAATCTTGCCAGAGCAGCGTAACAGATTTATAGTACTAGCAGACAACTCACAGAAACTATATTCCGGGTTGTATTTCAAAGCCAGTCTGAACTGTAGAATTAAAATATGAAAGGTGGAAGGACCTATATAATCACCTAATCCTCCCTGTTGCCATTGAAGGATTATTCCTGTCTTGCCTGCAGGTAACCTGTGAATGGGAAGTGATCTCCGCTGTCCTGTGCGGGCATCAGGGCTGAAAAACTCAGTAGGGCTGGTTTTGAAGTCCTACCTTCTCCCTCCCACAGGGTGCTGCTGGCTTCTGGAGGGCTCTGTCCTGGCACCCAGGCGTGTCTGCGTGGCCCTGCTTGCAAGATTGCAGCCCTGAGCAACTCGCCTTGAAGACAAAGCACGGGCCTGTGCCCCACTTAAGACCTACTTTGTATTCTAGCCAGCTTGCACAACCCTTTTTAGTCCCTGAGTCTTGCTGCACTTACTTCATTGTATCACAGCCCCTAGAATCCAAGGGGATTGGCATGCTCTAAATACAGACGCAGAGGCAGAGCAGCAGGCTGTGGGCGATGGGCATGAGGACAGGGACAAGGTAGGCTTCACGCTTCGTAGCAATATTTTTCATTCCATCCCATGGCCTCTAGGAAGCTTTGTTTTATCAGAGTGATTATTTTAACAGGCCATTTCACAAGGCTTTGGACAATTGTCCATGTATACAGGCAAAGGCGGGTGCTGTATCTCTTGCTTTTTTTCTCACTGGTGTCCCCAGGTCATCATTCTGTTGGGAAGAGGCTTTTCCTCAGTGTAGTCAGTGGGCAGATGAAAATCCAGTCCCCTTCGAGCGTCAAAACCTGTGCCAATCTAGCCTAGCAATAAAGTAGATGCAACATGGAAATGAGGTGGAGAAGATGGGGAAAGTAAAATTTCTGCAAAGTGTGAAAGCTTTTCTTGGAAGAGCAAGAAGTGCAGTTCATAGACATTTGGCAGAAATGTAGAACATAAACTTTTAGGTGGAGAAATCCAACTCAATTTTGCACGTCAAAAGTTCAGTATGCCCAGAATGTCTCACTGACAGCTTTGTTGGATTTCAGCTAATTTGCTGGAAATAAGTAAATAAATGCTATTCACACCCAGAGCTGTGCAGCTGACCATGATTGCCCAGGGACAATAAACAGGAACAAGTGAAGGGCTTCATGGGTTGGTTTCCTGTTAACTATGTTGGCTTACTTTAGCAATTCTGCTATTGTTCCATGTAAGAATGCAGTAACTTGTAGCTGCTGACATACAAACACAGACCCCACTACTGGCCTGTTGTTTGCAACTGGGCTTCTAAATTCATGTGGTGAGAGAACTGACCTGGTCCAAGGGCACAGGCTTTCAGTGAACCATAGCTCAGATCGACCAAAGCCATGCTGTAAGGAACCTGGCTTCCTGATGGGTTACTGCAAGACCTGACATTTGGAGCAGGCTGCCTCTAGTGAGACTGCAAAGGTGGCGAGAAAGGGAACTGGAGTGTTAAAACTAATTCTGTGCTCCCACTTACTTAGTAGGGATGTTGCCTTCCACTTTGTCCGCTGTAGGTAGCTATGAAATCAGATTCAGGATTCTAGCTCAATAATTCATGCAGCTGGCACAAATACTGTGGAAACACAGTACTGGTTATTTAGATCTAGGCAAATACAGAGTGGCTTCGGGTTATTTTAGATGTTGTGGGTTTGTTCCAAATTGCAGTTCCTGCTGCTTCTTTCTACCTATTTGTCTGCCCCCTCCCTTCTACTGTTTTCATCAATATCCCATTATCAGCTGCTTTTGCTGGCAGACACTAACCCTGCTTCCAAATTGTCTTCGTCAAGGGAGGACAACTGTTTCAAGGAGATTCAATTCACAGTGTCAAGCACCAGCAAGGAAGATTTAAAGCCAGGGGAAGTGACTGATTTAGGGGAAGCAAATCAAAAGCCCCGGTAACATAAGTCTGACTGTAATGAGGTGCTTTTATTTCTGACTACTTTTTCAGGGGATGTGAAATGTTTTGGAGAGGATTGTTATGCCCTGGCTTTTGGTGTCCCAGCAGCACTGATGGTGTTGGCCCTTGGTGAGTGGAAACAATAATGCTTGTAATAGGAGTTATCATTTTTGAGTGTGTGGATAGATGAGAAAATGCACAAATTAACTTGCTTTGGATGGATGCTGCAATGGGAAATTCAAGGATTCAAGATCATCCAACAATTCCACAGTTCAGAACAGCTATAAAAATCACTAGTTCACTTAGTGGCGGGAAGACCATGGTTTTACTGCAATGCTTTATCATGATACTGATGAGAGGGTGGTCTGGTGGATGTGTCAAAATTCAATTGCCTTGCTCTGTAAAGCAAAAGGAGATGCCAAAGTGATTCTCCTGATGACTTGCAGCTTTGCCTATGAGAAGGCTTGGCCTTTGAACGGCAATCTGAGCAGCCCTCAAGTTCTGCAGCTTACAGAAGAGAAGCTTAGCATGCCACTTCTGACCTTTCCATAGGCTCTTTACAACTTGGGACCATCTTTAATGGCTCAGACTTTGGGTTCAGAGTCCATGCACCACACAGAAATCACAGAAGGAGCTGAATGAGATGTTACTTTATTCTGAGCTGTCTCACTTTGCTTGGCTGAAGTAATTCCCACAATTACAGTGACAGCTTATTATTAGGTTGTAATAAAAAGCCCTTATTGTCCAAGTATAAGGAGGCAGCTGCAATCACCGTGCTTCCAAAAGCTTGCGTCTTAGTCCCATTAATGTACTTGTCAAGATTTCTTCTTTAACCCTTATAAAATACTCAGCAATTTCCACATTTGTACTGTTACTCCTTGGTAGCCAATACAGAGGACACCCCATTAGCTTTAGTTTCACAGTTGCAAGCTGCTGAGGGGAGCACTCCCCCTTATTATCCCCTTATTATTATTATTATCCCCTTATATTTGAGAGGTTTTCACACAGCATGGGGTGACTTCTCATTCAGCTTGTTAGCTTAATTGAGGGACCAAGCAATTGTGTGATTTCACCACATCATCTGTGATTTGAAAAGTTTGTCCCCCAGAGAATGTGAATGTTGTTCTTTCCCCTCGAAATTCTGTTGGAGAGAAGAATCAGGACACTGGAGAAATGTCATCAGGCCACAGCTAACATTACAGTGATTATTTTCAAAAAAGTGCACGGTCACGGGCCTTAGAAGCTTGTCTTTTCCCTCGTGGCCTGTTCCTATCAGTTTAAGGCAGCACGGGCTCCTCTGTACATGGTTGTGTGATGAATGTTTCTAGCAGGGTAGTAGCTGCCCAGGGGGAAAAGGACATGTAAATATTGCAGTTTTGGTGAGGGTATCAATCGAAATGTGCTTTTAGCTAGTGTCCTGCTGCCAGATTCCACAGCCTGCCTGGCAAAGCAGCTCTGTGTTCTTTTGTAACACACTAAAATGCTCTTGGAACTGATATATTTGACTGTGTGAGCAGCATGTAGAACTGGAGAAAATGCTCTTTCAGCCCTGACTGGCTCCTTCCCAGTGATGATGGAAGGCAAGGATAGATTTAGAGGCAGAATGGGAATCTTATAGAGCAAGATTTTCTGGGCTGCTGCAGTTTCTGAAAGATGGGGAAAGATTGATACTATTTAATTCCAAATGCCAAGCCTAATGCGGGAGCCTCAGTTCCCAAAGGAGTCAATGGCATCGCCAGAAAGTATTCCAGCAAGTCTAATGAATCACCTTTTAGAGGCACCAACACATCCACAGGGAGATGCTAAAAATTAGGTAGTGCAACTAATCCACTCCAGGTGACTTTGCACAAGCATCTTTCAGTGCTACTCACCTAAACTGACTCCAGAGTTCTCTCTGACAGTTCTGCAAGTCAAAACTGGACACAAATGGTCATTATAGTCAGAAAAGAGAGAGAATGAGTTCCCTGCAGTGTCCCAGCCCTCTTGCGTTAGGATGGAGGTACCTGCATTTCTCCACTGACTGTGGACTGACCCAGACAGTTGGGTTAGTTTGAAGTGTTGAGGTTGGTTTGTTATATGGGCTTCACACTCAACTTTTATTGTGGTTCTCTCTGCTAGCATTTTTGGAATTGCAATGTGCTCAGGGGCTCTCAAAGAGCAGAACAAATTATATGTAATCAGATAGCCCCCTCTGACAGGATTTAAAGCCTAGGTCCAATATTCTTTGTGAGTTGAAGTGGGGGGAAAACCAAGACAAAACACTTTCTTAAATTGTATATCCCTTGGTGGAAACCATAAATGGAGGTAGTTTCTATCAATAACAGTGTGTGATGCAATGACCTTAATGGCAGTTTCCACTGAAATGTGTGTGAGGTGCAAGTACACAGAGCCCATGTTGGGGCTGGATTAATCCTCACACGGTTGCAATGACTCAGGGCTGATTTCCAGCATCAGGTGCAGCAATTCAATGTGGATTGTGTCTTCAGGTTAGCATACAAAATGCATAGATGAGGAAATATTCAAAGCTTTGGTTCCCAGTATGAATCAGATGTGTAGGTGCTTATTGTGCCAATCCAGATCATTAGAAGATGGTGATGACTTCCTAGGGATCACACTGCTTCTTGTAGGATGTTACATTTTCTCCCACATAAAGGTATTAAGAGAGTCCTGTACGTTTAGTTTGTTAAAAGTGCAATCCTGTAAGCACCAAGGGCAGAGGATTTCTGTTGAATACAGGGGTGAGGGATCCTTCCCAGAAACCATGCAGGACTGAGCCTCGTTTATGGGAAATCCCATTTGGAATATAATATTTTTCAGTTGTGTTCATTGCTGGAAGTGGACTGTACAGAAAAACGCCACCACAAGGGAATGTCTTACTTGAAGTCTGCAAATGCATCTGTGTAAGTGTGTGGTGTTCCTCTTTTTCATCCATGACTGAGGTTGCAGGTCAGAAAAGCACAGAAGGAAAGGGGAGGTGACATTTGGAGTTCTTCTGTGTGCTGTTCCTGCATATCTTGCTGATGAGCTGTAAGGAATAAGAAACACATTTAGGTCCTAGCTTATTCTTTGAACATTTGAATTGTTTTTCCTTAGCTTCATGAACTGTTCAGTTCATGTCAGTAGAACACTAGTGGCAGATGCTAGTGGAGACTGAGCTGAAAGGAAAATTCCGAAACTCATAGATAGATGACTCAATTTTTTTCAGCTGAATAGTTTTACTGAAGTTTATCAGTTCAGCAGACAGTAATAGTACACATTCATATTATGCACATTCAGCGTGTTCATGTAAATGTAAGAGGTACCTGCTGAAGTTGCTTTATAGTGTTATCAATTATTTTTCATAGTGTGTGAGCTGAATACAGGATATGAAAAAACACTCTCTTATTATTAGGTGGATAATGATGTTTCCTTTTCAGGAAGCTGTTGCTAACAGCAGATGTTTTCTTTTTACCTAGGTCATTCCTAGTGACAGATTTACCTTGGGGAAACAGGCGAGATCTTAAGGATAGTATTTATAAGTGAGGTCTGCCACTCTTTTTGCCGAGGTGGCTGTCTTCAGTGTGTTTAGTGACTGCAGCACACAGCATAAATAAACAAGTTATAAATTTGGTGTCGCACATTTCTCCTCCAGTGAGAAACCAACTTGAAAGCTGGTCTAGGAGTGAGTGAGACATGGGCTGCACCAAGAATATGCAAAGAAAGGTCTACAGAACAAGAAGGGAGTGAGAATTCTGATTTTGACATTGCTTTGTGTAAAAAGGCATTTCCTCCCCTACACAGCAGTCAGTTCAAGAGGTGCTTTTTGGAAGACAGCTGAGGAAATTGTTTACATCTTTAACATGTAGCAGGTTTCAGATCAAGTATCAATCAGTCTTTGGGGGCTTATGTCACATTTGGCTCTGGAAAACAAGCCCAAGAGGTAGTTCATGTCCACATCATACCTTTAATCAACCAATGTCACAGAAACTTCCCTGCAGAGAACTGGTCATAAAGCATCCAATCTGAGACTTTGGAGATGTTCAACAAACCCCTGGAATTTTCTGGTGCTGTTTACATTTTGGGGTGGGGAGGGTGGCCTTGTGTTGAGAATGTGACAAGGGTAGGGAGTTAAGTTACTCACTTGTTTTTCTCCCTAGTTCGCTATAAAAAACCGGCTGAAAAACCGCTCCCGTGAGATTCCAAAGAGAGATCACTGGCTTGACTGGGCATCAGAAAAATACTCGGTAAGTGATGCTCTAACTGGCGAGTTTGGAGGGGGAAGGGGGAAAATGGGCAGACATACAGGGGAGATGGTAAGACTGGCCAGACCACACCACTCCTCACATAGTCTGGGCCCTCATTTGTCCTGTCCCTTCCCACGTCTGTACTCTCCTGACCCTTAATGGACAGTTTAGGTGCTGCACTGAAGTGGAGAAATGCAAATATGTCTAATATCATGAATGAGTGCAATGAATAACTGCCATGTGGAAAGAAACAGGGTCTCTTATGCTTTGTGGCTTGAATCACCTGCTGGCTTCTCACTCCCATCTTACCTTTTTACCTCTTTCCATTATAGAAGCAGCTGATTGGGGAGGTTAAAATGGTGACACGCGTTCTCTTCCTCTTCATACCACTGCCAATGTTCTGGGCCCTGTTTGATCAGCAGGTACAGTACAGTGTATTGCAGGTCTATCTACCAGCCTGGGTTTGCACCCTTGTCTTTCCAGGCTAACACCAAAGCATCCTGGGGACACAGAGTGCCATGCTCCTACCAGGTCTCCAGGGGCTTGCTAAGGCATGTTCCGCCATCACTGCTGACCATCCCTTCACAGTTGTGCTGAGTGTCTGACACAGGAGGGTGAGAAGGAAGAATGTGCCCTGCCTACTGGCAGGTGTTACAGGGAAGGGAAGGAACAGATGTGAAATAAGACCTCCAGCATTGTCTTCTTCTCTATCCCCATATTTTCTAGTACCTATGGTCATCTTGGAGGCTTTACAGCTGTCTGTTTTCTCCTTAGGGATCCAGGTGGACTTTGCAAGCCACAAAAATGAATGGTGATTTTGTAAGTACTTAATGTCACCAGGGCTGGTAAGACTAGTAGTAACATCACTGCTCTTGCTTTTTAACCGGAGTCTCGCAGTACTAAGAGCATCTGCTTGATGAGTCTGGGTGAGTTTCACTTTTGGTGATTAGAAGTGAGAGGCTCTGTGCAGCCATGCTCAGTTTGTCACAGCACATCTAGGCAAGGAGCAAGGGCTGGGGAGCCATCAGCAGCCTGCAAGGTCAGGAGTGCTGTCCTGCTGGCAACTGGTTGCTCTGTGACTTTGAGCGGGTAGGGTTTCCAGCCTGCTTACCCCCACTGAAGGCAGAGAAAATTCACACAGCCCTTGTAAAGTTTAACTACAACTATTGCAGTTGTATATTTCTTTTCTGACTTACTTGGTGATACATTAATGAAGCCTCTCAAAACTAGCAGGAATCTTGTCTATATGGTAGAGATGTGGTGAGGATTAATTACTTAGTAGCCATACAATTCTTTAAAGACATAAATGGCGAATGTGTAGGGTACAGTGGCACATAAATGTTAGATCAACTATCTGCCTAAAGTTGCCACCATATGGGGCTGATTTTCAGACGTATGTTTTAGCAGGCCATCTAGATCTTACCGATGGATGCTGACATCAGAATTTAGGATTGTAAATGGCCATTTTCCAGTTTAAAATTGAGCTAAAGTCCAAAATTTGAGCCAAGAAGGAGGCTCAATCTGGAATACGTTAAGCTCAGGACATACCCGACAGACAGGAGGCAAACCTCCACAACACTTTCCTGGGAAGATATTATCTCCTGCCTAATTTCCCCCCTATTCTTTTCATCTCATCAATTGTGGGGACTGGTTCCAGTGATGCAAGGGTGAAACACCTCTTTGTAGCCTTGAGGACTCTTGGCTCATGCCAAGAAATCACAGTTGAACACTTGACCAAAGCCCATTTGATGCCCTGGGCAGATGGACGGAAGAAAGAGGTGTTTGTGCCACCCACTCGCTCAGGGATGGTCTTTTGTTATCCTTTTGGAGTGCTTGGGAGAAATGCCAACAGAGCTCAGAAAGTCCTGAAGCTTGAGAGCACTCACTCTCAGGATTTGGGCTTTTCCCATTACAGAAGCAAGGAGAGAGGAGGCTCTGAGTCCAGATCCCAGCTGGAACACTAACATGCCTGTTCCTCCCTACTCACCTAGTTCATGGCTCAGCCAGTCTGAAAGGCAGGTCTCGGTGTCTGTCATGGGCTGTCCCCCAGATGCCATATATCAAGGTCTCAGTGTAGCTTTCTTCTGCAAAATGATTCTCACCAAACACTGCATCCTCAGGAGACAAATGTCAAGACCACACAACCAGCTGCTAAAGCCAACATAAAGCATTTGAGGAAATCACCTTTGCTGCTAAGGCAATCTGGATGGGTTGCTTATTTGCCATATGTGCTATTATATTGTGGTGTTTTATGAATCACTTGGAATATCTTTTTGTTTCAGGGAATATATGTCCTTCAGCCTGACCAAATGCAGGTAAAAGATACTATAGGGTAGGAAATAACCCTTAAAGAGGTATTTTATTTTTTTCATGAGACCAGAGGCCTTTCTCTGCTCCTTTTGAAGTCCTGCTGACTGCTGTGGTATGGACTGTGCCTTACTGCTCACTAGCTGTTTTGGAAACTTAGTCTGGGGTTCAGATGACCCCAAGGATGTCCTAGCATGGAAGTTGAATCCTGAAGAATAGTCAGGATGATGTGGGGAGAAGTGCCACTGTAATAGTTCTTGAAGTAGTGCTGGCATGTGGAGAGTACAAACTGTGTCTCCTTTTAACATTCCCCTACTCTGGGATAAGCACTGTACCTGAAATATGTTTCCTTCCTCAGTTCCTGCAGGGCAGATGAAAATGTGAAGGCTCTAAGACAGTGATGTGTTGTCACAGTTGATTACAATTCTTACGCTGAACAGCTCTGGAGAAATTCAAAGCTGTTCTGTTCCCTGAAATCTTCCCTCAGAACTGAAACAGCATCTCTCTCTGCTTGGTCTCCATCACACTCTATTTTCTTGCTCTGCCACTGCTGGCTGGCAGACAAGCTCTGGTCCTCCCAGGAGAAATGTAGCTCCTGGGGGATTACCAAGTTGTGTGGAAGTGCAAGAAATTGTCAATCTCACAGAATAGTGCCTGTTCCTCTAGGATTTTGCTGAAGTCCCAGGGTGTTTCCATTATTGCTGATTTGTTGTAAGGTCCTACCACAGCACCAGAGGTCACCTGCTTCTATTGTCAGTGGGTTTTGTACTTTTTGAAAACATAATGTTTCAGCTCTCTCTTCGGGAAATTGGGCCAGTGATGCTTGCTTACCTCTTGGAAGGGAGGATATGAACAAAATGTGTTCGTGCCTGTGAAAACTAAATAGCAGAAACTATTGGAGTGCAAACTATGATTGTATTTTAAAAGGAGGTTTTTAAGTGTTTGTTCATGTCCTTTCTGTAATGAAATTATTTCTGGAGGACAGTGCTTTATGAGTTTAATTACTGAAAGTTGCTTTCTAGTCACTAAACTCCCATTCTTTTGTATTGCAGTTCTTAAATCCGCTTCTTATTCTTGTCTTCATCCCACTTTTTGACCTTGGGCTCTACCCCCTGATAAACATGTGCAAATTTAATTTCACGTAAGTACTTGGGGACAATGCAGCTGCCTCAGTTCTTATTCTTTTGCAGCAAGTGTGCAGAATAGCTTTTAAGGAGAAGTACAAATTTCTATTCACCCTTCCCAGTATTGCTTCTACTTCAGCCTCAATAGGCAGCATCATCCTCTTCCATGAGCCCTGGAAATTCTGGAGGGGAAAATTAAGTGATGTTGGATTCTGCTCTGTACAGATTTTCCCTGAAAACGGTTGTGAACAGTCCCCCTTTGAATGTGATGAACGTGTTCTTCATTGTATCTCCTGTATCACCCCTAAGTGAATCTTTTCCTGAAAGGTCCCTGTGGGGCCAAATTCACCGTCCCATGTGGGCTACATGTGGTGTTACAAAAGCAGATTCCACACTAGAATCTGAACCGATGAGTACATAAGGGAATTTCTGTATGGCCAAGCACTTGATTCCAAGTGTATGTTGGCAAGATGGACAGTGCAGAACCTGGAAGAGCAGACCTCCAGGTTGGTCCTGAGACCCACTTTATACATTTTGGGGAATTTAAGAGTATCTGTACCAAAGTGTCTGTATCAGAGTAGCTTTGTAGACTGGTGCCCTTTAGCAGTGGGAATATGTTATGTGCACTCATGGAGTGCTTCTACCACTGCAGTTTCATCTGAAAGGAACCCATTTTCCATGCTCCAGCACCACTTCTCAGCATGAACCACAATGTGTGGGAAGAGAGGATGAGTGGGAGATTGACTGAAAAAGCATGCTCCTAATCCAAGCTAAAATGCTGCATAGACAAAACCACGTGAAATGGTATTGGAAGGAGCCTCATAAGCTTACCCATTCACCCTGCTGATGCTCTGCCATCACGCTGAATTACTTGCACCTTAAGACATATCAAAGGCATTGGTCAGCACTGTGGAGGTGCCCTTTGGAGGACGCATCAGAAGCTCTGCTTCTCCAAGCTACCTTAGTGTGAGTCCATGCCTTGGACTGAGCCCTGACTTGGCAGAAAACTTCCTCACTGATGATCAGTTCACAGACTAGTTCACCCAGCAGCACAAATGTATTCCCTGATCAGGACTAGCTGACATGCTGTTTCTGTCCCCTGCATGTGGGATACTAACAGGCTTCTATCCAGTTTAGCTGTGGAAACACCGTAGCCTCCAGGGAGTTAGCCTATGTGATTAAACATTTTTTAATCCCAGGATGTATAATGAAAAGCAGAATTTGGGTTCCTAATCTGGATTTTCCACAGCCAAATCAATTTGAAATGTGAATCCAGACCATTACAGAGAGTGGAGACCACTGAATCTATAATCAGATTTGTTTCAAATCTCAACAACTCAATGCACAGTTTGGATCTGCCATTCTGAACCAATTTTATTCTGCTTTATATCAGACTGCCTTGTGTAACTCTGGTAGAGTTGCACTAGTTTTGCTCTGAGTTCAGAAGCAAGCTCTTTATTCTCTAGAAGTGTAAATGTATTGGCATGAGAAAGAACCCAGAATGATGCCACAGATGGTCAGAAACATTGATGACACAAACTATACATTTTTCTTCTCCTCATTCCTGCTGCTAAAGAGCATGCTGCTTTTCTTTTGCCTTTCCCAAAAGGGACTTGAAGATATATCATTTCTAGTGCTGCTTCCAACATCATAGGTTAACATAATGCCATGAGCTATTCCCACTAGAAGAGCTAGGAAAGAGATAATATGAAACTTGCAAGTAAAGAGCTTTTTTTCATGGTGTATCAGTTTTAATTGGCCTCAGTGCTGGCCTCATACAGAATAATAGAATAGTTTTAAGTTAAATGATTGGCAATTTAAACAGCATGTCATCCCCAGTGCCACCTGTTGGACAGTTTATTACATGGTTTTGGCACATCTTTGGCTCTGAGGAATGGTATTCTATATTTTAAATTGCTTTTTTTTTTTTCTTAATGGCATCTCTTTCATTTTCTCCATAGACCTATTAGGAAAATGGCAACAGGTATGATCCTTGCAGGGGTGGCATTTGGACTTGCAGCCATTGTAGAAATCAAAATAATTGTAAGTATAGCATAAGGGATTCCTCAGAAATACTTTCTTTCCCTGGGTTATTTTTATTTATGCCTGTTAGATAATCCTTTTAAAAACTGTGTTCCTTGATCATAATTTGTAATATGTTCTTTACAATTAAGCATACTGACCCAGTGGCTAATGATAATTCTTATATTGTCTACTTTTCCTTTTCTCTCTTTCTGTCTCTCTGTATCTCTCTGTCTTTGTCTTTTTCTCTCTTTCTAGTCTTTGGAGTTGTGCTGTGCCGGTCATCTGTATTGGTCTATATTCTAGATTTCCATCGTCAAAGTGCTTGACAGACATCTAGTTAATGCTAGTGATTAATTCCCTAAAGGTAGTCTGTTCTCTCTCCTATTTCTCACTGCAGCTTGCTGATATTTTACTGTTGGGGGTGGGTGGGTTGGTTGCGTAGTGGGTTTGCTTTTTAAATTTAATTCCTTTCCTCCTTTAGGGTGGGGTTGTGCTTTTTTCACGAGTCAAACCAATTCCCTGGTGTGGCAGGTGAACGCAGTCGCTTCTGCAGTCACAGGCATCAGGGACTGCCAGCCCTCCCCAGACAGGATGGCAGCAAATCTCTTGTAAATTCAATGTTATTCCCTGCAGATTTATACTCTTTGTTTCTGGCCCATGACAAGCCTCATACAGACTTTGGCCGACCTTTGGTTCACAAAAGTTACAGTAGGATTAATTTTTAAAGCCTCCAAGTATACTTAAAATGTTCTGTTAGAGTGTCTGGCGCATAGCCCTACATTAACATCTGCTGGTTCCTCAGGTGGATCCACCGACAAGTCTCCTGCTGAAATGAGACTTTGTGGGTTCAGGTCTTCTTTGCAACGTGGGCAAAGAAATGCTGTCATTGTCAGCAGCAGCAGCTCTGGCCGAGCACTGAAAGTCTCCTCTGGCTGTGGGTGACTGCTGAGCAGAAGTAACGTTAGTTTGACGTTCACCTCTACCTTTGCATGGATACTTCACCCTGAAGGCCACTAAAAGCTCTAGCAAAGAGGGGGATAGGATGGCCCATTTTGACTTGGCTGTGGACAGTGCAGGCAAAAAACTGTAGTAATGGGATATGCTGGATACCATTAACAGGTGTGTTGGTCTAGAGCAGCATATGGGTAGAGGGAAATCAGTGTCACCCTGTCTTCTCTGGCAGTGTATCTCCTCACTGAGTTAGGTTCAAACTGTCCAGCCTGAAATATCCAAATTATAGGGTGAGATAGAATAAAAACTAATAGCTCTGAAGTATTGCTGGCAGCTACTAGAAAATGAAGTGAGAAAAGAGAGGAGTTTGAAAAAAAAATATTTCATTTTAGATCTGCAGATAGTACAAGGCTGACGCTGATTGAAATACTCTTTCTAGGAAACGTTTGCTGACAGAAAGAGATACCTCTGTCCTGGAGACATCGTCGTCTCTTTCTCAGAAAACAGGGAATAAGACCTACACAGTCAGCTGTTAGATAGCATGGTGTCAAGTGATGCAAAAGCACAGATTATAGACATAGAACTGGACTGGGATTTTCAAAACTGCTTAGCTTCTGGCCTAATTCTTTTCCAAGTCACTGACTGCAGTGGGAAATAATTTTTCTGGTCACTGCTTTCAAAAGCCAAGCACAATTTTTTCCCATTCTGATATGGCAGTTGGTTAAATCCAGACACTAGGGAGCTGGATAATAAAACCCGTGACTTTGTTCTACCTACCCAGCAGCTGTGTAGCCTGTACTGTTAGTGGTGTGAAGAGCAGTTTTGGGGAGGAACTACAATAGTTTTTGGCTATTGAGCTACTATGAGGAAACCTCCCTAAGTCAGATTTATGTTCAGTTTACACTCAGTATAACTTCTGATGAGGAAGGGATAGAAAAGTGTCATTACAGAGAGGAAGACTATTATGGCTAAAAATGAAGAGATATTAAAGTGCTAATAAAGCATACAGATGGCACTTAAAGCCTTTTACTTTAATTAGGAAACTGATATGCCTCAACTTGTCCCAGAAGAGAGTTTAATTCGGGTCCTGAATTTGGCGAAGAACCCTGTTCAAGTTACAATCGAAAACCGGGACCTATTTCAGCAGCCTGTGGAGGCTTTTCAGGTAAACAGATGTACCAGGCTGGAAGGCCTGACTTGAATCCCATTGAAGCAAGGGTGGGATTTTTTTCGGGTACTTTCTAATAAAGCCCATAGATGCTAGAGCTTGTTCTCCTCCACTGCCTTAGAAACACATGGTAATAGTTTTGAAAACAAAGCATACTGTCTCCATTGTTGTAAGAGAAATGGAAAGCTTGGAGACATATTTCCATGGTAAAGGAGGAAATGGCTAACTACATTCACCTGCAATTAGGAATAGAATAAAGGATAATTGTGCTGAGATGAGCATGTGGTATGTGAGCATTCAGCTCACATCTCTCAGTGCAGGCATTGCTGCTAGGATCTGGATGGCATCTGTAAAGCATTTAGCTGCAAAGGTGGAAAGAAATGGGAAGGCAATTAACTGGGCATGGGCACTGGGTTGATTCCTATTTCAGCTTCCAGTTTACTTTATGGGTCCAGCAAGTTTGCGACTTGGCCCAAACCAGTCCATCGGCCACCAGCTGCCGGCTCTGATTTAGATGTTGTCCCTACTGAGGCAGAGCAAGGCCAAGGGAAAGGGCAATTGTGGGAGCAGAAGGTGCACCCCGGCCTTCAGGTTGCATCTGACAAGGGAAGGTCATCCAAGCTCTGGCTTCTCCAGTCCAAAGCCTATAGGTCATCACGGGTCCTTTACTCTAGAAGACAACTCTGACTGTTAACCTATCTTCAGAGGCTCCCTTGAAGAGAGGACAGGGTTGCACTTGGTGGGAAGAACCAGACCCTTTTTCATCTGAAGAAAGTGTAACCAAGTTTGTTTTTTCCACAGAACCCAGCTGAGTACTCAAAATTAATATTGAATGGAGAGCAACAGAACCTCCAGTTCACCCTGCAACATCAAGGACTGTCTCTTGCTTTTAACTACACCGTGAAGGAAAAATCAGTGTACAGCTTAATTGTTTTTGAGGCAGAAGGAAGCCTATCAAGCCGCTTAGTGAGTGTGGGAGTGAAGTGTAAATACAGTATTAATTCAATGGCTGTGATGATACAATGGGGTAATAGGCTCATTAATTCATTTGCTCAGTTGCAGTAGCTGTCTGATTGCTCTCAGATGCTCTAAACCTAACTTCTTAGCTAGCGGCACTGGATCTGTACGCATTTCTGCTGGTTGATTAATAGAGGCATTATGGCATCTGAGGGTTTCTGGGCACACTTTAATCCAGTGAATGCTGCTGTGGGAGAGCAGAGTCATGCCTGCTAGGCAGCAGAGCTTGGGAAGGCTGAGGAAACAGAGAGCCAGAGATTTTCCCCTAAAGATGGTTCTATAAAGCAAAGATATTAAAGAGGTTCTAGGGCTGGGCATGGAATAAAAGCATCAGAAGAATGATTCTGAGTTTAGTTATTGTGTGTGTTTAGTGAAAATGCACAGAAGGCCCGTTTGTTTTGCTGAACAGAATAAATGATTAAGCTCATTTCAGGCTCTGCAGCAGAGCCGGCTGCATTTGAACTTCTGTGTATTGCCACAACAATTGGAGAGACGCATATGGGATATCTGGGGCTGGATTCTGATACCTTTTACATGCAGCTGTGTCCTGAGAAGCTTGTTTGAAATGTATGGTGCTATTGCACATTGTGGCAGCTGTGTATATATGTGTGTAAATGCCATCAGAATCTGTCCTCATGCTAAAATATCAATTCTCTTTGCAGTTCCTTGGCCTCCTACCTTGCAGAGTTGCTATACTAAGCATTCGATATTATATAGCAGAAATAACATAACTGTCTTTTAAAATAAGGTGGTTTAAGAATTTTTGTTTCCTAATATTGGGGTTTTTTTTCTGCTTTATGGTTTAGAGCCTGGGTCTTGTTATCACGCAAAAGTGAGTTAAGTTTCCCTGTGACCCTGATGACTGTGTGCTGTTACCTTAAGAAATGGATACTGGTACAGTGGTTTTCATACAGTCCTTACAAAGAGAAGGCCTGTGACAGGGTGGAGCAAAGCAATCTGAGCTCCAGTACAGCTCTGTGCTGCCCCAGCTATCTAGCCTGTGCTCAAATTAATGCCCACCCTGGCATGGGCAGGCTCCCATGCACTGGGGAACGGCAGTGCTGTTGGGTGATGCTATTGATCTGTCATTCTCAGCTGTAGATAAGGGAGGTGTGGAAGACAGTGTGATAAATGATGCTCAATTTTCCAGCATTACAAAACGAGGAAGGCAATGCCAGCATCACTGCTGTGTTGCAAGGCTTCTCCTGGGGTAGCCATGGCCCACGCCAGCTTCCCTCACTGCTGGGTGGGAGGTTTTTCCTGGAAGGACCTGATCTGAAATTGGTTTCTTCTCCTTTGTGGGCTGTTGAGTGGGCAGGAAATGAATTTGAGGACTCTGGGGATCATCAATGAAAGAGAGTAATAATTTGACTACCCTGTCTGCAAAAAACTAGAGTGTTAATCCCCATGTGTCTCTCATGGGAAAAAAAAAAAAATTGTCTATTATTTATTGCTCTGACATTTATTATTCACTGTAGCTATTTATTATTTAGGGTGTACATTATTTGTGCATCAGCATATCACGCTGAAGTACAATACACATGTTGTAGGTACAGCAAAATTCTGGATCCTTGGTCTCAGAAGCTCAGAGTTTAACGTCAGGAAGAAAGTTTGGATAAAGGGCTAGAAATTTTAAAAGAAAGCCAGTTTCTGAGGGTAGAATCAGTCCCTTTTGGCTTGTCTGGGTTCCATCTGTGGGTACCACAAATTGAAATTGCTCTGCCAGCTTAAGTGGACATGGCACAACTGTGGATTTCTACCAGTGAAGGACCTTGCTCCTTATTATTTTTGTGTGATGTATAATCTTCAGGGCTTTGTCCTTACTCCTTTTTTCAGCATTGTACACCAAATAAGCTCTCAAATGTTGATCATGTTAATTATTGAGCTGACGCTCTAGCTGAGATCTCTAGGAAAGGTGCTCTCATTCCCTGGTGTGCGCAACCAGGTGGCAGCTTCAGGCATGTGTCTGCAGAGACCGTGGGCAAAACCAAACTCAGTGCACTTGGTCTCTCCTGCTCTCTGTCAGCACCATACAATAGTTTAATTTCTTGAGTATTGAGAGGCAGAGAAAATAGGAGTGGTACATGAAGATCAGGATAGTAACCTAGGGGTTACTCTTGGCTTTAGGCTTCTGTGAAGTCTGTGAGTATTCCAAGAACCAGCATCTGGAAGTTAGGAAGTTGCAGGTTTTGTGGGAGTATGGCACTCGTGTTTAATTGCAATTAATCATCGAAAGAGGCTAATGTGGATAATGCTCTCTTGCTATCTTCAGATCAAGACAAATACTTTTTGGTAGAGTGTTACTTGCTTCCACAGAAGGGTGACCAGCTGAAACTCTGTAGCCTTTGTTACACAGGAGCTGAGGAAAAAACCAGTGTGATCTCATCTTAAGCCCCTGGTGGAGCTGAAATTTTCCCGTTGACTTCATTGTATTTCACTTCTTTGGCCTGATGTAAGCTTCTGTGAGAGCCCAGTCAATTTCCATGGGTTTTACACCACATGTGTGCAACAGCAGATGCTGGTATTTTCTGCTACACGTTATTTATAAGGAAGCATTAATTGATTTTATTTTTATTTTTTTTCTTCCTCTCTTTAGATTACAGACTTGGAAACAAAGCCAGAAAACGGTTTGGCAGCTGTTAGGTAGGAATGGCTTTTTTCAGGATTTGGAGGTGGTGGGATGAGGGAAACTGCTTTTGTCTAATGCAAACTGTATGTAACATAACCCAGATGTTCTCAGGTTGGAATCTAGTCCCCACTTTTCATGCAAGACTTGGGTGTCAGCTGCGGAGGCTTGACAGCGTGTCACCTCCCATACTTGCCATGCAGAGCTGAGCATTATTGCTGCTTAGTGCTTAGGATAGTCTGGGCTGAGATGGAAACATAAAAGATCTCCTCCCTTTGGAAGGGTGGTAAATTCATCTCACCATGTCCCACCTCTTTGGGAAAGAAAGAGAAGCAACAATCTGGAAAGGAGCTGTTGCCATTTGTCCTCTGTGAACTGGCCAACCCATGATGTTCATTTCTCTCAACCATATGCAATACCTGACTAAATTAGATACAGCAGGAATTTTACATCCTTGTAAACAATTCAGCTGAGCATTGGGCTCTGCTTAAGCAGCTAGTATTCTTTCCAAATCTGAGCTAGGCCATGAACGCTCTTGTGCTGGTCTGCACCAAAATGCCATCTCACTAACGTCAGTTACCTCCAGTACCACGTCACCAGACCTATGTGAGGCTGCTGAGATACAGAAGAAGCAGATTTGCCAAAAAAACCTCTAAAAAATTCCATCTCGGATTTCTAGAGGATTTGGGCAAGCTGCAATTAAAAGAAAATCCACCANAAAATCAAAAACCCCAAACAAACACACCCCGAACATTCAGATAGTATAAAACAACGACCAATTCCCTTATCTGAAAGCTGGTGTTGACAGTAGCAGGAGAGCAGTATCTCTTCATAGCCCTGGATTTGTGAAAGCTTCTACTGACTAAACACCACCTTGGAGATTTGATTAATGGCTGCAGTCAGGAATGTTTTATATTTTCCTGAAAACATGAGTTTTGACAGAATCCTAAAACTTTCCCTTCAAATATTTGTAAAGAGTTTTCACTATTTTTCCACTAAGAAGTTAGTTTTCGTAAGCACAAGTCTTCAGAGATTTCACCCCCATTTTAAGAACTGAAAACCAAAATATTTTAAAACACAATCAGATCAAATTAAAAGGGTTTGGGTTTACTAACGTTTTTTGAGTTGTCAAAAGTAAACTGTCCTTTGTGTATGAAAAAGCATACAGACACTATGAAAAATACCCAAACCTGAACGGTCCCATGAAAGTTTTGATTTTGATGAAAATATCTTATTTTGCTAAAAACCTGTTTCCCCGTTAGAAACTCCTTGCAAAGTGTACCAGAATGGTGCATACACTCATCAGAATACCCAAATTTATAATTTCCTGGAGTGGGCTGGGGCTCTGTCCTTTCCAACAGCCACGGAACACATGAAGGGAAGTCACTGAGGAGAGATTGCCTGGAGTTCTAACCCACAAAAAGTGAGGGTCACCTTTCACAGGAGAGAGAGTAAGAGGGTAAATTACACAGCAGGGAAAACTAATCTTAAATTGAAAAACTGTACAATGAATCAGGCAAATATTTTGGTAGCTTGCAGGAGAGTCTGTCATAATTTTGTGAAGTTACAGAATACTTTGGGAAAGAGAGCACACTTCTTCTGAAGTGTCTGATACTGTGCTTTTGCTGCCCTGTCTGACAACCCAGTGAAGTATGCTTTCCTTGCAGATTCATTAATGGTTTGAGTCAAGATGTCAACCTCACCATTGACAGCAAACGGTTCATTCCTGTTCAGAAAAACTACACTGCTTCTGAGTATTCACTGCTAGAGAGGGACAAGTAAGTTTCCCTTGTTGTGCTGAAGGTCCTCAATGAGGCCTTTCCTTGGATACAACGGGCTTTTTCATGGGGGAATAGCAAAACTTTCATTGCTATTGTCTTGGCATTGGGTTGTGGGTGCAGATGTTTGTAAAAAAGCAGAGTTATTGATGCTGCACAGAGCAGGTGCTCTGTGGTGCACATGCTCGTGTGTGTGCAGAAGCACCATGCATTTCATTTACAAAGTGTCCAAGCCAAAGGACAGCAAATCAGTATTTATGTGTTCAATATGCAGTTGAATAGATTCAGCCTCCAAACATTGTCTGAGATAGCTCCCTTCCCTGGGCTGTTACGGCTTTGGTAAGATAAAATCTGTTGGGACCAAGCTTGGAAACTTCATTCCCATGACATGAGTATAAAGACATCCTAATTTAGCCCATAATCTTGAGTTTTCTCAGAGTCAGGTCAGGGGAATTTTGGAAACCCAAAAGCCTTTTGAATAAGTCTAGATACAGCACTTAACTTTCTCTGAGCTTTTATTTGCATTATGTGGGGGCCTGGAGGGAAGAGGCTGGCCATTCCTATGCATCTGTCAGCAGAGCAAGGTGGGACATGGTGAAGTCCCCTCTGTCATTTGATGCCTGCTCTATTTTGATATTAACTCATGCTCAAGCTCTTAGAGTGCTCTCAGGGAAAGGCAATTCATATTCCATGCTACAAAGTGTTGGTATGTGGGCTGGTAACATCAAATAACATTACATGGCTTTGCAGGCTGGGCTTGTTAGCCAGGGGCTCCATATGGCCTTGGTTTGGCAGCACTGGAGTTGGCTCTTGTAGGGTATTTCTGGCATTTGCAGTGTTTCAAAACAAGCTTCATGGCTTTTTTCTGCATCAGCTCAATCCAAAATATTTATTGCTGCAATTTAGTAGGATGCAGCAGCCATTGTGGCGATGCTGCTGAGCCTCTGTGCCATCTCACACATCCAAAATCAGAAAAACAAATATGAAGGCTGATTTGCTGTATTGAAAAGAAACAAAGTGCCTTGTGGGTGCATATCTCTGATTTCCTGAAGGCTGCTTGACCTTGGCTAACTTGTTTGGCCCACAGTTCCTGAAGGAGTGGAAAAAAGTTTGGAAGGAATGTAAATCTGAAGGGAAAAAAAAAAAGCCAACAGTGCTAGGAAGAAGTGGAAACCATTTTAGAATGTTAACTATAGCCCAGGTCATTAGGTGAACTCTGGTCAGTGCCCAAGTGCTTCTGGAAGGAAAAGATGGCAAGTACTCTAGTGATGATCTTGCATAATCATGACTGCAGCTTTACATCATGCATCTTTCCTACTCCATCGTAGGGGCATGTTTGATAGCTCTGCTCTGTGCACTTTGTCTATGGGACTAACTGGGGAATACTGTGTTTCATCATTGTATTTAGATATAATAATGGAAAATGCATAACTGAAACAGGAGAATTCACCCTGGAACTGGGGCTGCTCGACTTTGGCGCATCGTACACCATTGTGATAACCAACGTAAGTGTCCTCGTGACAGTAACAAGCTCCTTCTGTTCTAGTCTCTGGCAGTGCTTTTGTTCTTATGTTTGTGGCACTCAGATGCTTTCTCCACCCTCTGAGACCTGGGCAGCAGCCATCTGAAGGCAGTCCATTATACAAGGGCTAGTAAAAGGTTTTGGCACCTACGTGAGGTGGGTGGGTGAGTATTCATTTGACCTTCCACTGTGACCTTATCAGATCTCATGGTTTAAACAAGAAGTAAGATCTTTTCCATGATGGAAATCCTCCATGGAAAGCCATGTGATCTGTGGTTTATGCTGGTCTCATGCCATCATCATTCAGTTAACATTGACCCAGCACACTGCAGAGCCATTACAGTCTGGCAAGGGCTGACTCTGCCTGTGGTCTTTAAAATAATGTACCTGTTGGTGCCTCACACCTGAAGAACTCTGCAGAAACAGTCTGCTGTGTCTTCACATTTAACTTACTGATCTGAAGACTGATTTTCCAAGACTTGTGGATTATGCATTGGAGAAAGAGGGACATTGCTGAGGGAGGATGTTGATGAGACTGTGCATCTGTTTTTCCTCCTCTCACTGTCTGCACAGCTCATTTGGAGCCTCGTGTAAAGTCAAGGCGTGGTTTTCTGAACAACGTAGCCCTGGCGGGGCACGAGCACTGCTGAGAGGGTGGATTCCTTTCCGTGTTTGCCAACCTCTTAGGCATGCTGCTCCAACCCTAGTCCAGCTGGCAGGAGCCACAGAGATGAACGTGATCAGCTTGGTTCCCATTTTAACCTTTCCACTGCACAGGCACACAGACAAACCAGGTCTGACAGGACACACTGCTAAGCTGCCCTCTGGGACTTTGACTTCTGTGTTGTGATGAGTAGAGCAAAGTGTTGTCAGCTACTCCCTGGCAGTAACATCTCCCCAATGGGCAATTAATGGGAGCTGTTCATGTCTGCAGAGTCCAAATATGTTGGGGGAAAAATATAGCTGCAAAGGACCTGACTTTTTTTTTTTTTTTTACACTCCAATAGCTGGAGTGGGATATACCGTCCTGGAGGGAACAGGCAGATGCTGCCATCTGTGAGTGCAGAGATTTATGCACATAGAACACATATGTTTGAAGTGACACTGGCCAGACCCTTCCTCTATGGCTGCAAGCCTCTTTCCCCAGATGGGAAAATAAGTAGAGAAGTTGCATGAAGAATGTTGTATTGGTAACACAACTGAATTGGGGCCAGTTGAAGTAAATGTCCCATATCACTGAGGGCAAGGATTCTTGTTTCTCTGTGCCTCAGCCCTTCTGGACCCTGTGCTAGTCCTTTAATCTGTTTGCCCCTCTTTTTCCGTCTCTCTCCCTGTGGTTTCCTCCTTCTGTAGAGAGTTAGTTTGCTCTAGGCCAAGGTAATTTTTAATTATTGATTTGTACTGAGCCCTGCTCCTTTGCCAGGATTGCTATACAGAGGAACTAAGAATGCAATATATTAGTCTACTAATGTGTCTGAACGGTGATACTTAAATCATGGGGATGCCGCCTTCTACCCACCCGTCCTCAGTGTGCAGTTACAGTATGGTGCTTGTGACGTTTCTTTATAGGCAAAAGAGCAATGCACAGCTCTCCTCTCACCCCTTTTAGCCTGCTGAAATACAGCTCCTTGATTTGCCTCCCATTGTGGTGATTAAGTACATCTCATAAACATGCCTTGTGTTTTCCGAAGTACTCTCCTTAAACACAGGGTTTTCTGCCTGAAGTCATTTCAGCCTAGTGCTTTTCTGGCTACTGGTCAAATCTGTCTGTGCATCAGAGGCAGTATTAATTGCACCTGGGAAAGCAAACAAAGAGAATTAGGAATACAACTACCATAACTATCTGAACACAACAGATATGAGACAGTCTCTGCTATTCTTGATATTCCTGAACTGGATTTGAGTATCACTGTTGTCGTAGGAGAGTTTTACGTTGCTGATAAGATGGGAGCAGTGGCCACATGGGTGCAATGAGGATTTATCCTCTTGTCCTCTTCTGGCCTTGGGGACAGCAGAAGGTCACAGGCTTTTCCCAGTCTCACTACAAAAGGCAACTGGTTTGTAATAACTCATTCAACTCTTGTAGAAGATGAAAGAGCTGGGATGCTTCCATCCTGTCACCTCTGCCCTGCGCAGTAAGAGTCGGCCTGTTGCCTACAGGCTAGGAAATGCCAGGGGCCAGACTCAGTGTTTCGCTTCCAGGGCAAAGCTTTGCTTCCAACTTTATTAAAACTTCATTTTGGTAAATTTGCTGTTGGAGTCCAGGCTAAGAAGGATCTGATCTTTGAGCAGCTAATCAATATACCTTTATTCTCCTGCTAGGTTTCTGGAGGTGCTGTTAAGACATGGAAGTCAGAAGACATTAAAGCCAACAATGTCCATATGGCTTGGCAGTTACCACAATACTTACTAATATCTGCTGGGGAGGTGATGTTCTCCATTACGGGTCTGGCCTTCTCCTATTCTCAGGTACAACACTTAAAGATAAGGGGCTTACAATTAGGCTTCAGGATTTATTCCTGCATCTGCCATTGACTCGTCCTTTGGCATGATGCTTACTGACAATGTTATCTGTGCTTCAGCTAAAAGTAGGATTATAACACCACTTGCTGGCTCCCCTCAAGCTAAATTAATTCGTACTCTTAAGATACCTGTTCTCAATTATACTCAGGAAACTCCTTTTTTGGTAAAGCTGGGAACATAAAACTGAACTGGATAGAAGTATATTTTAATGTGAAGGCTCTGAATACCCTAATATCAGAATTTTCTTCCAGTGAAATGTATTGTGGTATGTATTTTCTGGTGATAAAAAGGCAAAGGTGTCTCAAGGACTGCAGAGTGACATGGGGGCTTGGGACCTGTTTTACGCAGAGATTGAAGGGGCCGAAGACTACTCAAGTCTGTAACAAGGGAACAAGGAGTAACGAGTGTGCAAGGAGTGGTTTGACTGTGGTATGCTCTGTTGTCTGGGGAGAGAGTTTATGAAAAGAGAGGACTGAGGCATTACAAGACCAAAAAGCTGAAGGTATTCCAATTGGAGTAAAGTGAAGATGTTTATTAATGACAGCAATTAATACAGTGGGACGATCTGTCATGGGATCCTTAAAATTTGTTAAGCAGGAAGATCAAGCAGCAAATCAAGATCCAGTCTCTTTTCCAAAGGTGTCCGGCCACACGGCACCAGACTCTGAGCTGCAGGGCTTGCCGTGTGGCTCCCTGGGCTTCCTGATCTTACATTTTCAAATGATGCAGGTTGAGGATGATCAGGATCCAGCTCTGCAACAACAACATCTTCTTCCTGTGTCCTCCTGGAGGACATGTTTCAAAAGGTCCTGATATGCAGCTGTTGAGACTAACCACTCTGCGCAGAGGAAATTCCTACCATCTCTTCCTAGGCTGAGGCCAGGAACAGCTACACCAGACGGGACAAGGATGAACCAGGGCAGAAGGGCACAGCGTGATACCCACTGATCAGGCCCTTCTCCTTTTTTCAGTCTCCAGCCAGCATGAAGTCGGTGCTGCAGGCAGGCTGGCTGCTCACAGTGGCCGTTGGGAACACCCTTGTGCTCATTGTTGCCCAGGCTGCGCCAATGGCACAGGTATGGTTTGGATCTTAAAACAGAGGTAATACTTTAAAGCATGGATGCTGCTTCTGGATGTCTGTGTCCTGGAACCACAGCTTCTCTGCACAGCCCCAGGCTCCTGCAACTGGGTTATGGCAGCCTGCCTCCCAGCCAGGGCTCTGCTTTAGCCCTCAGCAGCGATGCCCTCTGGAGCAATGGCTTTCCCTAAGCCTCACAGTGGCAGTAAATACTGTGACCTGCACTGTGATGGCATTGGCTGTATTTGGGCCTCAGCCTGGACATGATGCCACCCATGTGTTGCAGTTGCTAACCAAAAGCAGCTTGCCTTGATCCAGCTAGCCCAGTGGGCAGGCAGGCTCTTCAAGTGTCTAGCTTGAGACTCCTTCAGACCAGTTGCCTGTAGCACCCCTGAGATGCTGGGCTTGCATGGGGAGGTTGTGGTGCAGAGTTAATTGAATTCAAGCTATCAAACTCCTGGGGTGATGGCGTTAAGGTGTGAACTGGGGCTTGTTTCTGGCTAATGTGAAACTGCCTCTCCCAAAGGCATCTTGTGGGCAAAAAGCCCAGGCAGATATGTTCCAGTCAGGACAGGTTTTGTAAGAAAAGATTTAATGAAAGTAGCCCAATTTAACTGGCTTGTTTCAAGGTATGTCACATATTCATGATTACATTTTGTATAAATGGGTTTACCAGAAAACAAGATGAGAGAGTTTCTAGCTTATGAATGATCTTGGAAGCTAAAAAAGTAATTTGCACCCAGCTCTTTAAAAATCACTTGGAAATGCAGAGAAATCCTCTGGATTGAGAGTCTGGGGTCTCCTGACTTGCTGTTCTGTTTTCTTTCCTAGTGGGCTGAATTTGTCTTGTTCACTGTTCTCCTCTTTGCTGTGTGCATTATTTTCTCCATCATGGGATATTTCTATGTCAGTGCGGATCCAGAGGACTTCCAAGAAAAGGAAGAGAAGAGAGAAGAGAGTGGAAACATGATTGGTCTTGTTACTCAGAAAACAAATTTGTAACACATCATGGGTTGAGACTATTTTTTTTAACTCAGTAGATGGGAGGGTAAAAGAAGGGTGGGGACAATGCTTTTATTTTATAGTACTGCAGTCTTGATTACTCAAAATGTAGCCACTTTCTGAATGGGACCAAACAGCCCTCTACAAAAACAATAGGGGTCCTGAAATCAGGGTGAAACTCCCTGGGAAAGCTCCTGTGGTATTTAAAGCCCATGTGGGCAAATGTAGTGCAATTTAAAACCTGCCCATCTTTTTAACCATGGAATGCTTTCCTATGATTTTTTTTTAAACATATATTTAGGGTGGTGGGGAAGAAGGGTGGAAGGAATGCCATATGACAGCAAAATTTGGAGCTCTTGGGAGAAAAGAATGAAAACCCAGTATAGGAATTAGGGAAGAAGAGATGTTATCAACAGAAGAATTTTTAATGCTATCATCAAGGACTGGAAGTGTTACAATCCCAAAGGATTTTATCGTGTAACACTCCTTATGAGTATTTCACCCCATTATTGCATGTTATGAGTGGTCCTGATTTATGACTTTTGCCTCTAGGCTCAGAAGTAATAACAGAGAATTAAATTCTGCAGGCTAAAATATTCCCAAAACACTACTGAAGGAGATGTGCATGCTGCCATCTTTCTGATACCCATTTTTTCTGACAAGTTTTTGGCAACTGATGGTGTTCTTTGATTAGACGTGATGAGAGAATTTGTTTAGGCTTTCTTATTTCAGAAATCGAGGCAGTTATTTTCTATCTTCCTATATATTAAGCCTTTATTGGGCATTTCCTTTTACAGCACCTGCTACTGCAAGTTAGGATATGGTTGATTTCTTATCTCATGCTTCAGTTATTCCCACTGGGAGACACGTTGCAGTAGTTTCTATAAAATTCCAGGCATCCTGCTGTGAATTAAACAAGGATGCGCTTTATCATTTTTTCAGTCTACCAAAAGAGATTGTGGCATTGGAGATTTTTTAATTTTCTTCCCTGTTTTTGTGTCTCTACCAGACTTTGGATGTAGCTATTTTATCAGAATTGTGACATAATTGTCTGATTTTCTTCACGTGCATGAAGCTGTGATTTCATGTTCTGCATAGAAGTAATTCATCCATTGCTGATCTAGTAAAAGTCCTGAGAGAGTCCCTGCTTTCCTCGGTTGCTCCAAGACCACAGTTGTAACAGAAACAGCCTAATTTACAACAAGGCTGTCAGTAAGATCTTCAGGTTCACAGAGAATAGACTTTAAATGATGCTTCCCTCTTCCATGTTGAGATTGGCCATAGTTGATCACTGATACTTTGATTCAGAATATCATGAAACTCATGTTTAGTTTCATTCCTGTTCAGGACACCGCCAAGGGATATGGTTAGCTTGACATCTCTGCTACTTCAGTGTGCCTCCTTGTGTGTGTGTGTATGTGTGTGTCTGCATGAATAAGGATGAGAAAACTTCACTTTTTGCTTTATAACCGGAAGACTCACAGCCTCTGATTGTTTCCTTTGCTTCCTGTCCTAAATGGTCACGAACTTCCACTGCCAGTTCTGCGTAAGCTGCTGCCTGCTGTGAAATAGCATCTGGGTCTTGTGCCAAAGTGGGGACCATGGTCTCAGATAAGTGACAACAGGCTGCGGGTGTGTGCACAGAAACACTTAATGTGGTTCAGTTGATGCAGAGCCCTTGTTTAAGCTGTGGTGGCTGGATCTGGGTGGCTGAACCCTGAGACGCAGCGGGAAAAGAAGGACACTGAAAGCTGTCTATTAGGTCATCTGACCTGCTCCTCAAAAGCCAAGTGAGGATTATTCCCTCTGCTCCTTTCTGGTATTGTTCTGCCGTGATTCTTTGTGTGGGTTCTTTCTCCAGTTATTGTTGTTTTCCTAATCCTGTTTTATGATACACTGCGAATCAGCTCAGAGGCTACTCATTCTGCTGTGATGCTGTTTGACTGGCTTCCAATCTGAAGCACTAATAGAAAACATTTCGTCCTCCCCCCCGCAAACAAAACAAAAATCCCCAAACTGAAGGAATGGACAGGCTCCAGTAACACTGAACAGACACAATTTAGAATTATTGGAGCATTTAATTTTTTATAAGCCTTGAATTTGGAAGTATGTTGAGATTTGAGGGCGTATGTGGTGAAGAGACAATTGAAAATTATTGGAGCACTTTCCTTGAGAAGCACATGGTACATCACAGCTCAAAGTGGCACAAGGGAAAGCAAGTTGTCCAGAGGACATGATCTTTAAGACTATGTATGCTCAAGAACGTCTTGATTTTTATGTTTTATTTCCTTACTGGCGGCACTACCAGAAGCTGTCACACACTCTGAGCTTAATTTAAAGGAATCATTCCGAAGTCATAAAAGATACATTTAGGATGTCATCTGTGTCTGCTTTTTAGACTACTGATGCCAAATTGCCCTTTTCCAAACATCTCCATGCTCCAAACCATCACCATAATGCTGGGGTGGGGGCAGGGGGGAGAAAAATTGCAATTCACAGTTGGGGAGGCAATGAACAGGAAGGCAATGCTATAAATAAAGTGCTAACATGAGGCTGGGGGCTGCTCCTGCAGCCCCTTTGGGGAATTGCTTGCCTGAGGGAGTGTAAGGCTCTGTTCATGTTTCTCTTCCAGCTGACACAGTTACTTCTTCCCACCTGCTCATCATCACCCATTGGAAACTTTGTCCTCCTGATCTGCCTGCTTGGTTGCTGGTATGATCCTTCCCCACTGTTTCAGCTGCAGTAGTGAAGCTTTGCTAATTGGACCCATTTATTTGAAATGCACCAGCAGGTTGGAGGGATTTCCACTGGGCATGCTGACAACTAGCCAGGAACAGGCTGGGGGCTGTAATGAAAAGCTGCCCCAGCTGTAGCTGGAAAAGGTGGCAAAATAGCACATTCAGCACAGCACTTCTCCACTTTCAGAGCCACAACACCATCCTTGGAGTCCTTTCACCATTTTCAAATGAACTCAAGACTGGCTCAGAGATTTAGGACCTGCATTTGTGGAGCATTGAGTTCTCTAGGTTTTTCTTCCATATGGTAGCTCAGAGATGGGGACATGCACAGCTCTTAACACCCAGTATTAGAACAGTATGCTTTATTCTTCCCAATTCTTTGATTTAGGATTAGAAAAGGAAGCCAAAATAGGTTTATGTGAAGCCATAGGGTTATGTGGTTTATGTGAAGCCATGTGATGCTATATAGAGAAATAGTAGCCCGCTGCCTGTCTAGCTTCACCTGTAGCTGGAGGGAGTCTCTCCTGTTGGTGGAGTTTGCCCTGGTGCAGATCAGGGAAAGCTTGCACCGGCTGTTTTGGCTGATCTACAGAAATTATTATCTCTAGCTAAGGGACAGTTGCGAGCTAGGGGGATCTGTAGGTGTGTTGCTGCACAAGCCTTCGTGGGTATTGCATGGGTTTGGTTTCACTGTGGAAGTGTGTTTTTCTGAAGTATGCTTTCTGATAAAGTTTTTGGGTTTGTTGGGTTTTTTTTGTTTGTTTTTTGGTTTTGGGTTGTTTTAGGTTTGTTTTTTTTGTGCAGCAAATTTCCCTTCAGTTGTACTGGATGTTATTCAACACATATTTTTTTTCTCTTAGCAGGTTGTAAGTGTGGACAGTGTTATATCCAGCTTTGCATGAGATAAGCACAAAAATATGATTTCAAGTTCAGCAAAACAACTTCTTGGCTGTGGGTTCCTTAAATTTACCTTTTCTTTCTGAACCAGTCAAGCACCTTTTGGTAGCAAGCCCCTATGGGCTTGCTACCAAAGGTCAAAGGACTTGCATCTCTCTTTTCTTCCCTTTCCCTTTCCCTTTCCCAACAGTTTTGAAGGATTCTAGAAGATGAGCCCTGGGAGGGCTGCACAGGACTGGCTTGGATGCAGCTGGTGAGTTCTGGCTGGGAGGCAGGAGCCTGGCCCAGGTACAGGACCTGGTTCCTTTCTGGAGACCCAAATGGAGCTGGGCAAGGTGGCCTGGGGCAGGGCTTCTTGGAAGACGTGGGTGGTTTCCCTGAACAGTGACCTGGATGTGAGTTTTATTGTGAAAGTGAAGCATGAGCAAGTGAAAAGAAAAGTTTTCACTGGCCTTGGCTTTGGGCTGAAGCACTGCATGAAGAGGCTGGAGGACTGATGGACAGGGAGGGAAGAAAGGGCTGTTTGGTCAAGGTCTTCCCAGCTCCTCAGGGAACAGCTGAAATTCCTCACAGTGAATTAATTGGAGAGAAAATAAGATGAGAGAAGTGGAAAGCTCAAATGAGTAAATTGTGGATGACTTCAGGCCTTTCAGAAAAGTGGTCTCCTAACTGGTGATGAAGGACCATCCTGGGAGTTAGTTACCCACTGCTTGAGAACTGGTTTGCTGTTCTGAAGTATTGCAAAGTCCAGCATACAGACCTGTGTCGGTGGGTCTGCAGTGGCTGGAAGAGGAGGTGATTGTGTTCCTGGTGATGCCCCCACCATCCTTGGCAGCCACCACCTTGACTACCCTTTGGGACAAAAAAAAAAACAGCTGCAGGTGTATGACAGACAGGAGTAGCACAGGAGGGAGAGCTGCAGCTAGGGATGGTTAACAGGCAGATTTAGCCAGGGTCACTCACAGAGGAATAATCTCTCAGTATCAACTTTTTTTTCCTGACTACAAGAAACATTTTCTAGCACCAGCAGCTTAAACCTGGGAGTTCAGCTCCATGGCAAATACCACAGCTGCTGAATTTTGGATGATACCAGACTCTGCATTTCATTATCACTACATTTGTTATTGTGATATAATTTTAAAACAGCATTTAAGAGATGTTTCTGGTCCCAGATGTTGACAGATCTTGCAGGGGTTTGCATGCTGATAGCTGGATTTAAGCTAGTCTTTCATGTTAACGTGTGATAAACCTGTCATGTACAAGTAGATGTTGCAAGGCCTTTGGATTTCCCCAGCGCTTCAGTAGAAAAACAAAAAAGCAAAATCTCCAGTGAATCTGGCTAAGTATGAACTGTGGTGTTGCATGCTTGTTGAGGCTGCCCATGTGCTCTGTAAAGCAGGGACCCTCATTCATCTCTTTGCAAAGTGCTTCCCAGAAAGACAAAAACGGGGACGCTATCAAACGTTTTGCCTTGAGAAGGGCTCATGGTGCATTACAGAAAATGCATGAAGGAGGCTAATTGCTTTGCTTAAAATCCCTCCTTCATTGCCATCTCAGGTGGTCAACAAGGAATGAAACAAGTTGTTTCTTTGTGAGCTTTGAATCAAGGAGCTGATGCATCTTCTCAAGGTCTTTCCATGCTGTGTATTACCAGCAGGTCAGCGTTAACCTGCCTCTAGTATGTGTAGATCAGAAGATTGCCAGGATGCAGAGCAGCCCACTGCAGGCTCCCACTGTCAGCTGATCAGCTCTGATCTCTTCATTTTTAATGAACAGTTTTAGCAGTTATCCTGCAGGGCTCAGCCAGGATTGGTCTAAATTTAGGCCAAAACTAAGGACCTGAGAGACTTGTGATCAACAAGATAAATAGAAAAACTCTCACAAAGCTGGTAAAACACTTGTTTAGTGCTTAATTAAAATTTTAATATGCTTACAGAAAATAAAAACCTAAACCAGAATGTAGCACTTCAGTCTGAGCAATGAAGAGCTACAGCTGGATTCCAGCAGGTGTGGCAACTGGCAGCCAAACTGAATCTACAAAAATCAAGCAAGCATCGCTTTTTGGATTATTTTTTGTCCATTGCACATGGTGTTCAGTCTGCTTGGCCTGTCCTGTTCAACCTACCCATGTATACAAGGAAAAGAAGCTGAACTGACTTGTGGAAGATGTACCCTTCCCAAGCTGCAGCTTGGTTTTTGTCTTGTTGCAGACTCCCAAGTCGCATCCAAACAGCTCTAGCAGTTATCCCCCTCATTCCCACATGCTGATCTTCTCTCCACAGAAGTCACTCAGATTTTTCCCTGGTGACTTTGCCAGCCCTCAGCAGCTTGCTTACTCCTCCTCTTATGCAGCAGCTCTGCTGACAGCAACAGCATGTATTCTTGGGGGTTGTCCTGGGTAAAGCTGCCCAAATCTGCTTGGAGTCTTTGTTCGGGCTCTTTCTCTGCTTAACCTGTGCATCAAAACACTCACCATGAAGGCCTTCATGCTGTCCTCACCAATATGGATTTTTTCCTGCCCAAGTTAGAGGTGAAACAGGTCAGCACGAATTCAGCAGGTGCCAGGAGCTGCTGCCTTTCCAAAAGTGAGCCGCTGTCAATCACAGCAGCTCCCCACAAGCGGTGCCATGCAGCCCAGCTCCCACTGTGCCATGAGCTCAGCAGAGGCCAGTGGGTGCTTGGGTGCCTCCCAGGGGCTGTAGCTCCCAGGTCACAGCACTGACCAGCCCACCTGTGTGCAGTGCATGGTCTGTCAACACTGGCTTTGCTTCCTGACACTTCATATAGCTCCAGATCTGAGGAGCAAAGGGAAGAAAGTTCTCTCCTGCCATATAGTGTATTTATTTGCTTCCCCCTGCCCACCCCCCCACCCCTTTTCATTCCCAGCCAGTGTAATTAGCTGCCATGTAATTTCAGGACTGGCCAAGGAACTGCGCCACCCCCCCATCTCCTCGATGCCTTGGAGTAAGGGAAGGCTGAGGCTCTTCTGCTCTGCCACCCAGGAGCACTTTCCTGGAAGTTCTCCTCAAATTCAGGTCCCTTGCTCCTCCAAAGAGCACATCCCTCATGAGACCAAGGATTTGATGTATTTTTAACCTGCCCGTCCCTTCGTGGGGATTAGCCAGCCTGGGTAATGCTTGCATTTCACCCTTTGCTGTCTGCTGGTAGTGGCTTTACTTTTGGAGCTAATGTCACTGTTCTTCTTTCCTCTTCCCCCCCAAAAGTTGTCCTGAGCACTTGCACTCTCTGTATAAAACGAAGTGGCCTTGCCTGTTTGCAGGCAGATGATACACCCATCTTCTACTGAAACTTTGACAGTGTCACGACAAATCCCTCTGAGCTAATGGTGCCAGTGTAGTCCTTTGTATCCCTACTGGAGGACTTCTTTGGCCCTTCTTTGCACCATTCTTTTGTATATGCTGATTGAAACCAAAGGGCATATGCTTCATTTCTCACAGCACTCCTCAAACTTCTGTAATGCAGGTTCCCTCTTCTGTTTCAGCTGGAAACTATTAAAAGCCATTAAGTGCTTCAGAACCAGCTGGTTTTGTCTAGTAAAGTGGTTTTTTTGCAGCTTTTTACTGTGTTTACATCCATCACTTACAGCTATGGAGTGAAACACTGCTCCTGTCTTCTCCCGTCAACCCTCACTTTTCCAGAGAAGATTGGGCTTTTAGCTTTTCCATAAAACCCAAATCTTTGGGGCATTTAGTCCTGATGCTGTTCATTGTTCAGCATCGCTTGAAGCCGAGGATTTGGGCTTCTTCCTTTGGCTTTTCACTTCCATCAGCTCAGCATTTCTTAGCTCATGTCACTGTTTTACACCTCCTGGGGCCCACTGACCTACTGGGCTGAAAAGGAGCAGAGAAGTCATCCTGGTGGTTTTAAAAGATGCACCTAGACCAAATCTGCTCAGCTCTGAAAGTTTTGAGCTCCTTTTCAGGTTGTTAGAGGAAGAGCAGACACTTTTCCAAGCTGTGCTCTCATGCCTACTGCATCCTGCTCTGGTTAGGAAGGGGTGCTGCCAGGTCAGAGCAGCTCTGCTGTCCCTGGCACTTTGCTCCTGGCTCTGCATTACCTGGCTTGGATTCGTCTGCTCTGGCCCTCTCCTTGGTGGGTCTCTCACAGTGGTGATATTCACTCTGAGGGAACCATTACCTCTAACAATTTATTTGACCAGTATCATGGTGCTACTTGTGGTGGTGACACCCATTTATTTTGCCTCTTCAACCTCCACCATTGTTTAAGGTCTCTGCTGTAGTTTCTCTTGATTCAGACTCTGAAGCTCTTGCCAATTTTGTCTTCCTCATCATGGCTTCCCATTATCAGTGCTGTTCTTGGAGTCCGAGTGCCCTTCATGCCACAGATCTGCAAGCTAAGTAAACTTAGCAAATCATTAGGGCAGACTTTGACCGCTTCTGTCTCCATCAAAGACTGGGATTAAATTAGGTCCCTTTGATAAACTGAGCTGATGGGCCAATTTGGATTGCACATGAGGTATTATGAGCCTCACAGGGCTTATGATTAAAAGACATAAGAGAACGCAATTATTTAGGGAGCTCCTGGGAGATTGCTGTAACTCACTAGTCTTCTTTATCAGAAAAAAAGAAAAGCTCGATCCTGCAGGGTGGCCGGTGTCCCCTGGGAAGCGTGTGTGAGCCTCTAATTGCTGGGGGAGGCGAAAGTCACATTTGTCTCCTGCAGGTTTTGATATGTGTGATAACACTGCAGGGGAAAGCGGGGGGAATGTCACTCCAACCATTTCTGTCCCCAAGGCACTTTCTCCGGGAGTGAAACCTTTCACACAGGTGACTTCTTCATCTTTTTCAGCAGTTGCTTGGGATTTTTCCCCCCATGAACTACATGTTGCAGCATGATAGAGCTCAGCTGGGTTTCATTGCTGGACTCTAATCAAATGCTAACCTGCACAGGGGGCTCAGTGCAATCTAGGCTGACTCCCTGCATCAAATCCTCCAGCCTGGGGCTGGATCCTGACCCAGCAGGAAAAGCTCTGTTAGCTTAGGCTCTACACCAAGCCCTGAAGATGAGGAATGTCTGACTGGACACAAATACAATTTTGCATGTTTTTTTTCTCTCAAGTTACTGAGTCAGAGCTGGATGGCGTATCTAATTGTCATAGGGCTATTCTCGCCTTCCTTTTTTTTTTTTTTTTTTTTTAAGGAATGTTCATGCTGCATTCTAATTACAACATTTAGAAGACATCCAAATAGCTTGAGCTCAAATTGATCTTGTTTTTCAGCCAGGAAGCTTGTTTTTCATCTATTATAATAATAAATGTGCTATTGATAATAGTTTAGGTGCAATACAGCAGAGCTTTGTGTTATTCATCAGCTCTGGAGGGCCAAAATTTTCTTATTATCCATTATTGATATGACAGTTTGCAAATATTTAACAAACAAATTGCCAGTTTTTTCTTGTTCCCCTCTTAGTTTGCAGTCTCAGTTTTTTTGATAGCTGAATTCTGGATTAATTATGATCTTGTTTAAGACAATTGTTTCCTAGCAGGTTTATTCTATAAACCTGCAAGTGCAGTAGAACTAGCACTGGCACTTTGAATTAAATCTCATCCTTGAAGCAAATTTTTTTAGCTTTATTCCCTCCAATTCTCCTAAGTAAAAATCGGATTTGCCCAGTAAAGTGCTTAGGCCTGTTATTAATTTCTTAGTTTATGTAGTCATTTTAAATATAGAGGCTTAACATGAAGAGCTGGCAAAAGGAGCTGGTTTTCTCTCCCAGTTCTGAGCTTGCTGGCTCTGTTCAGACTGTAAGTGATTTGAGAGACAGGTCCTGTCCGAGCACAAGCAAGGACACCACCTGGAGCTTCCGTAGAAAAGAGAGATCCAGAAGAACATGCTGGATTTGGTCCTTGGTAAAGCGCTGGAGACAGCACTGGGAAATGTTAAGTCCAGGACATCCAGCTCCAGGTCTGAGCTCAAGGTAAGGGGCATGGAAAGGGCTGAAGCTCCATCTGCCTGTGAAGATTGTCTCTGGTGTAGGTGGCTGCACAAGATACGAGGAGGGTGCTACACCCCACGGGAAAGCCTGATGCATCCCCTGGAGGGGGGGATCAGGGGCACCTTCTGGGGGAAAGCACAGCACCAGAGTAAGAAAACTCGAGGAAAGCATGAAGCCCCCCCTGCGTGGAGCACGTGCAGGGCACTGGGCCATTTCTGCCCTGCGGTTTCTGCCCGTGGGCTTTGCGTACACAATACAGGAATTCATCTGTGAGCCAGGCTCTGGAGATGAGAAGTGAATTTGTTCTCCAGTAAAATCACCTTTTGTTTGCAGAAAATCTGTGAGTTGGGTTCCCTGAGGGAATAATGTTTGAAAATCACAGATGATTAAAAGATAACACATTTGAGGTTTGTTTGCTGGTGGGGTGGTTTTGGTTGTTTTTTGTGGAGGTTTTTTTTTGTTTGGTTGGGTTTTGGGTTTGGGAAGCTGGATGCCTCACAAATTTCTCCACAACTGACCTGGCTACAATTTTTTTTTTTGTTGTTTTAATGCAAGGAAATCTGAGACTTTGCTTAATAGAGGAGTCCCCAGGAGTTCTGAAATACCAAACATCACAACAGCAAAAATTGCTAAAGTTGGCAGCACCAAGTGTAGCATGTCACATTGGTCAAGCAAAAATAAGCCAAATCAAACAAAACTTGATGGAACAGAATAAAAGCAGGCAAGTACCACAGCTTGGCTTGAAATAATGTGTTAATAGAAGGAATGTTTCTTCATTACTTCTTATTTGATCAGCAGTTAAACCACAGATTATGCTGAATGCAGTTTCTATGTGCCCTCTGCTAATTGCCCATCCCCGTTTGCCGTGTAAGCGCTCATTACTCATTTCCCTTGGAGCCAGCGGTGGCCAGAGTGGAGCAGCAGGGAGAGGGGCACAGTTGTACATTTCGGCATGTCTGCACATGTTTTCAATCCTGGAATAATCCCCATTATATGGACATTTTAGCCTGGTATTCAAGTCTTCATCTCACTTCTTTTCAAGGCTTACTTAACACTTTTCCAGCTGATTGATGCATCATCAGTCACAGTAATATGCCAGCTATGATATTCCTGTTAATAACTACCAAGGAGCCGGGTGGCTCAGGGCCCTGAGCTGAACACAGGCATTTTCTCTGTGAATGCCAGGGGAGGTTTGTTGACCACAGCAACCTGCAGATGTGCAGGGGCAGCAGGAAGAAACTGCCCATCATTCAGTCCCCAAGCATCTCCCGAGCCCGGGAATGTGGCTGTTGATGTGGTAGCATTTCCAGCCCTCTTTGCTGTCAGGCATTATGGCTCTGAGGAAAAACAGCCGTACATGCGAGTTGGTGAAGCGCAGCTACCGGCTGGACACACCAAGGGTAAACTGGCTTCAATTACTTGCTTTGCTTACGCCAACTGCCATGTATTACAAATCAAACCAGCCACAAGGAACCAAACTATTAAGCTGCTTTCTCATAATCTTTAATTATGAAGATACCATCACTCATGTTTGTAATCTATGAGCTGTCCTGGGGTAACTGATTTCTTCTTTTTAGCTCAGTGAGTTGTGATGGTAAGGCTGCAAACAGTGCTGGCAAGCGATTCCCACTCCTGCAGGTCTGAGCTGGTGACACCCCCTTTTCTTAATGCGTGGACAGCACAGTGACCTCATGGGTACGGATTTATGTTTCCCCATCTTCCTGGCCACCCTGTGCACTCCCTGGGAAAAGCCTAACCTGAGTGTGTCTGTCTTAAACAGTCTGGCAGGAGAAGGTTAGTAAAGTATTTGATAGCTCGACAGTCAGTTTAAGGAAGAGCTTTGAGGCAAAGAGGATGTCACCCCAAAGGCTTTCTCTGGTATGTTGAACACCCTAAACCTTTGCTGGGATACATCAATCTGGGTACTAATTTCCCCTCTCCTGTTTTGCCATCTGTAACGTGTTTATTCTCAGTGTGGCAGTGCAGCGAGAGGGGCTTTTATCCCCCTCCCAGGGAAAAGGCAGCAGGTATGGGGCAAACTCCATTCCTCTTCAGGCCTCCCCCAATTAATTCTGCTGGCATTTGGCTCTCCTTACACATCTCTGCCCTTTCCTGTTTCTAGGAAGGGCAGAAAAATGGGTTAGAAGAGGAAAAGCCCTCCAAAGTTTCTCATCCCACCAGGGTCACTTGCTGCCCAGGGTGGCCACAGTCTGGAGACTGAGTCTCCAACAGGACTTGCTAACTGAGCATCTGGGGCAGTCTTGTACTATTTTCTCCTGTAACTGCTTCCCAGACAGATGTCTCCCAGCTGGTCAATCTCCTCAGATGTGCACATGAGTCCATGCGTGTGATGGGATCACTGATAGATACTCTGCAGCCATCTGGATGTAGGGGAGAAATGACAAATCACACACACCCCCCTCCAACCACACCTTCCATGAGAAATTGATGAATGAGATCTTTATTGGCTGCTGGGCTAATTAAATAGAAGTTGCATCAGCTTCTAGCTGACAGGCTCTAATTGCTCCTGAGCAGATTTTGAGAGGACCAGATGAATAAGAAAATAAAAGGAAAGACCGTGGATTGGATCCAAGGATGTATCTGACTACATCGTGCTTCTGACAAGCTGGAAGTTTCTCCCGTTTCTCCCTGGGGAATAGGGACAGGTCAGGCAGCTCCTGTGCTGAGAGAGCACACAGGGAGGTGCTGTCAGAAAAGCCAAAATTAATGTAGATAAAAAGGAGAAAATAGTATCCTGGTTTTAGATAAGAATTTCTGAAGACTTATCTTTGCCCTAGTCTTTAGCTTTGGCCTCGAGCAGCCGGTACCCGTTGCTCTGTGCTCCTGCTTCCCCTCTGTCACGCAGGACTAACAATGCTGCTGAGGACTGAACTGTCTGGGATGTGTGAATCTCTGAACTTTAAGGCTTTTTTCTGCTATTGTCTTGATGTCCAAAGACTGCTAAAGGGGTGTCAGGTGTCCAGCAGCCCCCACAGCTGAGAGCAGCCCCGTGCAGCCCTGCTGAAGGCATAGAAGAAAGGTGCTCCCACCCAGCAACATGGATGTTGGGACTTTGAGCCTGGCCCCTCATGGCACATGGTCCTTTGAAGATGAGAGGTGCTCTGTGTGTGTGTGTCACTGTGTGCCAGCTGCCAGCAAGGGGTGCAAAGCCTTCTCACACTCTTGTCCCCCCATGTAGAAGCAGGGCTAGCATCCGATTTGCTTCTCTCCTCCAGGCTCTTGCCGAAAACTCCAAGTGGGAAGAGTGGATGGTTCAACAGGAGAGTTGCTAACAGCAGAAGCTGCTGTTTCCAGGTTTCAGATCGGTCCAGGACAAAGCTGGCTGCTATGCAGTAGATCCTGGCACTGAAAAAATTAACTGAAATTAATGGCCAAGCCCTCAGTGACTCCAGCGGTGTCATGTTTTCCCCAGTGGACTCTGCGGGCTATATCTGGGCACATCCAGCCTAAGAGGCTTGTCCCATGTTTAATTTATGGGGTGATGAATGAGTTCTTAGCATACAATGCATTTAATTCCATTTTGGCCTGATTTATGATGTGATGTGAACTGCATGTGAAGTTTTTAATTCAGTAGGTGGTGACTCTGATTCAGTATATGGAGTGTGACGGAAGAGGTGATAAATTTGATTCCAAAGGTGATGCATCAATTTCAGTGTGAAGTGCATCAAATTTATCACATGGCACATTGGTTTTGGTGCGTGACACCCCGGTGGTGGCAGTGCCAGGCCTGTTAAGCAGGATATCTTCACTGCATTGCCAATGGTCTCCATGTCTACCAGGTCCCCAGAGGAAAAGGGCCCTTGCTGTTGATCTTCTATTCAACCTTTAAGAACTTAAAGAAAAACTGTAAAATAGCCCATCAGGTGCTGGTCAAAATATTTGTCTTCAGTTTAATACATGCCCCAGGTAAGGTCTTCCAGTATGCCACTTAATTTCAGGTCTCAGGAAGATGCTGCTGCTCCTGGGAATCTCAGCACCAACCAGCAAATCGCCCTTATTTTGAGTTCATTTCATGACTCAATATCTTTGCTTTTAACTCAATGTCTGGCTGATCCGTGTTACTGAATGAGGATATGGAGTTTGAGCCCATTCTGGGAGAGAGAGACTTTAACACCAGGCTTTCTCACATCTTTAATCTTTGAAGGATATTTTTAAAAAAGCACCCAGAGAAAACACCTCCTCTTCTCCCTCACTCCACACTGGGGATGGTTTTGGTGTAGGACTTCCCGGCTGAAATAAACCCGTGTCTTCATTAGGGGATCCTAATGGCATTCAAGCAGCGGCTGCTTGGGCTGGTGGGAGCTGATGTGTGTAAGTGGGACAGCCTGGGGCATACTGGACACTGAGGGGGCTGCCAGTGACTGTGGTGCCCACCCCTTTCCCCACCCTCGTGCCCCGTTAACACCAGCACCGCTGGATCCAGCCCTGGCACAACGGAGCGTGGCGAGTCGCTAATGCAGCCGAGAAAGATGTGAGAGGGCTGATGAAGGGATTTGGTGACAAGCTGAGCGGGAAATAATTACTTTTCTCCTTCTCTCCTCCTCTCAGTGCCACAGCCTCTGCGGCGGCGAGGATAAATGCAGTATATTAGCAGCGGTGAGTGGCAGATTCACTGAGCTGCGATTTATAACACTGTCCTCCCCAAAGCCTCATTGGAGGACATTATGAAGTTAGCTTTGTAAGAGGGGATAAAATGATGAGAGGGTCACTCTGGAAGCCCTCAGAAAAGGAGTTATTTTCTTCTCTCCAAGCCAGGTATGTCTCATTGAGCTGACCCCAGCGGATCACTGAGGGAGGGTTAGTGCTCATACACCAGATATTAAATTTAATCCAGTGAGAAGGAGCAGATGTTGATGTGCCAGTCCTGTCTGCCACCATGTCTAATGCATAAGGATGGCTGAAAAATCTTCCATCAAAATGTTTTGATTTTTCTCGAAGAAAAAATAGAAAACTTCTACTGGAAATAAAAAACGAACCCCCAAGGCAGAAAACTTATGGCTGAGAAAACTTATGGCTGAGAAAACTTTGACTTCAGACTGTTGATAAAGGGTTGCTGCTGTCAGATGGGATAAAGAGGAGGATGTTTTTCATCAGCCATGTTAATCTGATCAATCCCTGCATGCAGGCTTGTGCGGGCAGATAAAACAGATCCCGATACGCTGATGAGCCAAACTCTATCGCAGTTTCCAACAGGGATTGTGAGCTGTCTGCATGGAGAGGTAGGGGAGGGCTCTCACTTACAATATACCCCCTGGTGAAGGGTGTCAAGCATCGGGGACAGGCTCTGGGGTAATGTGCCTCTGGTCTGCCTGGAGAGAGCTGTTTGCAGGCTTAGCCCATGCTCGGGGCTTCCAAAACCTCTACAGCAAAGAGGTCATGCTGCTCCTGTCTCTGGCAGCCTCTTTCCCACAGGGAGGGGAAAATTTAACCCAGTGCTCCACTCTCCAAAGGGTTAAAGAAACCACCTAAGGATGCTTTAAGTGATTTTAAAAGTACCAGGCAATGCTAAAAGCCACCCTTTTAATAGCAAAAAATGCTCATGAATCTGAACTTCTGTTTCAGCACCACTTTGTGAGCAACTTTGATCATGGCCAGGGTAAGAACCACTTCTCCTTCCCCCTAACACCTCACTGAAGAGAGATGTGTCCCACCGTACCCCAGTCAGGGGGGCCAGGCGGACTCAAGGACACTCCCAGTGCTTCCCTCCACAGTGAATCTCAGCGGCTGAGCCTGCTGGAAGCTGGCACCAGGATGTGGGCCAGTAAGGAGCATCCCACTGGAACAGCACGGCCTCTGCTCCCAAGGCCAAGGCCCTGCCACAGACCCCCGCACGGCACCATGCAGCCACCCGGCAGAGCTTCCCAGCTGCCAGAACATCTCTCAGGTGTGGAGGGAGGCATGTAATTTATTTATTCTTTTAGTTGTTTTGCATGGGAGACAAGGCTGCTGGTTTATAATGTTGAACAACCATTTTAGCTGAGTGCAGTAAGTCCCATAAATCAATCACCCTCTCCAGAGGCTGATTAACCAGCCGCCAGGAACCAGTGGTTTTATGATACCTTCTTGTGTTATTCTGGGAGGACTCGGGGGCCAGAGTCCTAGCTGGTGTAACCTGGCCCCGCTTTCCAAATCCTGGTGATTTACATTAGCTACCTGATGCTGCTGTGAGCTACTGCAAGTATTCTCATACAAATGGTTTAAACATCTTATTTGGCCTCATTTTTACTGAAGAAGTGTTCATATATTGCTTCATGGTGTTTTAAAATGCATTTGACAGAGCACTTCTTTGCCTCAGGCCAAACTGTATGTTCCAAACAAATGCATCTATCACTCTGAAATAATCTAGGCCAAAGCATTAGTGGAAAGATGGTCCCTCTCCAGGAGTATATACTCCAGAGACTACTGGTCCCATTTATCCAGGCCTTCTAGGGGTTTGATTTCCTCCTGCTTACATTGCCAAGGCTCTCCATCAACATCATGGTTCTCCTTCAAACCCTTTGTCTATCAGCAGCACAAGAATGGTGATATTGCCAGTGCTGCAGCCTGCTGGGATGGCTCCTATCTTCTCCTTGGTTCACTCTTCTCCACTAGCTCTATTCATCTATCCATCTATCCATCCATCCATCCGTCCATCACTTTTGACTTAGAGGGCAAGACAGTAACTGTCTTTTTTTTTCTCCATTGTACCCCGTTCCTTGAGTGGCAGGTTTTTATCAACTTGGAAATACACACAAAGCACATTTCTGCCCACGATCAAAAGGATGTGGTTGAGCTAATGTTTTTACAAGCTGCTTAAGGGTGAGCCCTTATTTTAATTTTAAACTGCAGGTTTTAATTTCTGCTGGCTAAAATAAGCTTTTTGTGCCTTGTGAGCCACACTGGGCACCCACATGGCATCTCAATGGGGTGGACGGCCCTGCAGGACCCCTCACACCTCTAATGACCAGATGGTCACTCCGTGCTGTTGGATTTCCTGGAGATGTTTGAGACCCTGGTGATTTTTACCATTTTGTCTTACAGTAGTTTTCTAACACTGCTCTATCTTTCATTTTTTTACACAGAGAAGAGGAAAAAAAGATCTGAGGCCTCTGGGTGAAATTCATCTTCTGCAAACAGAGCGAGAAACACACTCAGCTGGACATGGGCCTGTTCTGGCTTTTGGTGTATTTTCTGTGCAGATAGAGCTAAACTTAGGTTCATGTGTTAAATGTCCCATTCACATTGGAGAATGTTTCAATTAACCAGTAAACCATGATGATGAGTTTTCTGTGAACTGTAGGGCCCAGGAGGCACGAAGAAAGTATCTGAGGATGTCTCTGCCTTTGCCGTGGGGCATTTGGGAATGGATGGGGTGCAGGCTGATACCAGTACCTCTGCTTTAAAAGGATAATAACAAAATTATAATAACTTAATTATAAAATTTGGTCAGTTCCTTGTTTGTTTTGTATCATCTTTCCCTGATTTCTTACCACCAGCATCTGGCTTGGCACAGTTTTAACATACAGCTTCAGGTTGCAAACAGAGTTGAAATTTTCAGACATACAATGCTAGCTTCGTAAGTGGTAATTGCATCAACTTAGGATCAATGGGGCAGAATAATATCTGCCCACTAATAATGGCTTAATAAAATTAATAGCATTGGGCCAGCCATGAATTACTTTAAAATAGGCATTGTAGGATAGTAATGTAAACAATCATTGATTTTTCTTTGGAAAGTAGAGTACTGTAAATTAGATATGACTCTCTTCAGTGTGTAGTTGATACCAGACAATGCAGAACATGTATCTGATTACCTCAAAGGTGGGCGGAGAGGGAAAAAGCGAACGGCGCCCCTGTGGCATTGGGGAGGCAATTAGATAAATGAAACAAGCCTGGACCAGACAATGAAAGCTCAGAGATGCATGGCACTCAGTATTGCTGCCATCCAGCCTGACCCAATTAATAACATATTAGCGCAGAACAGGTCTGTTCAACAGTTCAGGTCCGTTAATTGAAATAGTGTGATTAATGGCATGGAAGGAGATGAAGAATACTTAGAAAAATGATGGAGTCTGCCATGGCTGGTGCATCACTCAGTGGTGAGGGAACTGAAGGGTGGATGTGCTCCTTGCAACATCTAGCCTTCATCTTTCAGCACCCTCTGGCTGGGGTCTGGTGCTTTTATCTCCCTTGAGATCCCACCAGTGCCCTGGTGCTGATCTCAGGGTCAGATAGATGAAAACTGGAAGGATCAAATCCATCCTCAGCCATTCCCATGGGGTAACTGCATGTGCTTGGTTGCACTGATGCCTGTGGAGTTTACGTGTTGGTGTTCAGGCTGCATCTGGCTGCTGGGATGAAGTTAGCCAGAGCTGGGCCAGGCATGGATCCACCACTCTCATGAGTGCCAGCACCCATGGATACCAGGTGGGGGACATCAGGGCCCTGGTGGTACCCTGACTTTGTCCTCACCAGCTCACACTCGTCCAGTGTCCGCGTTTCTCCTTCCAGAGCCCAATTTTCCTGTCAATTCTAATTAACCCTAGGGCTGACATCTCAAGGACAGCTCTGAAGGTGGTTTCACAGATGAGCAGCAATTCACAAATGTGTCGTGGGGCTGTGATGGCACCTCAGAGCCCAGCTTTAATTACAGCAAATGGCCAGAAAGAGCTGTAAAATTATTTAAGCTGTTGCCATTTGCAGAATGATTTGGCTGCAAAATTACCCTCAGTCCCACTCCTGTCCTGCCATCTTCCACTTACATTTGTGTCTCTGCCTGAACAGAATCACACAATCATCAGTTGGAAATGACCTCTGAGATCACCAAGTCCAACCATACACACACAAAACCCCACTATAATCTTGGCCACTAGAGCATGCCCTGAAGTGCCACATCTACACGTTTCTTAAATACCTCCAGGGATGGTGACTAAACCACCTCCCTGGGCAGGCTATTCCAGGGTCTGACCACTCTTTCAGTAAAGTAATTCTTCCTAGAATCTAATCTGAACCTCCCCTGCTGCGACTTCAGACCATTTCCTCTGGTCCTGACGTCATACACTTGGGAGAAGACCAACACCCACCTCTCTACAACCTCCTTTCAGGAAGCTGTAGCGGGCAATGAGGTCTCCCTTCAGCCTTCTCTTCTCCAGACTAAACATGCCCAGTTCCCTCAGCCTCTCCTCATATGACTTGTTTCCTAGACCCCTCACCAGCTTGGTGGCTCTCCTCTGGACACGCTCCAGCACTTCAATGTCCTGTGAGGAGCCCAGAACTGAACACAGCACTCGAGGTGAGGCCTCACCAGTGCCCAGTATAGAGGCACCATCACTTCCCTGCTCCTGCCAGCCACGCTGTTCCTGATACAAGCCACAGAGGGAGCTTAGCACAGGAGTGGACACGTGGTGCACACTTTTGCCACTTACCTGGCAAAACCAGTTCTTCCTTTTTTCACCCCTGTTAAATATACACCCTTTTGCTGGCAGATGAGCATGCCGTGCAGGGAGGTGGTGGGATTCGCCCCTGGGAAGCCAGGGTGACCAAGCAGTTCATCCCAAACCTCCTCCCCTGAGCCACAGGGAACAAACCATTGTTGCTTCAAGATCTATTCTGTCCTAGTCTTTTCTGGCATTTCCATTGTCCCCTCGAAAGCTGGGGGTGAGGTTGGACCTCCCATGCCCCACAGTCAGTCCTGTGCCCATGCCTCCCTCCCAGCACAGAGCCTGCCTGTGCAGCCCTGGGAATTCACAGTTTGGAATGCCAAAATCCACCAGTTTTTGGAGAACAGTGTGACTGATGGGGACAGTGCAGGTGCCTTTGGTCCCAGCAGAGGCTGCATGAGCTGTGGAGGCTCCTACCAGGCTGTCAGAGGCGAAGGGACAGAGCTACAAAAGCAGTGGCAACAGCAGAGAGGAGTGGGTTCAGAAGGACGAGTCAAAGCACAGCTTTTAAAATGGGGAATAATAAATGAACAGAGGGACCAGCAGTGCTGCAATGAAACATCCCTTAAATCCTTTGTTTTAATTTTGGATGATAAAGAAAATCATTAGGGCTCAATTAGTCATGAAAGACAGAGGTCCTTCTGCATTGCACTGGCTTGAGAAAGCAACTCCTGCTCAAGAGCTCATCTCCCCCATCCAGCGTGGGATCATTAAATATCAAACACTTTATTTGTGCTATTTGCATTGCTTATTGTGCCCTTGCGCGGGATGAAAACCCTGCGGCAATAATTGATGTACGTGGTTTTAAAGGCGCTCGGCTCTCTGCCTCACAGAGCTTGAAACAGGCAGAGAGCTGGAGGGGAGGCTCAGAACAGCAGCTGCCGGTGCCGCTCCAGCAGCCCAGCTGGGTTAAAAGAAAAGAAAAAGGGGAAGGAGTGACAGATGAGCTTATGTGACCCTGACACAGGGAGATAAGGGTCTTGGGCACATTGCCTTTCCCTTGGAGATGGAGAGGAGGAGACAGGGTGGGTGACAGCCTCTGCAGTTGCCAGCATGTCACTGAGATGAAGTGGTGTCCCCTCACCACTGTCCTGAGGGGAAACTTTGCTGCAGAAGACCGTGCACGTGTACATGAGGCCTTTAAATATTTATAAAGCAGTAACTGTTGTTGAGGTTATGGGCAAGAGAGAAACTCCAAACTGGGAAGGTTCCCAAAGGCATTTGCATGCTAGTCCTGCTGCAAGCCCTTGCTACACCACTGGTGGGAGTCTTGGTTTGTGCCAGCACAGGGCTGTGGCTCTGGCTGAGCAGAGAGAGGACACGCCAAGAGGAAATAAAGTAAATGGTCCATTAAAAAAAAACCCAAACAAACACCCACAGCAGAACAACCCCCCCAGCCCCTCTGTCTCCCCAGAGGTGGCTGCGCAGGCATGCAGGCTGTGATTTGTTGTTGTCGCCATGGGAAATGTAAAGCACAGCAGCTGTGCATTACTGACTGCTGTTAGTCACTGCCTCTCTCCATTCTTTGCCGAGACTGCAAATGAAAGAGCAGGTGAGTGGTGGTGCCACTGTCACTGTGCTCAAAGGCAAGAGGCCAGCAGGAGCAGCCGAGGTGGCTCAAGCCCCAGGGTGGCCCCACAGAGAGGAGCTCCTGCTGGTGCAGGGCATGGAGGAGGGATCAACACCTGGGTCTTTGTTGTGTTTTGGCACCTGGGAGCCCATGTGATGGGGCAAGAGCGAGCTCCTCTGAGCAGTCACCTCAGGCCAGGTCACACAGCAGGGACAGGCTCTGACACAGGGTATCAGCAGGAGCAGGTTGGGCATGGGATGAGGTCGGGTACTGGCTCATCTGCCCACAGGGAAGGAAGATGCTTGTTCTGCTGCAGGCACCTCAAAAGCCCGGCCAAACCTGCCCAGAGTAAAGCAGAAGGGACTCGCTGTGGCTCTGGGACTCGGGGATTTTGTTCCTTCCTCTCCATGTAAATTTTCCTTTCCTGCAAGCAGGGACAGCAGCAGGAGAAACAAATAAGTGGCTGTAATGTAATTTTAGATGTATGTGCTTTAGAAAATGTATTCACATTTAAGGCGCAAGCTGTAATATTTTGGTTTATTATTTAGTTACAGAGTTTGTAAATGTAAATGGACCTAGACCCTTGATTTTAGGAGGCTTGAATTACCTTCTGTTCCTTGTTTAATATTCAGGTGGAAAAGCTCCTGTGTCTGGCTGTAGTATGTTCGGGGTGTGCAACGCAGTTGGGTGAGCAGAGCATTTTCACCACTCTGTCTTCTCATTTGTAGAAGTTGGGATAAACTGTGTTTTACTGTAAAGTGCTTAAAATTAAGTGGCAGAGCATAACAGAGCTGGTTTGAGTCCTCCTTCCTCCGGCAGCACTTTACAAACCATGCTGACCTGGAGGAAATTGGGACCCTGCTCACCGGCCTATCTTTTGCACCTGAATATTTAAATCCTGTCTTTCTGTGAACTTTACCCCATTAGAAATTGTTTGCCTGATATTAACCATGTCAGATAAATCCCCGATGGTACAAGGCCACCCTGGCTTGAAATTTGAACTTCATTCCTGCATGGTGCTGGGAGCACATCTTGTTTTAATCAGCTTTTGTCAAAAGGCTTGAGCACATGTGTAGGGCTAAGATGGTGCTGGAGTTCAAGGTGACTGAGGCCCCAAAACACTGAAAGCTGAGCAGAAACTACTTTTGAAGACTCTCATCTGAGCCTCCTTCCCACCCAGGGGTTTGATCTTCATGGTTTTCTACTTGGGTGGATGCTACACTTCCTAAATAGCTGCTTTTCTGGGAGGTTTTCCATTACTTTTCTTCTGGTGAAGGCTTTTTTCAGGGGAGTTGCCCCTCGTTTCGTTGTGATGGGTCCCTCCCTGGCCGAAGTTCCTAGTGTGACCCAAGAGACAGCTTTCAATTTGGGACCCCACGGAGGTGTTACAATCCTGGGGCTCCCACACCACATACCTCCCTGACATGCCACCAACCCATGGGGCTTTTAATTAGGGGAATAAATTCGTCCCCCTGCCAAGATGCCAGCAGCAGTGGCACCCCTCTGGAGTGAAGTCTTTATTTAGGGAAAACCCGTTGCTGGACCTTTGCACCCCCCTTCTTTGTTGAGCTGTTCAAGTCAGGTATTGCCAAACGCTTGCCCCAGAAGGTGCAGGGGTTTGGGACACGGTCCTGTGGGACCTTCCATCCTGCTCCCCTGGTGACCTTCCCATAAGCTCAGCGAGGGGGCCAAAGCTGGTTTGGGGATGCCCCACTTGTCCCTCAGGAGAGGGACCGAGCCATTTTCACTGCTCAGATGAAGGCCCAAGTAGAGTTAAAACCCTTCCAAAGCCAAGCCTGAGGTTCTGGAATGTCCTGGCCAGTGCAACCATCCCTGAAGCACCTTGTGTGTGCGCCTGGGGGCAAAGGGAATACTGCAGCTTTTCTCACTGCAACCTGAGAAAAATATTTATTTTGTTTCCATTATCTATGTTAAACTGTTTAACTCGGACTCCTCAACCCCAGCAAATCCCATCTCCTCATGTTTCCTCCCAGCATCAGCGCTGTCTGCAGGCAGCTGGCCAAAGCTGAGAGTGACTCCGCAGAGATGCTACACACGTACACGTTTAAAACCCTTATTTAACTCGCAGGGAGACCTCGGCCAAAATCAGGGAGGGGGTTTGCAATTGCTTTGATACCTTATCAGGCATGTACACGCTCCCACCCAGCTTTTGAGCAGCAAGATATCAAGGAGGCGAGGGTCAGCTCCTGTAAACAAAACTCCTGTTTGTTCAATGTCGAGTAAAGACTGGATAGCCATTTCTCCGTGAGAAGAGTCTGCTAAGGGTCGTGCTAAGGTTGGTAGCATATTCTTGGGATGCATGCTAAGGAATCACTTTTCTCCCTCCTGAATATCAGGTTTTAACAACAGGCTGCTTTTTTTTTTTTTTTTTTTCTTTTTTAATGTATAATTTTAAACTGCTGCATTCAAGCAGATGTGCATTTGGAGTCCAGAGAGACGATGCAACAAAAAGTAACGATCATCTAATTCCTATCCATCTGGATTTGCCATGTAGATAATTAGAGCAAAACACCTTTGGAAAAGAGACTGAGCCCATCAGCAACAACGTGCAATAAATGGCAAACGAAGACGTCAGAGTTTGCACGACATGGTCCGCCTTTAATCCCTCGCTGCAATTCACCAACACTAAAAATAACCCCCCCCCTTGGAGTTTTGGCTGTTTACACAGCTGTAGCATAAATATTTAGATTTGCAAGAGAAATGCTTGCTCAGCCAAAATCCTTCCCAGATCTCTGGAGTCAGCAGCAAGGCGTTTAGAGAGGCCCAACATTTCCTTGGAAAAAAAAGAAGAAAATCGATAATAATTAAAACAGGGAGCAGTGTTTCCACAGCAAAGCTCGGCACTTATGTAAAACTAACTCGGTTCATGTTCTTTGGGGGGGTGCAAGAAAAATTCCCTCTGAGGGCTGGTAAACACCATTGCAAGCTGCTGGCTGCTGGGAGCCCTGGGGAAGACGTGTCTGGCATTTCCCCGGTCGGGAACCACCATATTTCCATACATTGTGTTTTTCTCCTTGCATTTTGCTACCATAAAGTTGGTTGCAGACCCCAGATGATCATTTGACTGCCTCTTGTCAGGGGAAAGGAAGGCTTTTACTGTTCTGGAGGATCCCACAGACAGGTACGGCCTCCCCCACCCCAGGGAGGAGATGGAGAACAAAGCTGGCTCCTTTCTGCTGAACAACTGCAGCCTCCTTCTAGATAAAAATCTTTAAGTGGATTTTCCATCTGGTAAACCGTCGCTTTAGGAAAACCATAAGGTATAGCTGTTATTAAAAAGAGGATTTTTACTAATGCACCTACTGTGTCTTCATTATGTCAGGGCATATCTAGGAAGAGATTTGCAGAAGAATCCATCCATTCATTTCCATGCATAATTCCTCAATAGCCCATTTGCTTCAAAGATTTTTATCGATTTTTACTACTACATGAATCCTCAGATATTTATTTTTTAGGCCCTAGGGGACCCATTGAAAAAGAAATTTGTTTTCTGAAGTTTTATGACAAAGGTTTTGCTCTGGATAAAAGCTTCCCGTTATTTCCAAACTTCTGTTCTTCACAAAGATGACTTTGGCAGTTCTGTTCTTGCAGCTCCCATGGGCCGTGAGGCACGGGTAAAATTTTAGCTGCCAGAAATAAATAAGAATATATTTCTGTTGGAAAGGGCTCCTTCCATGCTGCCATTGCCTTTAGAAGTGCAGACATCTCTCCACAGGTATCCAAATGCACACAAACCTGGGAGCTGGAACTGTGTGTGTTCACATGTTATTCCCATCACCATCATCTGCCTCCACACCTGACCCATCTCTGTGCAGATGACCATAAATGCCCTTATAGATCCCCTTTGTGACCCCCAAGCCCTTGCCTGTGAGATGCTGCTGGGGAAACAGCAGTGAGGCAACCGGTCAGTGGAAACTCTTTGAAAACATTCCTGGTGGGGCCAGCTCTCTCCTGGTGAAAGGTTTTGCCATGCACAAATATCCCATATCCCAAGTGATGCCTCCTGTCCCAATTCAGGCTCTGCTGGAGGGGCTCAAGGGGTTTTTAGCCACACAATGTGCTTTGATCTGGTGGGTTTCTTTTCTGGGGCTGCTGCAGCCAGTGCAGGTGGTGGAGGGTGGCCACAGGCTGGGCTTGTTCCCCACGTGCAGCCACTTCCCAGTGCCCCGCAGGGGCTCCCAGCCAGCCCAGAGGGTACCTGGGATGTTAACCCGAGCCAGCAGGCTCCCACCTGGCCAGAGGCTATGGAGATGACAAAGCATAAAGAGAATCAGGCAAAATTAGTCATAACGAAAGCCTTTCTCCCCATTTCCCTGACCCTCGTGCAGTAAGAGCAAGGCAAACTCAGCACTCAGGGAACATTTTATTTATCAACTATGCTTTTCTGGGGACAGAGCCAAGTGTCTCGTCATTTTGCTTTCCTGAGGATTGGGAGTTTCCAACAGCAAATGAATTTTTTTCTCAGCAAATCAGATGCCTCAAAAAATAGGCTAATGTGAGTGTGGGGACGTAACACACATCCACCAGCAAAACAGGCATTAGAGACAGCCCAACAATCCAGATGCTTCTGGTTTGTGTAGCACCAGGATGATGGTGACCCACATAAGCTGGAGAAGTAGATTTGACTTGTTGCTTAATAAAAATCCAAATGGGCTGGGTGAAATCATGCTCATACTGAGGTCTGTCAAGATAAGATTTCACTGCCTTGGACTCAAACAAGGTACTGATTGAAGTGGGGTGGTAGATCTGAGGGCAATAGAGAGGGTGGGAGAGGAGGATCTGAGAGGAGCAATGTGGCCACGTCCGTTGGCAGCTGTGAGACAGGCACAAGAGGGAAAGCCAGATGGTTACACTGAGACAACGTTGATGCAGCTAAAGGAAATATTTACCTGGACTCATATCCCAAGAGATGCCTTTCAAATTAAGAGCTAACACATCCATGAAAGGATGAGGTTCTATGTGGATGATAAGCACAGCCGGCGCTGTTTAATGAGAGACATAAACCACCAGGCTTTACGGGGCAAGCCAGCCACCTTGGAAGAAGAGGAAGGGAGATGCTGCAGGCAGACAGGTACCTTCTGGTTTTCCCATGAGGAAACATGCTAGGAAAAAACATGACTGGGTTTGCTGTTTGTCTGCCCGCGTGGTGCCATGGCAGTGCACCAAGGACCACTGGTACTGCCTCCATGTGGCACTTCTACAGCAATCCAAGCTTCTTCCACCATCTCTCACATCCTGCTGCCATGGCAGGATCTGCTGGGACAATGTCCCTGCCCCATTGATTTCCCTGCCTCATGCATGCTGACAGTGGTGGGACAACAGTGAGTCCCACAGGCAACTGGGCAGTCTACACCAGGGGACCCATCTCACCACCACTGTGGGCGCCTGAGGGGCATCTCCAAACATTCACAACCCAACAGTTTTGTCTGGGAAACTGCAGCTGGCAGTAAACCAGGGCAATTAGCCCTAATCATCCTGAATTATCATGTGTCCTCCTCCATCCCTGCTTTTCTGCCTCTTCTTCTCCCAGAACTTTGCTCTTTCATTAATCGAAACAAACTTTCTGTCACCGCTGATTGTGTTGTCCAATATCAGCTGCCTGGAAGGATAAAAATAAAAGCTGGAAAGCGTGTGCCTTTGGTACAAACAAATAGGTGCCAGAGAAGGTAATCTAATTACGCAGTGATTGAATTAAGTGCAAGAAACTGCTTTATGCCCACAAAATATCTGCTCTGATGATCTATTTGAGGCATGATACCTCTTTGGCCAAGCCATGGGGTTTGGCTGGGAGGGCTGGGAAGAAGCTCTGGCCTAGTGTCATTGGGATTGTTGCAGATACCTGGGACCATCCCTACTTTTCCTGGTGAATTTGGCTGCTGGCAGAAGGAGGTCAGCATTGAGCCAGCAATGTCACCTTGCCGCCAAGAGGACCAATGGAATTCTGGGCTGCACGGGGAAGAGCGTGGCCAGTAGGTCGAAGGAGGTGGTTCTCCCCCTCAACTCAGCACTGGTGAGGCCTCAACTGGAATACTGCATCCAGCTCTGGGCTCCCCAGTTCAGTAGTTACTGGAGAGAGTCCAGCGTAGGGCAACAAAGATGATTAAGAGATTGGAGCATCTCCCTTATGAGGAAAGGCTGAGAGAGCTGGGACTCTTTAGCCTGGAGAAGAGAAGGCTGAGGGGAGACCTTATCCATGCTTATAAGTATCTGAAGGGTGGGTGGAAGGAAGGTGGAGCCAGACTCTTTTCAGTGGTTCCCAGAGACAGGATGAGGGGTCATGGGCACAAGTGGGAACATAGAAAGTTCCATTTGAATATGAGGGAGAAAATTCTTTAGGGTGAGGGTGACAGAGCACTGGAATGGGCTGCCCAGAGAGGTTGTGGAGTTCCCTTCTTGGAGATGATCAAGACCCACCCAGATGCAGTCCTGAGTGATGCGCTCTGGGCAATCCTGCTTTGACAGGGGAGTTGGACTAGATGGTCTCTAGAGGTCCCTTCCAACTCTGACAATTCTGTGATTCCATGATTAAAATGCTCTTGTTGTCCACTATAAATTTTCTGTGCAAGATAAAGACAGCTTTAGAGCAGATGAGCCTTCTGGCTGGGCTGTGTCCTTCCACTACCATACCTCCTGTAGGATTAAATGGGACAAAGTGGAGCAGTTAGGGAACAAAAAGGAAAAGCTTATTATGGACACGCATTACTTGAAAGTAAGAGCCATGAGGAGTTTATACGGGAGGGTAGGAAATATGGATTTACAGCTGGAAAATGGTTTCAGGCAGGGCCTTGGAGCCAAGCGCCCTGACAAACGTGCTGCAGCTCGCGTGCAGCTCTAATTAGGATGAATTTCCCCACTGCTAGAGTTAATGCATTATATATTGAAACCATTTGTGTTCATTTGTAGCAAATAATTACTTTAAAACGTTATCATTCATTTGGGTTATTTGACTTCTCTATTAATTGTATAAATAATTGTTTAAAAGATTGTGTTTGGGTCAGTGAAAGTCATCAATATTACTCTGTTATTGGTTGAAAAACGTGGCAGAGGTGGTGGCCGACTGTTGGCACCACCTCAGACCCAGCCTGAGTGCTCCATCCCAACCGTCTTCCCAGCACCCCTTGGTGATACAGGACACATGGCACCTCGATGCTAAAAATCACCTTCTGCCTCCAACTTCATGTTTCTCTCTTAATTGTTAGGCAACACTCCGATTTCGATGTAAAGCTGCACCCGTGTCCTTTCTTGCTTCCCCTTGCTGTAAATTTTCTGTTCCATGACGCCTAAAAGAAAAAGCAATCTTCTTAATCACACCACTTGATAACACAAACAGAGGTACAAGGTAAAAGGCGACAGGGCAATAAGCTCCTCCGTTGTCTGCCCTTCAATTGGGCTTGATAAATGGAGATTTTGTTGGGAGATTTTTCATGTATTAGCATTAAAAGGGGAGCAAGGCTATTTTCTTTCCTTGTGAGGCGAGACAAAAGAGCTGTGCTTTCAGCTTGGGCAACATTAGTCTTTATTTCAAGGGGGGAAATTAAATAAATGAATCTGAAAGTGGGAAGGAGGGAAAAGCCTTCAGTACAGAATTTTTAAAAATTACTAGTGGGGCTCTCCACATCTTCCCAATGTTTCTGCCAAGTCCATAAAGCATCAGAGAAACACATGGACCCTCTGAGCATCCCACCGGCCATCCTGGCCAGACAGAGAGGTAGCAGCTCCCTCTTGCTGATGCTCCAACCCAGCAGGCTGCCAAAATTTTTTTAAAAGTAACTCGTCAATTAGCTGATTCTCTCAGAAGAATTTATTCCGGCTAAATCCAAAGGGAGAACTTAAAAGCTCTCTGTGTGTAATTTGATCAAGGCTTTAATAACATCTGGCTGGATTAGTATGCAGGTGCCTCTACGCTCCCAGGAGTGGGGCTGGAAATGGCCTCCCTGTGTGTCGTGTTTGCTGTGCTTGAGTGATTCCCCCACTGAGCTTGCACCACTGGCCAGCAAAGAGGATGTTGCGGGATTTTGGTGGCACAGGGATGCTCCTGCAGGGACCCACCCTCTGGGAGCTGGGAGTCTCGCTGACACCAATTCCCCCACCAACCATCCATGGAGGAGCTGACCCTGGAAGAGACCCCGTTGTGACGTGGGGCAGAAGATGTTCTGCTGGGTGCCTGGAAGGGTCTGGGGGTTGGGGCAAGAGAGTGATGGGGCAGAGGTCTCAGCTGCTCTTGTGCTTTGTGCTATCCCAGTGGGTCACCTTCCTGTGGTGGGGCGTCTCCTGGGAAGGCGTCGCAGCATCTGGCACCAGAGAGGGTTTTCGTTTCCCCTTAAATCATGGGAAGATGATTTAAGGGACTGAAAGCTTCAAGCCAGGACTTTTAACTGAAAAAGATGCATCGATTTTCTGTAGCTGATGGAATAAAAGAATTATCGTGATGAAAAAAGAAAAAAAGAAAAAAGAAAAAAATTAAAGAAAACTCTGTTCTAAAAGCCACCTTGGCACACACTGTGCGTTGGTATCAGTGGGGCTGGTGCTCCTGGGGTCTGAGTGCCTTGCAGTGGGAGCAGGCAGAACCCAACAATCCAAATGGATGCAGGGCAATGCTGGGGGAGCAGCCGTGCTCCTCCCATGCTACTGGGAGACCCCCAGGCAGGTGGGGGGAATTTGGGCATCGCACCTGGCTGCAGCCCAGCAAGGAGGGAGGCGTTACATCTGTCCTCCAGGAAGGGCAAGATTTCCTTGCTGGCTTTTCTGTAGTGCCTCAGCCACTTTAATCCCCCACCCCACACGTGCCCCACCAGGGTTATTATCTCCATCTTGCCCATGAGGGATGGAGGGGACTGCATGGGCTCCCTCCCCCTGGGTCCTTCCTTTGGGAGGTGCAGAGTCTCAGCCCCACTCTGGGCTTTGGGGATCAAATTGCATCCCTTGCAAAAGGGGCATGAACACCAGTGGGATGAGGATGGGGAAGCCGTGAGCAGGGGTTTCTCTTGCCTTTGAGGAGTTTCCAGCTGGGAAGCTTTGGAGGCTTTGCTCTCCCTGCTATTGAAGCTGCTTTGCTGGGTATGAATAATTGAGCTCCCTGTTGCCTGTGCCCTAATCGCCCGGCCACGGAGTCAATCGCTCGCTTTCTCACTCACTTTTCCTGCTGAATATTTCATACCTCCCTGGGGCAGCAGCGCAGCCAGGGCAGCCAGCACGGCTGAGGTTTGCTGGGATTCAGTGGAGCACCCACCGCCTGTGGGGGGAGGATGGGAAAGGGCAACACATTACACAGAAAATGCCTCGAAATGTGTCACCAAGTCACCCCCGGTGCTCCCAGCTGGCCTGGGTTAATGGCTGTGTCCCTCAGAGAAGGGGGAAAAGGCAGGAGGGCTGTGGCCAGGGGGAAAAGCAAACGGGGATCACTTTTGGGATCAGCGGGCATCCTGACCTTTCCTAATGCAGGATTCGGGCAATTCTCAGGGGGAGCAGCCGCCCACACTGGCGGCAGCCTCTCACCCTGACACCCCCCCTCCCTGGCACTTCATTTTCCACCAGTGCCCAGGAACACTCCCCAGGAACCACTCACGCAGTGAGGGTGAGGAGCTGGCAGCGTTTCCCTGGCTTTCTGCGAAGGCACTTGTTAATTCTCTATTTCTTCCTTAATTACGCAAAAGCAATGACCATTCTATCATCGCTTTACAACGCCACGGCTTAAATCCACTATTAAGGCAGGAGCGTTACGATTCAGACATTTTAATTAACATGAATGATCTCACCTTTGTCCGCAGCATCTTTTTACATGTTATTATATCACGTAATTGTTAAACTACTCACTGCTTCAGAGAGGTCTGTACTTTTATTAAAACATCCTGCTTGTTCTGAGCCGGCAGATTACCCATATTTTTTAAGCCTAGTATTTTCAGGCGATTTCAGTTAAATCAATCTACAAGAAACCAGATGAATTATTTAAAGCACTGATGGTCTCAAGCTAGGAAATGGGGTTTGGCCAATGTTTCTTCAAATTTTAGGAGCTTCAAGGTGCTTCCAAACCTGGCTGGAAAAATCAACTCCCCATTGACCAAAGCTATCAAAAGAAAGAATTGAATTGTTTAAATTCATTTGAAAACTTTCCACACTTCTCCGTGGAAAAAAACTGTTCATTAATTTTTCACATCCCTTTTCTTGCTTCCTCTCTAACCAGAAAAAAAGGTTAGGAGAGAAATCAGGGGTTCTTCCCTCAGGAGAGAAAAGCCCTTCCAAGTTTTTAGAAATACTGCCCATGGGGTTTTTTGATCTGAAATTTCATTGAATAAGGAGAGGTGGAGGGGGAAATAATAAAAACCAACCAACCAACCAACCAGCTCAGGCTACATTCCAACACGGGTGAAATCGCTGCTTCTGGCCAATATTGACCACTTGAAAATGTCAGTTCTTCTCTCAAACCAGAGAAAATTGAAATAATTTCTTGTAAGATACTAGGACTAGCTAAAGCATTTTGCCTGCAGCCTTCAGACCCGAAGGCTGGGAACGATCCCATTTTGCTGCTAAAATATGGTCCAGGAGGCTGTTAGAGGCTTGGCTCACCCTCCCCAAGGGCAGCTCCAGCTTCTACCTCCCAGACTTGAAAAGTGATCAGGTGAGAACAGGACATGGATGCAAATGTAAGATGAGACTTCTGCATCATGGACCAACACACTAGGAAAACCCTGAACTCTGATCTGAACCTTCATCCCCTCCTCTTCTCCTGCCTGAAAAGCAGGAGAGAAGCTGAATTTTAATTAAGACAGACCAGGGAGGAAATCATACTCGTGCTGCTCTTTCCCATCAGCACTAAAAACATCACCTGCCCACTGCAAGTACAGGCTGTGGCATGTAAATGGCTTGGTGGTAGCTCACTGCTCTGTTATCACAGGAGGAGAAGCACCTGAAGGTCCTAATGACCCTACCCAGCCTCACCTGGGACCCACACCTGCCTCATGGGCTCTGGAGCCCCATTGCAGTCCAGCCCTGGTTCGGCAGCACTGGCTCAAGCCCTGCCTTCAGAAGGGACTTTGGACTTATATTGTTGCATCTCTCCAGCCCTGTCTCCTTTTACTCCCAGCTGCTGGACTCTGGTGTGACCCTGCATCTGGTTTGCTGTATGTGGATGTGTTGATGGACCCAGATATCAGCTTCTGCAGCACTTCACCCCATCAATGAGGGTCATTCTTGGCTCACGGCTTGTCCTCCTGCTCCCCAACAGTAAGTTGTTGTGCTTTGGGTGGTGGTGAAGCTGTGTGCTTATCAGGTTGTCATGCAAGGAGTGAATCTGGAAAGAAGAGCTGGAAGGCATTTTGGGTTAAGGGATTGTCTTAATTTTTGCCATGTGCTTGACTGACCCATGTCCGTGCCTTTCCCAGGACTGGGGTGGGTTTGTTGTGGTGTCACCCCTTCTGTTGGAGAGATGCCTTTGAGTCATATGAATGGGATTGTGCAAGGACTGTTGTGTTGTCCTGCTTCTCAGAAGAGCCTCTGCCACTGCTGGGCTATGGGCTGTGTCTGTAACTCCCAAACCCACCCCTGAAGGAGGGGAAGGGGGACCAGCTCTGAACTGCAGCTCTGTGGACCTGCCACCCAGGCAAAGGGCTCAGCGAGGCTCCTCTGCTGGCACAGGCAGCTTGGTGCAGTGGTGATGAGAGATGTGGTTAACTGGGTTAATTATATTCATGTTGCTAGGAACACTGTGAATTATGTTAATAGCAGCATCTGGGGAAATTACATCTTCATTAATTGGTCCTGATTGCTTTTTGGCAGATGCGAGATGTTTTTGACTTTAACGTGCAGGACAAAATTTATTGTAATCAGTGCATGCAGTAAATGCACAAATACCATTATCTTGCCTGGCTAATTAACTCTCCAAAGAGGAAGAGGTGGAAGAGACCTGCTTGGCCATGTCTTCCTTTCTCTCTTGCCCCAGCCAGGGCAGGCTTGTTTACTATTAGTCCATGCTGTGGTGCCTCTTCTAATAGAATTTTAAACATTATTTTGAAGTTAAAAATGGCAATAACATGGCTAGCAGCCATGGGGCTGGGAAGGCTTCTAATGGCATGTGTTGTACACTGGGGTTGGCTTTGTTTATCTCTGGCCTTATTTTGCCCATAAGGCTTCTCCTCATGGATGTACCTTGGTGGCAATAGGGTCTGTTCACATGTTTAGAGTCAAGTATGTTGGTGATTTGGAGGCCTTTGATCCCAGGGCATCCCTAGCTGCAAGAAGCTTGCTCAGGCTGGGTTGTCCCCAGGGGACTGTGGATGGGTGGAAGATGGAGCTGGTGGGGTATCAGGAGGAGACAGTCACGGCTAAAGTGTTGATGATCTATGTGCAGCGCGTGCAGTTGCTTAGCTTTCAGTCAAGGTAGCAGCAAACAAGGAATTAAACCACATTTCAATGAACTATTGCCGTGTAGCAGAAAGCTCCAGGTTTAACTATGGCAGAGATCCTAATCTCTTCGGATAAAAACCCAAAGCTCTGAGCAAATGCAGAGCGTGGGGCAGAGGTAATGCATTGCCTCCCCAGGGAAAAAGAGGCTAAAACTCAGACGAGGCATCAAGCTCCTTGTAAATTATGAGACTGTTTGTCTGGGGATGGCAATAAGTTGTGTTATGGCCCCACTTGCTCTGCCTTCTTTTTACACAACACCATTTTTCATTTTAATGGTGGTTTTTCAGCCAGCTTTGTTAGGGCTGCTGCTAATTGGACTGGATTCAGGTGTTGTACCAGAGCACAGGACAAGGCTCGTTAAATAGGAAGGGCGAGTTTTGCTGCCTGGTTCTTTGAATGGGCATGTCCAGTTTTCAGGGACCAAGAGGACAGGGCATGAGAGAGGAGCTTAGGTGTTTAGCCTTTTGGCTGCCATGGAAACTCAGAGGTACTCTCCCTGTGGCAGTGATGGGGCAAAGAGTGGCTCCTCATGAGTCAAATAACCCCCAGATTATTTCACCTCCCCCAGGGAGATGAAAACTCTTTTCGTGAGCAGCCTTTCTGACCTGGAAAGATTCAGGCCCACATCTTTTGCTGGAAAGTTGGGTTTAAAAGTTCTTTGGTGCTTGAAGTGTCAGCTTCAGACCTTCATCAAGTGGTTTCTGTGGGTCATCACAAGGAATCAGAAGTCACTGCTGAGACAATTTCACCAGAGCTTTGGAAGAAACAAAGTTTGTGCCCTCGAAACCTAGAGCTAGATTTTACTGAGAAACTCTGCCACGTGCTGAGTGGGGACCTAGATGTGTTTTTTTTCCCCATCACACTGCCCCTGTAAATAGGTAAGCAATAATGCAAGGACCAGGACAGCTGTAATGCCTGTGAGATTTGGTTGCCAGGCAATGTTTCTCTCTTGTGGGATGTGCCGTATATCAGGTGCAGGGCTCCCCAGGTCCCTTCCAGGGATCCTGAAAGGTCAGAGGGCTCATGGGTTTCTGCTTGCGTTCCCAGGGCCTCTGGGAGATTTCACAAAAATTCTCCCCACAGCACCTGACACCCCTGTTCCCCACTGCCCTACGGTCCTCCCCCGAGCACTGGATTCTGCAGCTCTGCCTAGCTGACTGTTCCCACGTGACCAGAGCTTCTAGCTCCCAGTCATCCCATTAAGATGGACGAACTCCACCTATTGGATGGAGCAATTAAAGTCTAGTGGAGCATACACTTGGAATGTCCCCCAAAACACTGCTCTGAAATGTATGGCTCTTCAAGTAGAGCTGCTGTCATCCTGCTGCCCTTTCAGCTGATGTGGCAACATCTGTCCCTGTCTTGCTGTGGGATCAGAACCCCTTCTCCCAGGGGGTACAAAAGCATGGTGCAGAAGAGCTAGGCTGCTTTTCCTCACCCATTCAGAGGAACTAAGTAGTAAAACCAGGCAAACCATTTGCAAAGGTCTTTCCCTCCCAGGCACTGTTGTAGTAACACCAGAAATGTCGGGAAGCTCCCCCAGAGAGGAAGCCTGCCCACACCAGGCACCTAAATAGTGCATATCTCTAGCCAAGAAACACAGCAAGGAGCTTACCAGTTGGCAAAAGGAGTAATATGTAGCATTGCCTTTATTTTAAAGGGCAATTAGCACCGTGGAAGGATTCTCTTCCTCTTCAATATGTCACAGTTGTTAGTTAAACCTTCAGTTTATGGTTAACACTGTATCATAACATATGTCACAGCTCTGTAATTGAGTTGTTCTGTGGCATCAAGCCAACAGTGCCAGAGCAGAAGTCCCAAAAAGATGGGTATGTCGGGGAGAAATATTGTTGGGAAATAAATGGTATCCAGTGAAATGTAGTGGGGAGGCTTTCAGTGAGGTTTTCATGCTCTCTTGAGAGGTAGGACTTCTTCCTTTGAGTATGGTTTTCCCTGCAGACAAGTGCAAATCTCTCTAGCTGAGGGCCATGCTCAGGGATGGAAAATTGGGATGTTGGACGGCCCAGGAGAGGTGAACCAGGCTGACCCAAGAACCACCTGTAAACCTGAGTTTAAGGCAGAGAAGGTCCAGGGCTTCCATCAGGCCAGAGGAATGGCCTGGATGTGCATGGGGAGATGAACACACTGGCCCAGCTTGGTGCTTGGGCTAGTCCCTGGGCTGGAGAATGGCTTTAACTTCATCACTGAGCCATGCAGTGGCAATCTCTGACTGACAGTCAGCCAAAGCAGAGATGACAAGCATCTCACCACTGTGACCACCCTGGTGATGGCTGCAGGCCACAATCTCAATCTACTGCCATGCCTGGTGCTGACAGTGGATTGGCAATACTCTTTCTTAGGGGGAAAAGAAAGCTTCCTCCTTGTGGTTGTGGAGGGCTGGGCGCTGGGTTCCTGCTCCTCACTGAGCCAGGCCAGTGCTGGAGAGGTCAGAAATAATTTAACACTATGAATATGTAGAAACTTGTCTAAGCTTCTCCACGCAGCGGCCATGAATCTAGAAACAGTGTCAGAAATCACAGCATTCGGCATCCTGCGAAACGGGTCGGAGCTATAAATTTCTCTTATTGGCGTAGCGAGCCATTTGCCGTACGTGACTTTCTGGATTTGTGGTCATTTCTCTCTCTCCCGCTGTGTGCCGAGTGTGCGACTGAGATTTTATATTGCGCCTCCGAGACACAAAGTCCTTCTGGCGCTTTTGCCTGGCATCCTAAACAGCCTCCCTTGATCTCCTCCCTGTCCCCTTTGCTAATGGCTTCTGGCCACAGACTGGCCCTTAAATCATGGGCTGTGCATGAACCATGCCTCTCCCCAGATAGGGTATTTGTTCAGGAGGGTGAGAGATATGCCTCTAAACACGCGCCGTTCAGCCCTGTGAGGAAGGCTGCTCCCACATCGAGCCTGGGACAGGTCCTCTGACACAGGCACCAAAGCCTAGGCAAGTCCTGTGGAAAAAAACACCTTCCAAAACCCCCAGCCTGCCTTTTTCAAGGACAGTCTTTCTGGATACAAAGGGAGGAAACGTTCAGCATGGATATAATTTGGGCCATGTTAAAATGATCTCTGCGTCGGGAGGAAAGATTAAGCTAAGTTCATGTTCCGGGAACTGGAAGGCAATGCTGCCATCCTCCTCCTCCACTTTACTGCCTGTATCCCTTCAAGATATAAAAGCTTTTTTTACTGCAAGACTATTTTTGCTCAGTGAATTAAGATGAAGAATTTGCAGCCCGTGTTCCCAGCAGCAGCCATCCCTGACTGGTCCCAGCCCCTCTGGTCATCCTGGGAAAGGAGACAAGGGCAGCAGCAGGACGGGAGCGGGCTGTCCTTAAAGCCCAGCTCTGCTAAGATGTGCCCGTGTATTGAGATGGGGCTGCTGTGTGCTATGGATCTGTCACCTCGGAGCCTGGTGAAGGGCCTAAAGGCAGCAGATATGGTTAAGATGTTTCCTAACTCATTTTTAATTCTTTTGGCACAGCAGTGCCAACACACAAACGCGACCTGTGCCAATGGGACTGTTTAATAAATCCTGGTCTTGTCTGCAGACTGGTGCAACCCTGTTGAGATGGTTTGGTGTATTAACGTAATACAAGAAAAGTGGATTTCCTCAGTTGCTCTGAGAATTGTACCTTGCCTGCAGGTTCCTGCTAACAATGATACTTCGGGGTCATCAGACATGAGCAACGATAAGTTATGAAGGCAAGGGCTTCACAGCAGCTGTCCCAGAAGAACCCCTCTGAAGATATGGCCGGGGCAAATGCCCTTCTCTTTTGCCACTGCTGACAGAAATTGCGGGAGGGGAGAGCATTCTGGATCTCTCTGGGGGCTTTCTTTCCAGTTCTTTTTTCTTTTCAAGCCTCTGTGCACAGCTTCACTGTTAACTCACCTTCTTCCCTGCATTTCCAAATTCCATAACCTTTTAATCAAAGGACAACCCAACCTTCAAAAAACAAATCCACGGACTACTATACTTTGAAGAAAGGATGGTTTTGTACAGCCACCACTTACAACCAGAAGAAAAAAAGTCATTAAATTTTTATTGTTATGGTAAAGAGATGGACAGAGGCTACAAAGTCGTAACTGCTTTGTTTTGTTCCTTAGAGATAGGGAACTCTGCTCATCCGGCTTTAAATAATAACAGTAACTTCCTGATGGCCTTTTGTCTCCCAGCTTGGAGTGTTTCTAAACCAGCTGAAGGTTGCTGTCTTGCTAAGGGCTTTTGTCTTGCTCCCTCTTAGAGCTTTATGGTAAAACTTATGCTATTTTGTGGAAGGAAGTAGGTGTAGCAGTGAGTGCAGTACCTCTTGGCTGAGGTTTATTTGAACTTACTATCTCTAAAGTGGTCAATGGATTACTTGTCCACCATTTTACTTTAAACGTGGTCAAGGACTGCCGTACACAGTCAGTCAGTTTACCTTCTCCCGCTTAGACCCCCTCTGCTCTTTAACCACCTCCTGAGCTTATCATCAAGCTGTCCTTGTTTCACTAGGGATGGTACCCTAGCATATTCCCAGCCCTAGGAAGGGCAATGAAGCACAGAAGTGCTTTTTCAGCCCTCCAGCCACTGATCAGCTTTGGCAGCAGAGGGGAGTGAGCAAGTGCAGGGTTCACTGTCTCCAAATGCCTCTCAGGGATTTAAGTCGCCCACGTGTAGTGATAGGATGAGGGGTGACGGTTTTAAATTGAAAGAAGGGAGATTTAGATTGGATATTAGAAGAAATCCTTTATTGTGAGGGTGGTGAGGCCCTGGAACAGGTTGCCCAGAGAAGCTGTGGATGCCCAATTCCTGCAGGTGTTCAAGGCCAGGCTGGATGGGGCTTTGAGCAACCTGGTCAAGTGGGAGGTGTCCCTGCCCATGGCAGGGGGTTGGAACTCGATCTTTAAGTTCTTCTAACCTGAACAATTCTATGAATTTTTCTGCTGGGATGAGCCTTCCTCTCAGGAAGGTGCAAACTGCACCCTCCTGTGTGGATGAATCAAGTCTACTACTTGAATGCAGAAACAGATCAAACTTGTCTATAACTCTGCTTCCTATTTCTGGACCCCAGCTGTGAAGCATTCGGTTCTGCAGCATCTCCTCAGCGTGGCCAAACCACATTCATTCATAGTGACTACATCTTGCAGGATTCACCCTTGTGGTGAGGGATGCCTTGAGACCGGAGCTGCTTTGCCTGGTTCCTGGGGCAGTGAAGGGTGTTCAGGCTGAAGCCGTCAGTCAGTATTGTTAGGCTGCTCCAGTTTAAAATAAATACAGTTTAAAAAACAAACAAACAAATAAACTGATAAACCCCTGCAAGAACGTGACACACACCCACACACACACCCTTCTGGCAGTTTAGGTCTAGCAAACTTAATCCAGGAGGAATTACAGCCCATGCTGTTACTCCCTGAAATGCAGAGCGTGCTTGTTTCTGCACAGCTGTCCCCAGCCCACGCTCATAGCTGTAGAACACTTTAAAGATCCCATCTACACAACAAGGTGGGATTATAACTATGTGTGCTCTGTTTCGTCTGGGGAGATCTCTGACTAGACACACCTTTCTCTTCCCAGCCATCATTAACCAGTTATTCTTCTTTCAGCTCAACTTCAACCTGCCACTTAAGCATTAAAACTGTGTCTGTACCTAAAAATTATCTGGAATGGAACATTCAATTATTACTGAGCTTAAACACCCAGAACAAGGCTGCCATTTGATTTATTTATTTCAGAAACCATAAAGCACTCTGGCACTAAACTCTTGTTCTCTCCAACAGCAGCCGAGCCACTAAACTGATGACACGCGGATTAACCAAACAGTCCAGCAAATCATTTGTAGAAAGGGCTGTTTGTGAGGAATTTGGGTTGCCGTCTGCATCCACTTCATGTGCAGGCATTTCACAGTCATTACTTGTTACCAATTGAGTCCTAGTGCAGTGTAATTTTCCAAAATGTCCTCCTTTGTTTTCATGGAGAAGAGCTCCACCATCACTTTTGACTGCAGCTGCACCGATCAAGCTTGTTTCTTGAGACTGTGGTAAAACTTGAATAAGATGAGGCCCAAAAGGTATTTCCTGTGACTTCTCTGCTTTAAACACTGAAAAGCCCAGTTTGTGGGTCGATAATCTGCTGCCCTCTGGTTCACAGTCAGCTTCTCTTTTCCTCTTCTTGCATGAGGCACTTGTCCTTTGCTCCGCAGCCGTGCTGCTGGGATGTGCCTGCTCTGACACGCTTGCCTTTTGACACCTGAAATATGCAGACACTGCTTCGTTCAGGTACTGAAGATTGATTTCATGGGATGTCACCTCAACCTGTGAAAACACCCAGGATGCACCCAGTTAAAAGGAGGTATGCTGCAGTTCAGTGTTGCGTGATCATCTTCCATGAATTACTTTTGCTACACAAAGGGAAGGAATTAAGAACACTTCCTCGGGCAGCAGAAAGACTCAGGAGGAGCTGAGCAAAATGTCAGCAATTCTCTGTTATCACTGCTGTAATGGGAGCAAGAGAGGGCTCACCTCTGTGGGATTTAGCCAGAGATCTCCATCACTAGGGTTTTCTGCTGATTTTATGGCACACACCAGCATTCGAGTTATTGCTTCTTCCACACGGGCTTCATGATCTGCATCCTGCCCCAAGGGAACAGAAAGTGTTCAGAGATGCGTCAGCACTTGGTCTCTACAGAAATGTGGAAGTTCTCAGGAAGAACTAAATAGATGGTCTTTGCTTGAAAGCCATACTCAAGTATTTGAAGTCAGTGAAAGGTTTCAGACTTCTGATGCTCTTACACGTCTGTACGGCCCCCACGTGAGCAACAGCACAGGCTTTGGTGTGACTGCTCATCTGAATAACGATTTGCAAAAAATAGATTCTAGTGTGTGGATATAATTTTCCTTTCTAGTGTCCTGTTAATTAAATCTGGTTCTTGAAATGACAATACAATGTTAGCATTTAATTAATGTATGCGTTTTTATAGTTCTTTAGGACTAGAAGGACCATGAAAGTACATAGCAAATTCTATCAGTCGACATATTATGTTTAATTTAAGTGAAACACGTGGGATGTTACAGCAAGGAGCAACTATCTGTGGGCTACAGAAGCACAAAAGGGAGTCTTAAGGAAATTCAGGAAATATTTTATTATGTAACAGCAGCTGAGGTACTACTGCAGTCTTAAACACTGGCAAAAGGACAAACATGTTTCCTTCAAAAGCCCTCCTGCCAAACTAAATACTAAGTTAGCAACTGATTCTTTGGTTTGGGCCTTCACTTTCTGCATTCCCTCGTGCGGTTGGGTACTTGCTAGTTTAGGATAACACCAGAACTTTCTAGGACCTTCGTAAGCTTTTTTTCCTACTTAACTGAATTTCTTGTATGTGGAAGGAGACAGTAAGAGTTATTTCAATGGCAAGCTCCTAGGAGTGGATATGTAAATCTGCTTCTATTGAGATTCTTAAACATACAAGCTTCGGAAGAAAGATGTAACCTTTTCAACCCACAGCCTCAACTGCCTAATTGTGGCTTTGGGGAACATGTCAAGCAAACCATGGGCATTGAAGGTAGTAAATTGTCCTGGAACCCTGAGCAGAATTTGGAATAGAAGCCGGGGAAGTCTTCTTAACATTTTGTATCCTTGGATGCTTGGTTCATCAATGGTCTCATATAACAAGACCCCAAACCTCCAGAGTTTGGTATCTACATGTGGAAATTCTTTAAAGTGTTGCAGTCTCAGTGTTCATCCTGCCCAGCTGAATAAAAGGGTTGTACTGATTGCATGAGAGTATGTTAGGAAGCAAGGGATGCTTTGAGTAGCTCACATCCAGCTGAAAACAAATTAAACTTCTACTCTAAAGTCTTGCCAATATAATTAACGGTTTCACTAGGACTATAAATGTTGGCATGATTTGCATCTGTCAATACGAAAGCAGCTGGTAACAGCTGCAAGCAAGAACTGCTTGGTTTGGTAATGGAAATATTCTCAGTATTGTCTTTTAGCACCCATGTCAGAAATTATTTTTATAGATGGATTGCCCAACACCTAAGAGTGCTGCTGTTAGGGAATATTTTCCCTGATGGTAGGGATAATTTCTGTAAGGAACTTTCATGTGGGTTGCAATAGACACTTGTTTATGGCAGCCCTTAATATCTGGGGAATGGGAGCGCATGTGCCATTCATCAGCAAGATCCAGCAAACAGTCCTCTGCCCATGATGCCATACACCACTACTTGCTCTTGCTGCCACCAAACAGGACCTTGGTGCCTTCTGCAAGACATTTATGAACAGAAAGGCCGTAGAGTTTAGCTCCACTACTATCTTTTCTTTTTTTCTTGCAGCACATAAGAACAGCTAGAAATGCTACAGCTGACACACCACCCAGCCAGCTGGGAGATACCAGCCCAGAACAACTGGTCCAGTCCTGACCTGCCCCTTCAGAGGGGGACAACTTGTGAGGTGCAGTTTAGGATGCAAGTGTATGTGTGCATTGACATCAGGGTCTTTCCAAGCACGGGGCATGTAGCCAGTTTCTCTGAACTACCTCAAACTCTGCTCAAACTTAAGGCAGGCTTAAATGCTGCTTTGTCTGGCACTGGATGTAGCCTGACTGTACTTAGGGCTACATAAGAACTTGGTATGGGCTGTTGGCCTGTTGTCCTTTCTAAATACCTAAGTCTCAACTGGAAAATTTTTTCATGAGGAAAACACCCAAGTGAGTTCCTGTGCTCTGCAAGTGCTTGGTTTGATGTTGGTATAAGCGAAGTATCATGCAGTCTTTCAACTGCAGTTGAATGCATGTGTTTGTTCCCCTGCAGATTTCCAGTTTAATATAGGTTTAAAAAATAATAATAAAAAAAGCAATAAGTATTTTAGTAAGGCAGCTTTCACAGACCATTTCAAAGGGTCTTTTTGATATCAAGCTAGGATTAATGATAAAGTAATTTGAATCGGAAAACCTTCTGAAGCATTGAGATGATATCCCTGGAACCATCCTATACATACTGGTTAACATGAGCAAGAAAAATCAAAGCCTGGGGAAAAGAAAATTAATTAAGTACTTGAGAAAATCCAACTCCAGGCAAATCAAAACTATCACAGAGAAATGAAAATTCAAAAATCCTCTGCCACCCCTGTCCTATCACATTAATCTGATTTAAATTCTAATTTAGCTTTGCATGTAAGCATGTGCTTGAGGTGAAGCTGCTGTTTTGTTGTCCCCTGTTCAACACAAAGCCAGCTATAGTCCACAAAAAATTGGCCATGAGAAGTTTAGCTTGTGTTTAATTGTTTACCTGATTGAGGTAAACTTGTCTGTGATTTCTGCTGAACTGGGGCTTCAGATCTGGAACCCTGGAAGGTTCTTCAGGGAAAACTGTTTCAATAAGGGCTCTTCCCTCACCAGGTTCTGAGTATAGCGCACCCAAATAGGGCTGAACCTGGCAGGCGAGGGACAAAATGCTTTAGCTTTTTCCTTACAAAAGCTCCTGCTCATCGCAGCTAAGTAGGAAACGCAGCTTGAGTGGCATCATTTCTCTGCTCAGGTTATATTCTTTTCATTGTTTTCTTGCCAGAGATGCCCCTTTTTTTTCCTCTCGCTTTCTCTAGCAGAAAAACTTCAATCGGATGTTGTGCTACTGGCAAAGCACAGCTGTGTTTCAGTGGTGGCTGACAAATGATGCTACTATAATATGCAGGTCTGCGAAGATTTCTGGGATCCTCAGGACAAAAGATGCTATCTAAATGTAAGCACCACTGAAACTGCTCAAAAGTGTTTCAAGCGGTCATAATTTGGGACAGGATTTCATGTGTAGGCTTTCCTACTCTTTATAATATATTAAAATATGGAAATGAAGAAAATACCAGTTCAATCCAAGAGTTTATGCTGACAGTGATGGGGTCAACGGATTCCACATAGTGCCACCAGTGCCTTGGAATGAGCAGGACCTGGAATCAGAGACATTGTATTAGGATACTAGCAGAGGTTTAAAGAAAGATAAGATGTTTTAATTAAGGTGATGAGGGGTGCAGAGGCAGAACGAGGCAAGGAATAGGAGTGGGTGGTGATTTTTATCTTTCTTGTAAAGAGCCTTTTCTTAAGGCTTAAATGCCTGCTGTCTCCTCCCATTGCATCAATATTATCATGTAAGAAGTAGACACAATCCAGAACTACCTCTCATCCAAACTTCTCCTCATGTGAAGCAGGACTGTAACCATAGAGATGTTCTAGGTAAGCAAGGTCTGGCTGTACAAGGCTGGTGTAGGGGTAAAGCAGGGCTTTAGAGAAAGTCTTAGCCACACAAGAACTCTTTTGTAGACTGTCCAACTGAGCAGACTTCTCAGTTCTTTTAGAAGGACTGCCAGCTGGCTTCCCCAAAAAGCAGGTAAACTAATGCTCATCAAGGTGATTAACAATACATAGCTTTAATTCCAGTAAATACTCACCAGTATTAAACTTGTCACTTTCAGTAGACAGGCTTGTAAAAGAAGGTGTCCCAGAAATCATGACAGTCTAGTTTAGATCAGAGCTTTGCAACTGTATCAGGATGATAGCTGTGACATAAAATTGATTCTAACCCATAGCTTTTATGGTACGAAGACATTAATGTTGTTTTGATGATATAGTACAAGCTTTACAGATTACTGAACATTATATTAACATAGAGCTATCAAGAAAAGCATAAAAGATGGGTTTTGACAGGGAATAAAAATGGTCAGAGATGGATAAAAATATACACTTCAGAATGGAGAAAGTGAAGCAATGATCTGTATCTGAATTGCAGACAATTCTTTTTCTAGGTAGACACAAATTACTTTAAAGAATGTTCTGCTACCTACATAGCCCTGTGCTTCATTATGTCAAAACACAGATAATGAGAAAATGTCTGTGTAGGAAACAATGACTGAGGCCCTAGTCCTGCAAACACTTACTTACATGACAGTCGGAGCAGAGTTATTTTTGGGCCACAGGACAAAATGTTCTCCACAGGTTTCAGTTTCAATCAAACAGGAAAAAAAAAAGCAGCGGCTCTCTGAGGGTCAAACCCATTTGGAAATTGTACTTTAATCCAGTACAGCACAAACCAGAAGGAAGTCAGTCTGTGGAGGGCTATTATTTTAAAAAATATCACCAATTAGTTGTTCCCGACATCTCAAAGTGTACGAAACCCTATATGAACTGAAGCCAAATCATGTTTTCTACACGGAACAAATTTCAGAGTGGTGCTTTTATCATAGAAACCTACACTTTGAAAAGCAAATGAGAAGTGCATCTGTATTAGCTGCAGTGGGTTTATCTGTCAGCAAGTGTTATCCCACGTCTCACCGACAGCAGACTCGTACAAAAACCCACTCATCTACTCTACAGGGGATCTTGTGTTGCACTCTGTTAAAGAATCTGGGTGCCATCCAAATGAGAGGGTATAACAATGAAGCCTGGAAAATGTTGGTGTACAGCAGAAGGCACCACGGTTTTTTGAAGCAGCTTTTTCCAACAACAGGGTCTTTACTGTGAGACTTGTGTAGCAACAGTGAACTTGGAGAAGGGGATGAAGACACTTGGGATTTGGGATACGGTGTAGAGGGAACATGTAGCAAAAGCAAGAAGCAAATTAAGAGAAGTGTGTCAGCGCTTCAGAAAGAGGGGTTGCCTGGGAAAACCAAGATGGAAATCAGGAATGGAAAGTGCTGGCTCAACATAATTCATGTGCAAAGTGAGGAGAGAATTGCTTTGGAAGGAAGAGGTATAGCTAGGAGGAAAGTACAAATCCCCCCAACTCATCCAGTCTTTTCAAACCAAAGAGGATGAACTTAGTCTTTGGACAGACAAATCAGATTGTACTTGCCAGCAGGGCAAGGGTAATAACTGCAAAGATGTGTATTTCTGCAGCTGGCCCTGTTTGCTGATGCGTTTTATAAAGCAGTGGCAGAGCTGTGACTCAGAGACAAAACAGGTACCAGAAAGATACTTGGTCTCCCTCTTTATTTTTGGACAAGCTTATGCTTGTTAAAATAAGGATTTATGGCAGCAAGAACATTGAAATTATCAAAAAGCAAAAGGACTAAACTTTTTTTTCCACACTTCTTCATAAAAGTAATTAAAAACAAAAAATACAGCTGTCTGGGAGCAGCAGAACTAACAGAAGACCAAAAAAATAACCTAGCAAACAGAGGAGTAGGATTCTTCTACCTTTACAAACTAGGATTCTTCTAGGTTTGCAAACCAGAAGCAAAAAAATCCAAAACCCACACCAAAAACCCACCACCACAGCAAAACCAAAACAAAAATCTCCCTCAATCTCCCTCCCCTCAACTATCAATTCCACAATAAAATAAAGCAGACTACCATATGTTTATGAATACGGGACACAGATTTAGCTACATTTGAAAATATATTTCAGCAGGAAATGTGAAAGTAAACCACGGAGAAATAACACATGCACACAAATGCGGCAAACATTTCACAAGGAAAATGTAAAGTGGAAAAGTAAGACAGAACTATTCCAAGCTGAGAGATAATTTTGTGTTAGCCTGCTTTATACAGAAGATATCTAGCTTTGTGGGCTGGGAAGATACTGATCTAAACAGCAACCAATCAAATAATTTTAATATTTAGGCTAGTGATAGGCAAATATAGCAGAGGAAGTCAAAGTAGGACAGAAATCCCAGAAAAGATAAAATGAAATTCTGGTCTGTAATGGGACGAAAGAAACCAAGAGAACAGTTGGGAGAGCAAGTGGAGCAACGCTGAAGACTTGTACAGCACAGAGAACAGAACAGGTTTAAATTCTCAATGGACGTGATTAACTTGATACAGTGCAAAGGTAGGGCAAAGGTGGAATTGCTTCAAAAAGAGAGCATACCCTGAAGTGAAATATTATGCCAAGAATTTCCTGCTCATTAGAAAAAGATACCTGGGTAAATGCACAAGAAAAGGAAGCACCAAAGAGCACCAGTGTGATGGGAAGAAAAAGCTGGGGGGCGGCGGGGGGAGCCAAGCAAACCCCAGAGCTGCTTGCAACCCTGGCAATGAAACATTAAATCAGATAAATAAGTGCACAGCCAAGTCCGTGGGAGCATTGTGTGAGAGCACTGCCACCCCAGCCCGTGCCCTGTCCCAGTGGTGCCTGCCTGCCCTGGTGCCAGGAAGGTGCTTCCCACCCTGCCTCCCTCCTGAGCTGGTGTCTTCCCACCTGCTGGAACAGAGTCCCCGAGGACACTGACAGCAGAAACACAGACAGAGCCTGGGAAGAAGCTCTGCGAATGGGAAGGGAATGGAGCTGTCACCATGCTGTGTCCCTAGGGACCCAGGCGAGGGACAGAGGGAAGCTCAGGGAAGCGGTGAAAAATTACCATTAGGAACTGGTGTCTTTCACCTTTGGTTTGCTCAACTTTTTGGGCACAGTGGGGTTTTCCATGTGTCCTGCAGGTTGAGCGGGGCTTTCATTCATACCAATTCTAGTGTAAGTTCAGCTCCTGGAATTTTCTTTCTCTTCTATGATGGAGACGATAGTTGTGGTGACTAGAAGTTGAGCTGGGCTGTTTGTCTTCTCTGTGGGGTGACTTGGGCCCAACTCTATGGTCTACCACATGAAAATTCTTTCTCCATTTCCCAAAACAGAATTATCAGCCATCTACTATGCATAATGCTGCAGACAACTCTGAATTCTCCTTTACTAAAATCACTTAAACTCTTCCCCAACAAAAGTAGGGGTTTTTTTGCTGCAAACCCTTTTAAAAAGTATTTTATGTACTTTGAGCTGGAACATTTCATTGCCTTTTAAAAAAAAAGTTTGAATTACTGCATTTCCTGAGTTACTACAACACTGTCTGACACTGACTGTTCTGCTCTTCCTCACTTTAAGCCCAATGTGAAGCTCTCAACCCTGTTTGTTGAAGGTGGCACATAGGGAAACCCCCCCCTGACTTTGTGAAGGTTTCTGCTTGCTCAGGGTTGGGTCAGAAGTTTGAGCTCTGCCTGTGCTCTTGTGGCTGCTCAGCAGGATCCCATGGTGTGTTAGATACTGCAGCAGGAGAACAGAAAGAGAAAACCTCGCAGCTCTACACAGGAGCTTAGTGATAACTCTACTTGTGGACACAGCCTGAGTTTGAGATGCATTTCTTCAGACTTTCAGAAGGCAGGCAAGAAAAGCAGGGGAGGAGAGATTCTGAGCAGCAGGCAATGGTGAGAGACGGTATGCGGTAATGTTGATCATTTTTAAATCACTCTTCCCATACTGTGACAATGTTTTTCAAGGCTAGAAGGGAGCATCCTTCTCAGATTCAACGTGCTTCTGAGATTAGCACAGCAAGGCCTCTCCTCGCATCTCTGCTGCCTAGAGCTGCCCTGCAGCTCCCCTGGCTCCAGGTTTCACCTGGGACATTAGTGAGCAGGAAGGAAGCAAGAAGTTGGTGAGAAGTGGGGCAGAATGAGAAGACGACGATCAACGATTTTATATTTCTATAGCATCTCAGTTTTTTGTAGCCCTTTTCAGGTGGGATCCATCTCTCCTATTTTTAATCATCAAAAAGAGTTAAGCATCTCTATGCATAGGCTCCTTTTATAGGCTGTGCTGAAGGACATGATGGGATGAACGTTCCTGCAGGACTACAGTTGTGTAAGACAGGGAGGATGAATCAGCTTGCAGAGGCGCCAGGTTCTTCCCAGTGATGGCAGCCAGGACATCTGCCCTGGATGGGGTTTAAGTTGAAGGTAGAAGATCTTACCCTCACTCTCTCAACACTTGTCTCAGAGTGCGGGGTGGAAAATACCAAAACAGACATTTTTTGCCCCATTTGCAATCTTTTAAGCAGTATTTGTATATTTGTTAAAATAATCAAGGTATTACTAGAAACATTGCAGAATTTATGAACAAATAAAACAAAATACTAATGCTTTGGATGAAAACTCACTAGTTCAGCAAGCACAAATCCTGCTCCATACCTACCACTCAGCCTTGCAACCACGGCATAGGTGACTGCGTCCAAATATTTATAAGAAGCCCCTATATTTGTGTGATACAACTTGAGTTTGTAAATTTATGCATATAGTAATGTACAGCTGCAAACCCCAAAACCACTCAGGTGGTTTTATATATAACTTATATAACTATTTATATAAGTTATATATCTGATTTTTATCCTATTTTGTGTTAAGAACAGATCACTAATGTATAACCAGAAGCTGTATTAAGTCCTCTGCAGAAATTCAGCCCACAGCCACTGGTCAAGTAGAGGATGAAACCTCATAAAGCCTGAAGTATCAGCCAACTACCTGAATTCATAACAGAGATTTTACAGTGAAAGGGCACAAAAGGATGCAATTGAAGCACACATTGTGCATTGGTACAATGGTATAAGAAATTCTGCTTGAAAGCCTTAAACGGGTGTAGAAAAATGACCTGTAGCAAACAGCGGCCAGAAGGTGGCATTAGACATTAGTTTTTGATATTCAGAGCTGCACTCACCCTACATGCAGCTGCTCTCCTGAATACCTAAGACCTGCTTTGTCTTTATTTTTCAGCCTTTTATTGTTACAGTATCTAATCCAAAATGTTCTGCATACCCTCTGGGAAGGAGTGGAGATGCTATGTATTGTCCCCAAAAAAAAAAAAAGAAAAAAAAAAAAGCTGGCTGCAAATTCTGCAGTAATTGTATTAATTCTACACAAAAACCTCGCAAAGCATGTTTCAAGACTGTTAGGGATCCTCTGCCATGTTAACGAAGGACTTCTTCTAGGTCTTTCCTTTCCATCAAAGGGAAACAGTCCCCAGCCACCTGCCCCATGAGCTTCTGGAGGAGTTGCTGGAAAAAATCACCTGAAGAGTGCTGATAAAATGGATGAAGGCAATACCTCACTGCTCTGTCACTGCCTCTACGTTACTTGCTCCCCAGAAATCCAAACACTATCTCCTTCATGACGATGCAGACAACTTCTATTAGAGCTGGCTCGAGATCTTTATTCCTAGCAAGATTAATTTGTAATTGCTTTAAGCCTAATTAAAATTAAGATCATATTAAAGGTTCACTACCATATTTGATCATTCCAAAGGAGATTATAAATTGAAATAGTGTTGGGGACCATGGATAATGAAACGCTGAACGAGTGTGGCATTTTTATCAATAGTAAAATTTGTTCTTTGTCCTTTAAATTATTGAACACTGCACCTTACAAAGTGCAGAGTGCGAAACTAATCATCTGCTTTAGGAGTCTGGCTAGGAGCTCATGTACTGCAAACAACAAAGGCTGATCACAGACATTCCCCATTTGCAACTGTACCAGCAGAAGAGCATACTCTTCCCAGCTGACAGACATCATCCCCTGGCTGGAAACTACTACCTTGCTCCAGTCTGCCACCTCACCAGTTCACAGAAGAGCTCCTTACTCTGCCTCCTCAAAATTGCCTAGATAGCAAAAAAATCCATGTTTTAAATTGTTGAAGGCAGCTGGATTTGCCAGCTAGGGACAAGGGAGCTCTCGCAGGAGTCGCTGAGCTGGCAGGTCAAGAGAGGTGACCACGTCTGGCAGGACAATGGTGAAAAGGCTCTAGAAGCAGCAACTACCCTGTCTTAAGCAGTCGGAGCAATGAACATTGCAAAACTCCTTTGGAAAGGTCTGACAGCTTGAGATGCGCAGAAGCGCTTTACAAGGACACGCACTGCTGCACAAATGAAAAAGGGTAATTCAGACTCCAAATACAGACCATGTTGATTAAATAAAGAAGGACACTATTTACGGCAGGAGACTAGAAATTAAGAGTCCTGAGCCCTACTCCTGTACTGCTGCCGACCGTCTGTGTGCAAGGCAGGCCCTTGTAACTGAACTTTCTCAGTAAAAGAGGGCTAATAATATCCTCACATCCTCGTATAGCACCATGAAACTGCTGGGTAGTGCGTGCTATAAATGCATGTATCATCATTACAATACTCTGCTATTAAAGCAATAAGTTGGGCCAATGTTCCCCAGTGAAGGTTATTCACTATGAAAACACGAATTCCTTTGCTGGCTCTACCTGCTCATTAATCAAACACATTTTATGGAACACACTGGTTTCAGAGTCGACAGGTTGGAGTACTGTTCAAGAAAGTGTTAAAGCAGGCAAATTGGAGGTGATTGCAAGAACTGTGATGGAATTGCAAGAACAGCCGATTGAAGTAACTCTCCAAATGTTTGCAGCTTTTGTACAAAAAGGGCCAGTAAAGTAACTGTGAGCAAAGAAAGTTCCTGTGCTGGGAGAAATATTTTAAGCCTGAGTGCAGAGTGTAAGGGGAGTAAAGTACCACAGTCAGTTTGTAAAGATTTCCTAATTAGCCAGTTAAATAATTTACTAGGATCTTCAAACTAATGCAAAGCTCGTGCGAGAAGGGTACCTGTCCTGGGCTGAGTGTAACCACATGGGCTGTGGTGTTCCTAAACTCAGGAAAGCGTTTCAGATCAGGGTTGGTAACATTGACTTTGCTGAATACGCTGGATTCCTCATAAGGGATCCTGGTGGGATAAAGGAAACTGGTGTCACCAGGTGGGAAGAGGTGCCATTTCTTCCTGAAAATAGAGAAAAGATAAAAATGTATTCAGTGCATGTCAGTTACAGCAAAGAACTAAAGGCAGTAGCAAGGTTTTCAATAAAACATAAATCTGCCTCGCTGTGTGAATCTCCTACGCAGTGGGAACACAGGCAGTACTTACAGGCTGTCTCCTAAAACTGTTTTTAAAATATTCCACTTTTTAATTTTTTAACTGAAAAGATTTACAGCTTCTCACCAATTATTTTTAAAAGGCAGACAAAATAAAATTTAAAAAAAAAAAAAGCTCTCCCATCTGGTTCCTCCTCCCTCCCTTTTACAGAGCAACATGCAGCATTTACAGATGCTCAGAACATTAAAAATTGCTCTATAAACCAGGGGAAACAGTTTTGTTAGAGACAACGTACTTTCATTCACTGAATGAATAGCTGCTGTACTCATGTTTGTTTTAAAAGGAGGGATTGTGGGATTGTGTGTCTAGAATGGTAACATTAAAGGGTACGGATGTGATCTTCTGTTTCCTATCAGCACCTACAGCACTTACTTGGGTGGTAGTCACAAACCCCTCATTCTTAGTAAAACCCACAATGATGCTCCTACATCACAGACAGGGCGATGGCATAAATAAAAACTACAGACACCCTTAGATGCAAACATCCCGAAACATCCGTATTTTTTGGTGTTATCAGTAGCACATGATGAAAATGTGGCTTGTGTGGGCCCCTGGGTTTAAGAACTCACTGGCGTGACTACATGCTCAGATGGAGGAGGACAGGGTTGTTCTGCTCATGAGGGGACCCGTGTTCCAGGTTGTTCTCTATGAGCCCAAAGAAGAGGGCAGAGCAGCACTGAGACACGGACCTTGTCCTCAGGAGCCAATGTCTCTATTTCACTTATATAGACTAGATCAAAGTCAGAAAAAAAAATGCTCCAGAACCGGTGGTGCCAGTTTTATGGGTACTATAAATGAAATATCTTAGCAGGTACATATGTTATTTAGAAATAAGACTTTTATACAGCAGTACTTTAGGTGATGGCAATAACCAGAAAAGAATACACAAAGGGAGAATTTATTACATTAAAAGGTGCCAGACAACCACTACTACAGTGACCCAGGCACTAAGCAATGGAAAAGTAAAGGCAGTACTTCACAGCACAGTTGGACAATTTGCAGAGCCCTCCTCTTTGTTTCAGACTCCAGCGAGATCTTTTTGTCCCTTTCCTTGGTACCCACTTCTTGCTCTTTTGCCTACGGCTTCTGGTTGTCAGTTCTAAGTCACAGATCTGAAAACGGAAGAAAAGCAGCCAAATGGCACAGAAACAGAAGAGACAGGAATAGCAGGATAGCCAGAACTGCAGAGATGGCACAGATGGAAGTGCCATAGGCCGCTGACATTTCTTGGTAATTACCAAAGTTACTGCTGGGTGCCAGCATAAAAACCAGTTCTCCTGAAACCCAAGCCCTGTTGCAACTTTATTTTGCCCTCCAAGCTAGACCCTCTGAAGGGGTAAAGAAAAACTAGGTTTAGGAGGCTCACGGGTTAATCCTGCAGGCTTGTGACAAAACAGTATCACCAAGCAAAAAATTAAGAAGCCTGAGGGATGCAAGGAGGAAATTCAAGATAGCAATAAAGGGCTAAGGAGTCGTCCCTGGCTTTCCTGCAAAGGCAAATCTATTTAAGTTTAGCATAAGCTTATATTCTGTTACAAAGCCTGTCTTGTTTGTGAGTCTCAGAAGGGAATCCTTCTGCTCTGAAGAAGTACAGGATTCACAAGCTTGTGGAAGTTTGCAGTCTATTTATAGGCTTTGCTCGGAAAACAACTTTGTCTTTTCAGTCCATGCAAAGGCTTCTTTCCCTGAGAGGAACAAGGATTTTGTTCTACCAGAGGGGGAGGAAGTACCTTGGGAAGGTGGGCAAAATTGCTACTTGATGCTGGAACTCAGGCTCGAGTTCAACACCCGAAGGTAGAGATCAAAGAGGCAGGGCAGGTATCAGGCCTGCCAGCACTTAGGCGGATCCTTAGAAGATATTTAGGCATGTAATTCTCAAGGTTTTCAGCGAGATGTCTGGCTTCTAAATACACCTAGGTGTCTGGACTTCACTGTATAATGCTTACTGATGTGACCTGAAGTCTGTAGGACCGGCTGCAGCAAAGCGCAGTGCTGGGGAGGGAGCTTCCAGAGTGTCTCTGCGGCACGTTCTCCCAAGGATCTCAAAGCTGTTTATAATCATGAATGAAAATCTGTCTGAGAGCCAGAGTTACCCTTACAGGTAAGATGATGACAAATTCATTTGCCTCTGGCCTTAAAGCCAGTCAGCCTGCAGCACTGCCCAGCATAGAAGCCAGCATGCCTGATTTCCAATCACAAGACCACCATGATTTTACTGTTGTATAAAAAGTCAGAGTAATCAATCGCATAAAAATCCCACTGGCAAATTATTTCTACCATTCTATACTGTCAAACCTAAAAATGTGTAACTTGTTTTGTTACTCTAGCATTACTTTAGCAATAATAGAAAACAAAACCCCCTGAGGCCAATATACAAGAAAAGGAGAAAAAAAACAAGAATGGGGAAAAAAAAAGAAAAGACAGCATGCAAACAGGTAGAAAGATACAGCAACAAAGCCACATGCTCCAAAATGAGTTTGGACCTTCAAGTGTCCCTTTCAACTTTGCTCACAGCTGGCTGCTCCCATTCTGATGTTCCCCTTTTAAATTAATTCTAGCAGGCTATTAGAGGCTCTTGCACAGAGAATATTGTAAAAGTCTAAAGTAGTTTATTTCTCTTTTGTTTCTGGACTTTTCATTTTTAACTCTTTATCTCCTATTTCCAAATTCCTGAATTCTTAACTACTAATAACATTAAAATGTTTATTATTAGACCACATAACGCAGATCAGAAAAGATCTTCCTCAAACAGAAGAAAATTGTGTTATCTCCATGACCCAGTCATACTCCAGCCTGCCCGAATTTCATTTCCTGCAGAACAGTTCCAATGTTCTTGGGTGACTGAAAGCTTAGAAAACTAAAGAAATTTGGAACTAGAATTAATACTCGAGAGTTCAAAACTAACTTTACAGCACAGTGTAACTTTCCCCTGTATTTGTTGTACGGCTATGCGCTTGTTACCTTCCTTGTACTTGCAACACCAGGTTGCAGCCGTAGGAGTCCAAATGGCAGGGGGTGTTTGCTCCTTCAGAACCAATCCACAGTGTGCTCTCTTTCCCACTTCTTCCAGGAAAACCAAAGTCAGACCACCTTACATCCTACAGCAATGAAAAAGTTATTTAATAAGATGTTGAACTGATTCACATCCAACTCTCAGCTCTCCGAGCCTCTAGTCTTCTCCTTCCACCGCTGACTCACTCTTTATCCACTGCAGCTCTTACTCCTCAGTGGGGTTCCCGCACGCGTGGCCTGTGCTCCTTCCTCCAAAACTCTCCTCCCAAGTAGTGTTTCTTCTGCTAACTTTCTTCTTTTTCTGTCCCACTACTTAACCTTCATGATCTCTGTCTCCAGTTCTCATTCTAGTATTTCATATTACTCAAGTTACCTGTTTGCTCTACAGAAGGACTGCCCAACTGCTTGTGGCCACCCATGCCTTCTTTGCCGCCTTTTCAAATGTTCTTTTTTTCCCCCTTTCTCTCAACCATCCACCCCAGCACAGGGTTGCTTTTGGAAAAATTCTGATATATGGCATTTATAAAAAGAAGACTGGAAGGAAGGAAAAATCCCTATTCTCTTTTCAAGACAATTGGATAATCCATGTGGCATGTTTGCTGTTTCTTTCCTCCTGTCCCAGGGCTCTCCATGTATTCTGGAAATGCAGGCTTTACTCCTGTGGTATGCTGGGTTTTCTAAGTTCCTTACTATTCAATGGACACATTCTTCTCCTGTCTTTGCTACTGTGGAGACAGTGGGCTGAAAACAACTCAATTTTATGCTGAGAAAGGGCAGACCAGGCATGCATCTGTTATGAACATGATCCTGGAGCTTCCTAGTCTATTGATCCTCCCACAAGCAATCCCTGCAGGACAACAGCTGGAACGAGGGACGGTGAGGTATTTTTCAGATAAGGGTTTCGCAAGATGGCTCAGTAGAGCTTGGATAAAGCTTTCCCATCTTTCTATAGCTGACCCTGCCACCTGCAGGTCCTGATCATTTGTTTACTGGAAAGCATTTGAAGTATACTGGCCAGAGACACTGGTGCCTTTTGGCTGAAGCCCCAGACTGAGTCTTAGGAAACAGAGATTCAATTCCTGGCTTCCTGATGGTCTCCAGCAAATCACTTCACTGCTGAGCTTTATTTTTCCCATCTTGGAAAGGAAGATAACAGTATTTGTTTCATTTCAGTAAAGCACTTTGGGTCATTCACATTACCTAACTTTAGGAACCTAATTTAAGCTTGGCTTCTGCTCTTGTCAGAACACTCTCAATCACCCCTTGGAGAAGCCTCTCTCTTTCCACTGTCTATAAAGAGCAAATAGGAGTCTAGCCTCCCAATTTAAGTGTGTAAGCTAACTGCTTGCAGACAGGTGGATGACTATCCCTTTTCAAGATCTATGAACAAGGAACACTAGAGCTAGACATTACTATAAGGATGACTTCACCATGACTCTGTATCAGGAAACCCTCAAAATGAGTGATAGCCTTCCCAAAAATTAGATGTTGCTGAAGATTTTTGAATTGCAGCGTTATTGATTTTAAAGATATAATTTGAAAAAAATGCAGAAGTTTAATCTAAACATTTGTCAAAGGCAGCAAAAAAATCAAAAAGAAAAAGTTGCTCCTATAGATTTCAGCAGCCATAAAATTTAAAATCCAATACAATATCTCAGTGATAAAGTTAAACATAACACCATCTCTACACTTTAATCTCACACCTAAATAGTTTTTGTATTTTGTTACAACTTAAGTGGAAAGAAAGCACACATAATCAATATTAGATTTAAAAGAACTTTTTGAAAATGCAGCAGCTGTAGTAAATAGTTGAAGCGATTATGGGTAAAATAGTTTTTAACCAATGAACTGAAAAGGAACCGGTAGGATTACTGAAATCTTGTCACAGTGGGTTCCTTTTCTACAATAAAAAGCCACAGCAAGACGAAATGCAGTAAAAGGTGTTCCAACCATAACAGATGGCACATTACTTGTGAATTATATTTATTTCATTTGCTTCTTATAATGAAGTTAATCTGTACCCGTATGTCACTTTAAAAGGTCTCACTTCTATTTAAACTTCACGCATATATCTTGCTTCTGATTTATATCTCAAATTCTGTAATGAAATATCAACTGAACAAAAAATGTAAGATGCTAGATACTGCTCATAGATTAGAATAATGGAATCATTACCTTAGCCCACACAACTGTAAATGATAAACAGTGCAATCTAAATTTCAAACAACTTCTAAATGGCCCTATTAATCACTATAAATAACAGTGCAGTTGGCCTTCTTTTCCCCTTCAAGTCACCTTACGTAAATCTAAATAAAATCTAAAAACAAAAAAGGGGTTATCGTTAAATTCACATAGGAATGGAAGATAATTTCTGTAAAGAACTCTTTTGGCTGGTATAAATTGTGTAGCAGTGTTTCAAAAGCCATGTGAGTCTGGAACTGACGGATGCATTTCTCTCCCATGCCTGTGAAACTGGCAGATGACATACACCATATTTGCTTGCATAACACCATCGATTTTTTCCTTCCCAGATTCTGCTTTTAAAAAAATCCCCAGCATAACCATTACGTGTATCTATTCTAAAATTGCGGCACAAGCTGTTGCTTGTTACAGGTCAGGTGATGAGGTTGTGGTGTGACACCTGCACACAAATGCAATTCCTGGAGCCTCAATTTTGCTCTTGAATGGGGGTGAGGGGGAAAAGGAGGTAGGAAAACAGTTGTTTCCTTCAAGTGCATTTCTATTGACCAAATGAAGCCACAGGCTATCCAGGTCCTCTGAGCTGCTATTATCTTGTGCCGTAGAACACGGGAAAACGCTGTCTGTTGAGGCAGAAAGAAAGAAGACCGAGGCAGGAACAGACAGAAGAAGTCATGCAAAGATATGGGGAAGCCTGAAATGTCCCTGGAGCTCCCAACTCAGTTCAAACAACCCAACCCAGTATCAGTTGCGTAGCTCAAGCTATGTGACCCTGGCTGTGTTTCTGCGTGCCAAGGAAGGGAGGTGAGAAAGAAAGGTAAGATGCTCTCCATGCCCAAACCTTACCTTCCCATTAACAATGGCAAAGGAGATAGTCTGAAAAAAAGACTGAGCACTGAAAAATACCGATTTTATTGTTATAAAAGAATAAAATACATATAAGGAACACAGGAAAAGGTTTCTGAGGTAATAATTAATTTGAAGGGGCTTATCAGTTCATATTCCCTGCCATCCCAGTGATAAAGTGTTTACAGGGAATTACGATTCCATCTTCGCATTTGAAAGTGTAGAAATGAGTAAGGCTTCATTTACTATCCCTTCTTTATATCTTTTGAAAAAATACAACTTTTGTACACCTTTTGCAAGAAGTAGCAAGAATGTAGATGAACAAGATCATTGAAATAGCAGATAGACACAAAGAAAAGAAAAGCAAGTCCCCCCCCCGCCCCTACATGTCTAACACCTGCATTTGGAAATTACTATAAATTACAAATTACTATAGATTATTTACTTGCATGGACAGGTTACTTCATGTATTTTACTTCCTTCACAGAAAAACCAAGGTATAATAGTCTCTCAGAATCTTTCCACCTTGCAAACAGTTAACCTGAATATATGAAGGGAAGGAACTGTGCTACTTGAGAAAATGAGCCACAAGGGAAAAGGTGGAGCAAAACCGTATTACAGCCACGTTGCTGTGAGTGAATCCACATCATCAAATCCTCTCTCCTGGGTGGAGCTGTTAATTCGGGTACCATTCGGGTACAAGGCAGATCTGGGGCAGCAGCAGGGCCTGGAGTTTCCAACGTGCCAGGCCTGCGGGCTGGGTGTCATCTCCAGACCCTATTCCCACCTCACTTCCATGCCCTCAGCAGAGGTGCAGGGACCGTACTCAGCTGCAGAGGTCACACACAGAACTGAGTGCTTCCCGCACCGGCCCAGTCACAGAATGATGCTGGGCCAAATGGGAAGGGGGGTGCTGCCAAGCTGGTAGTCATTTTCGCCACTTGTAGTGTTGCTTTTAAGTACATATAGAGACCCAGAATTTTAGGTGGTTGCCACTCGGTACTAGGTCTGCATTAGCCTGAGAGCCAAAAGCTTTTATTTCAAAATTTTAAAATAAATGGCCAAAGAAACAGAGAGGATATACCATTTGGGCTGCAGAAGCTACATTAGATAATTTGCAATAATTAAACTAGAATGAGACAATACTATTGCTTTACCTGGAAGATTTCTGGCTTATCTTCAAATACCCTGGCAATGTATTTGTAGTCAGCATAAGCCCAATATTTGGAGTACTCGTAACAACTGAATGGTCCAGAGAGGCAAGAAGGTTCCCCACAACTCCAAGCCAAAAACTCTTCAAGTGTAGCCTCCACATAGCTACACATGGTTTCAAACTGGGGAACTAGAGCAACAAAAGACAAGACAAATATTACATAAGCACAGAAACAGTAAAAATAATACATGGTTTCTCTCTCAGCCTTGGTTAAATGCAACGTGAGATACTGGATGGCTTGACTCTGGTCAATAATCACCTGGCTTACAATTTAAGTCTGAGACTATTGCTTTTTCATTAAGGTTTAAGTGAATGGGTGTTACTTTGAATTTGCTGTGAGGTATAAAACACACCTATAGTTACTGTTGTTCATGTGCAAGGCACCCTTAAGCACAGTAACTCAAGAATACCCCCAAGTCCCTTAAACAACTGATAGGCTGTCCTTTGCTTCATCTCCCTTCTTACACGTGAGCTGCAAACGTGCACACAAGTATTTGTGTACCCTTTATTTTGTCTCCATGAAATTATGTAGATGGACATGTTCATCTCTCCCTTTCCCACCTAAAGCAATAACCAAATCAGCACAGTAATGCGTAAGAAGCAAATTACGGAGCTACACACGGTGCCAATGATCCATCTAAAATGCTGTGTGTCCTTATTTTTCACTGGGGACTGACAAAAGCATATTGCAGTGTTCCTTGGCAGACATAAAAGTATTTACCAGCAGTGTTTTGCTCCCATCATGCTTTGGTCAGGCTGACTGATGCAGCCTTTCAGCTCAAGGTCAGATCACTTGGAAGGCCTACAAGATAACCCACATCACAGCACACTTTACTTCTGGTTAATCAGAAATCTTCATTTCCCACAGACTCTAATTGTACCAGCTTCAAAGAGACTTATCCCATGTTTAAAAAAAAGAAAAAAATCACTCACTTTACTATAACTACTACTGGGAAAAATGACTGCAGCCTGCATGAATGACAATGACGGAGCTGCAATTTAACCTTGTGTAACTCGCACAGAGCTGCTCAGAAATGGGACGCTTTCACTGTTGTGCCGCAGCAGCTCTTCGTTCTTTACTGCTCTCCTTTTGTTATCGCAGCAATTCCCATACAGTCTCATACATTTGTTTTTATTCCCTTTAGGCGGGAGAACAGCTTTTACAAACCTTTATCGTTATCGTTTTGCCGGTTTGCATTGTAGTAGCCTAGGTAGTGGTTCTCCTTCCCCTCGCTATCAAATTCATTAACTAAAAATGTCTGATAAGCCCCACTATTCAGCAATCTGTAACCAAGCTTTGTGCAGTAGAAGGGCTCCCTACCTAAGAACTGCACATAAGACATATAAATCACCTGCAACAACCAAAACCCCCTATACGTGACTCCCTGCCTATGTTGCAGTGCAATGCTCCCTCCTGATACCCAGTCATTAATGCAATGCACATCATTTTACTAAAAGACAGTCTGATGGAAAAATTAGATAAAAGATTCAAGCACTACTGAAGGTGGCTCAATATCTCTATTATTTTGATGAGAACAAAGAGTGGTCAGGACACTATTTTCCAAGATAACTCAGGAGCAAGTGTTTCAAAGGCAAGAAATATGCTCTTTCTACCACACAGTGTATTTTGCTCTGAGTTTCATTTGAAAAATCCCAACTGTGAAAAGCAAAACTATTTTCTAGAATACAGTCTCCTCAGGGTATGGTTCTTAGTTTAATTTATAACTTGTTCAGTACCAAGGTGTGGGTGCTTATGGCAAAATAAATAGTAATAAAAAATACATTTGGGCAACCTAGATTGCTTAGACGGATTTGTACACTGCAAATAGGGTGGAAGTGTTAGTAATGGGCATATGAAAGCAAGAATATTATTAACCAATAAGAATATTATTAACCAACTTGCTTAATGACTAAAAGATAAATCATAGATTTAGCCACGTAAGTCTAAAGTAAGATACCGGTGCTGTCTGATGACACCGTATCTAGAGGCATGACGGTCCTCCGGTATCCCAACTAATGCCACAGGTTGAAACTGGAGGGATGGTTGGACTGGATTATCCCAAGGGTCTTTTCCAACCTGATTCTATGAGGAAGAGAGAGAAGTACTTTTTGGGTGAAACAGCTCCTTAGTTAAGATCTGGTCCTGACAGATGCCAAACATTATTCTACACTGAAAGACAGTGTCTGCAATGTATGCTAAGGGAAATGTAGAAAAAATGACAGCCTTAGAAAATACCCTAAACTTCCACTAAGAATGTAAGCAAAACACCTCCTCCATTTCTTTAAACGTATAAGAAAACCAAGTGTCTTTTCACAGCTGCTGGAATAATAAAATTATTTAAATGAATACCCAAGCAAGGAACAGCCATAATGCTATAAAAAAAAGCACAGGCACACTCACAAACCAAAAAACTGACCATCCCCATCCAACTCCAATAACCACCTGAAACATCAGCTTTATGCAACATTTATTCAGCTTTCAGTATTTGTAATATATTTTTGGTCTCCTATTCAGCTACTGAGTCTACGGCCACCATTGCAGCCCCTCTCTACATTAAACTTCAGAAGCTTGAATTCTTTCGCCATCCTGAGTGGTAAAACCTCTTGGGCAAATGTTGCAGCCCTTTTCTATCCAACTGTACATCACACAGCATCAGCTCTACCCAGCATCTCTGAGAGTAATTTCCTCCAGAGATCTTGTGACTCATAACTGATCAGCATGACAAACTCTTGTCCTCTCCAGCTTCTTCACAGTAAACTCATTGTTTATTCATTTTACTACACAACCAGAGAAAATGGTCAAAAGAAGAAAATTCTGCATACAGAAGTCACTTATGTGTAAGCTTTCTTCTTCCTCTGTAATTACTGGTGTGCTGCAAGTACATGAGCTACAATGCTACATTTTCTCTGCCAGAAACTCAACTTCTGTAGCTGCTCCACAACTTTTATCCCACCTCAGAAAAAGAAATTACTTAGCGCAGCTGGAATTAGATGAATAGGGATTTCCTGATTAATAGCACCTTCATTGTTCTTGTAATGAACACCGGTATTCTCTCTGGAGGTATCTTATCTCTGTCAATGCTTAATGCTCTGACTGTATTTTTTCCCTCTTCTGGACACGTAGTTTAACTTGTGTAATCAGAAAACGCTGTCAAACACAAACTTACATAGGTACAAATAACACAAACAAACAATACTGCTGGCTCCCACGTTTCAAATGTGCCTTCTGTGTCCATATGCCTCAGGAAGTTTCAAACTAGTAAGAAAGGCAAGTATAAAATCCAAGCAATTCCCACCAATCTGCAGTTCTTGCTTTCTCACATTAAGGAATATTCAGTTTGGGAATCCTCACCCAGACTGCAGATGTAGAATGAAAAAAAAAGATACGAAGTTGTCCAAGTAAGAGGTCTTTTGGATGAACCTTATGGCTTAAACAGTCTCAGAAACTCTGAAGCAGCCATTTCAGAGTGACACCAAAATATACCGACAAGCAGAACTGTTTTGTTCTTGTACATGTTTCTGACTCCATGGCAGGAATGGTCCTGTCTAGTCTTAAGGCAATTAATCTATTGTAAACGTGAGGAATATTCAGAGAGATCAGTACAGTTTTAGTTGTATTCTCCTGTTGCTTTCTCTCACCACATCACTGCCTCCATTTCATCTAGGAATGTTAGTGTGAACAACAGTAAGAGAGGCCCTCACTGAAAACCAACATCAAGCACACAAGAGTGAGACCAACCGTCTTCCAAATGACAGTGGCACATGAAATGCATTACATTATTTCAGGCTCTGAGATGTCTTGGCTAATGGCCTCACTAATACATCCTTACAATGCAAATTTTTAATAGCATCACAGGTCTCATTCAGTTACAATCCCTGAAGGCTCTACCCATCTTCTTAAAGACATTTCTAGCTCACATTAGCATATAATGGAAGCTCCTGGAGACAAACCAATTGCTGCCTAGGGACCGATGCCTTTAGGAAAAAACAAAATACAGATAGATGCAACTTCAAGATACAAATTCCAATTTAAATCCACCCTATATGCCTACTGACTATGAGTTAATGTTAAATGGTGACTCTTCTCTGCTTACCTGGTAGCATCAATCCACCACTCAGCTACCTAACACTCCATCAATCCCATCAGAAGCTTTCCCAGTTGGAATACCCATTTGGCTCTCAAAAAGTGCCTACTAATTAAGGAGACCAAAATTATCCTTTTACCTGGTAAGCCTTGCATATTACAACTGAGATACATTAACAAAACAAAAGAAAATGTCATATATATGCAATTTTTACCCTATTGGCAATGAGATGCCTTTTACTTGTAGTGCAAGAACTGGCTGATCCTTCAACAAACCTTAGAGATACTGCTGTGAAGATGTGTACCAACTTATTAATTCTACACCTCAGTTAACCCATCTGTAGGAAGTGAAAAATAACATCTGTTTTCCCAAGGATGGCATAGGAATCATTAATCCATGCCGGTAAAATGCTTTGAAAACCTAAAATGCCAAGCGTTTTCCCTTTAACACTTCTTTCTGTTTCATCACTTCTCTTGCAAAAATTGAACATGAAATAATATGGTCATGATGCTGTGAAGAAAGAAAATTTCACACAGTGTTGTTAAGTAAGATAATGTGATGTAATGCTGCAACTTCTATAGGAATAGGCAGACTCTCATCTGTAATCTTCGTGCAGACCCTACATGCCAAGAAAGAAGCGGTTCAACTGAAGAAGGTTAGAAGAGTACAGAAAGAACAGCTGGGTGAGATCTAAAAAGCCATGACTTACAATGAACATTCTTTAAAAAGTGGATTTGTCTGGCCTAGGGGGAAAAAACTGAATGTAGACAAGATATTTTAGGTGAAAGGGAGAAAGTGTACGTCAAATATATTTTGGTATGTGGCTGGCAGGGCAAAGAATGTACAGGGCACAAATAAAAGAGTGCAGAACCTCTAAAGCGGCCAGCAGATTGCCACCTTGGAGCACGCTTCCTAGGTCTTCCCTCCCTGCTATGAAACTCTGTCCATGGATAGACTATGACTAGTATTGTGTGGCTACAGACAGAGATGTAGTATTTAAAATCAAGTGCAAAAACTGTCTTTCGCCCATGGCATGTCTCTAGATGTCTGAAAGAACCTGTGTAGGGGTAGAGGTGAAATTACTGTGCTGGTGTCAAATAATTTTCTTAATGTTTTACACTTCTACAGTGTCTTCCATCACAGGAGTTTAAAGTACTGAAAACAACCACAGTCTTATAAAACCTCTGAGAGGAAGGTGAAAATTACCACCCTTATCCAAATTAAGAAAAAACAAACAACAAGACAGACTAGTTAATTGGCTAATTTTTAATGCAATCAGGTCTGTGGACATGGAAGCTCAGCTCACTTGAGTATCTGAATCATACAAAAGACCAGGACTGAGCACACATACTACAAAGTAAGGAAAGAGAATGGAGATGTTTGATTCTCTTATGTTAGCGTTATTATTAAGAATAAACACATAAGAAAGAGAAAGGAGAGTTCCACTGCTGGCCAAACCCAATGCCCTAAAAGCAAAGCCTGTGGTGAAAAGTAGTACACTAGAGAGTGAACAGTGATAACAGAGAGACAGAGGATTCAAGGAGCTTAGAACAGGGAGTTGTGACACATTAATACCAGTCCACCTCAGTCTCACCTAAATCCACAGTCTTCAGACCTAGCCTAAATTGGATTGTCTTCCCATCCAACACAGCAGAAAGGTATTTCACATTCCATTGTAGGGCTGGCCAGTCTCCAGCCATGTTACAGAAGACTGCAGGTTGCTGTAGAGACATCACAATTTCCTTGGCTTTCTCAGGAGTAAATGGTTTGACATCTTCACCTATGTAAGAAAAAAACAAACAAAAAAACAAATCCAAACCAGCTGCAGAAAGATGATTTACGATACATGAAGTGTTACCTACCACCTCCCACAGCATAGGAAACATTACGAACTAACACCTCTTTTGTTTACGGTTGATTTTTTTGTAGATATTTCTGAAGTCAAATTTCTACTGCAAGCACTGAAAGAATATTCCTACACTAAACGAAGGCAGTGTATTACCACACAAAACGTAAAAAAACCCATGTTAAAAAAAGGACATGCGCTTATAGTTTTCACTTGTAGCTTAGGCAATAAAGCACTGTAGCCAAACTGTTTAGAATTAGGTTAACAATAAAAAAACCCTTATTAATAATGTCCAGAGTTTAGAGCACATAAATTTTATGAGTAACAGTCTTTCTGCATGGGATTCTTTCCAAGAAGTGTAAAGCATTGTCAGAGAGGGCAAACCAGGTTCCTATGTGTTTGATTTAAAGCAAGAGAAAACAGTACAAACAAGCCAGCAGGTATTTTTGAAGTGTTTTAAAATTCTTTTTCATCTACAAAATTTTAGAAAAAGGAAATTGTGCCAATCCAAGAACTAAAGTAACACAAGAGACCCACTTACTCCTTTGCTGTTTAGAGATTTATATGCCCCACTGAAACCGTCAAGCTGAAATGCTGGCAACCTTGAATAAACTCAGCACTTTCAGAACAACTTTTCTTTAGGGACATATTGAGAAGGAAAACCTGATTTAAAAAAAAAAAAAAAAAAANAAAAAAAAAAAAAAGAATAACATAATAGCTCCATAGAGCTGAAGCAGTGGAATACAACTCCAGATCATAAAAAATCCATTCATTATTTTAACCACTGTTGAAGTTAACTCATCCAGAATTTGTATCTGTGTAAAGTTTTAACACACCAAATCAATTTGTGTGGTTCCCCATGAAGCCTAGCAGCTCACTTAAAACAAACAAGCCAATTCGATCACTCTATTTAGGAGTCAAATTATGGCTTTGCATGCATGAAGGGTTAAACAAGCACAGGACAAGAGAATTTCCTTTACTGCTGGGTGTTAATTTTGCCTCTGATGCCTCCTGGTTTGTGGGTGATGGGAACAGTAGTGGAAAACCAGCATCTCCCACACAGGCCAGCCCAGCGGTGGTCGCTGGGGAAACACAGAAGATGACCCAGTGGGAACAAGGCCATGAAGGAAAGTTCCTCAGGATTGTTGCAAACATAACAGTTTGAAATAAATATATGAATACAGAAATGCGAATGGCAGGAATAAGAGGAGCCCAGTGCATGATATATGCCAAATCTCTTTAGAAACATTTTTGAGGCCCCCTTCTTTCGGCAGGGTTTACGCTCCAGCATAGCTGTACCGTCTAGTTTTCTAAACTAAACTGCTTTATTCACACAAATTCAGTGGAAGACAAAATGGTTGATTATCCCTACAGTCAAGGAGTCCCTTCTCCCACCAACTTTCAGGGAAACCAAATTGCTCTCTCCTTCCACTCCTCATGGAAAGTCCAGCCTGAAGCTTTAAAACAAAAGGCCTCCAATATTTTATCTTCATGGAATGTAAAATTTTTAAATGGCTTCCCTTTCTTAAGGTAGATGACAGGAGGGAGTTCGGGGTTTGGTTTGTTTTCCATGTTTCCTCTCATACGTGGAGCAACACTTGACAGGATGGTGTTGCTGTGACACAGAGATGTCTACGACACTTGGCCTTCAGTCTCGCGCTCCAGCAACTTGCACAACCAGGACATAAGGAGGCCTCACGGGGACCGTATGTCTTACCATATGGTCTTTACTACCCCCAGAAGGAGGCTCTGGGGGTTTCTGAGCAATAGGTTCATATACCTTGAGGGAGCGAGTCCAGAGAAGGCAAAAAGACCATATGGAGACACAAGGGTACGTGCTGGTGCAGCCACCAAGAGCTGGCTGTTGGCATGGTAACAGCTCAGTATGTTTTTTTTTCAGTGATGGTGTTCAAAGGCTAAAGGCGAGACTTGGGCAAGATCTGAATGCTTTATAAATGAGCGGTTTATAAAACGTCTCCTCTCTTTAACTGGTGCAATTATAATGTTGTAAAGAGGTGTCTTTAATGATGCAGGAGCTGGCTGGCCTTACGTACCTTTCAGGTTTTCCAACTTGTGAAAATGAAATTATTCTTGCTCAGGCTAAGTTTATCACTGCATGGGTGTCTTTTTGACTGCTGAATTGTTTTGGTTTTAATGGCAGCACATTTAATTATTTTAGAGGATGTAAATCCAAAGAACTGCAAGAAATTGGTGGCACTTTTGGGGAGGATTTTTCGAAGCTGAATTTTATTGCAAAAGCCCCCATTTACCCTGCAGCTTCAGCCAACAGTTGAGATGTGCTACAAACGCAGAAATTTTATTGGGAGACACAGGAAGGCTCACAGAAGCCAGCTGTTGATTCTGTGTGGCTTTCTAATGGGATTTCCACACGCATATTGTGCTTTTGAAAGGTGTGGTTTTAACCACAGTGAATATATAGTGGGAAGCTCAGAGCTCAAGCTACTGGGGGAGTTTCTATCAACACCAAACAAAAAAAGCCCACAGTTAAAATAAATAGCCTCTCCTCTACTGAACGTTAACTGGATGGGGTTTTTTCATGTCACCATGTTTCATTCAGTTATAAACCTATTTCCCTATCATATTTAGAAACAATGAAAGAAGACAGTCTGTCTCAGTAAGATGCTAATCATTCCTAGCTTCAAACAGTATTGAAATCATTGTTAAATGAGTATATATCTTTCCCTGACACAGATAAAAGAATCATGTACAATACATACCATATAATCAACAGTGAAGTTTGGAATGTTTTAGAAAATCTAAAGCATGAGATAAATCAACATTAGACTTTTTGCAAAGACAAATGGGGATTCTTGCTAATTTTGTGCAAAGAATCCTTAAGTGTCTTGATTCAGTTTTATGTATTCCTTGGTGAGAACAGCAGTAGCCTGAACATAATTCTTTCCCCATAATATTTGTCATGCATATCTAAATGCCTGTTAGAGAAAAGGCATGCAATAAAATGTAAATATAATACATTACCTCAAATAGATATTGTGATAATTTGGAGAACTCTGCTCATGTTCAACAGATATTTCTGATGGAACTATACACTGTGCATATAGTATATACACTATATACTATAGAGAAATGATGGTGCCTCTGTACTCAGCACTGGCGAGGCCTCACCTCGAGTGCTGGGTTCAATTCTGGACCCCTCACAACAAGAAGGACATTGAAGTGCTGGTGAGGGGTCTAGAGAACAAGTCATACCAGCAGAAGCTGAGGGAACTGGGCACGTTTAGTCTGGAAAAGAGGAGGCTGAGGGGAGACATCATTGCCCTCTACAGCTACCTGAAAGGAGAGTGTAGAGAGGTGGGTGTTGGCCTCTTCTCCCAAGTGAATAACGACAGGACCAGAGGAAATGGTCTGAAGTTGCAGCAGGGGAGGTTCAGATTAGATACTAGGAAGAATTACTTTGCTGAGAGGGTGGTCAGGCACTGGAACAGCCTGTCCAGGGAGGTGGTTGCATCACCATCCCTGGAGGTATTTAAGAAATGGGTAGATGTGGGACTTCAGGGCATGCTCTAGTGGCTGAGATTGTTGGGTTGGGTGGTTTGTTTTGTGGGAGTTTTTTCAGTGATGATGGTTTTGGTTGTTTTTTTGTGTGTGTATGGTTCGACTCGATAATCTCAATGGTCCCTTCCAACCATGGAGATTCTGTGAAAATTCTATATAAGAGAATCTGGTATTTTCATTTCTTTGCGGTAAGTGGGTAGTAGTGCTGCATGTTGGCATGGTAAAAGGTAATTAAAAGATATATCTGAAGGTATTGCTTGAAAGAAAAATTTTAAGAAAAGATTGTAATCTAAATAATAATCTTTTCCTTAGTTATTGTTATCATAGCTTCACAAAGACCTCATAAGCTGGGCTCATGTTTCTCAATATTTCCTAACCTGAAATTGATGGTAATTATTTCCTGGGCAAAACAATTTGGACATCGCTGTCTCTAAGTAAAAGATGTATAAATAAAATGTGTTGCAAAGACACAAAATGCTCGTGGCACACCCTGGGCATTAGATATCAAATTCCTACGGGAGATCAGGTAGCAGGAGGGAATAGAAATGCATATTCCCTTTGAAAAGAAAAGCTCTGTTGGGGTCTTCATTTTCTCAGTTGTACTCTGATCCAAAAGAGAAAAGGAATACTGTTAAATTAGTTCTATCAGGCTCAACAAATGATGTGGCTGCACAGTACAAAAGAAAGCAGGAATAATTTGTCTCATGTTTTGCCTTTACACAAGGCATGTATAGAATCCAACCAGGAACTGAAAAAACAAACCAAGTTGTAGCTCAAGTTTTATAACTGTGACAGCTTATATAATTGGCAAAAAAGGTAGAAAGGTAACACATTGCGAAACAGAGACCTTCCAACTGAAAAAACAATGCTCCCCAGTCGTCTTTGCATCCAGTCTTGTCAAATACGAACTTATCCAGACTTCAGTACTGAGGGCAGGCAAAATAAAAGTGATGAATTGGCTAAGTACTTTCCAGTAGATTTTTGTGCTTCTAAGAGACAAAATAATTTAATGTTTCTGATTAACAATTTTTCCGAATAACTGAGAGGGGTTTGGGAACAAAGAGTTTAGCACAGCAGGCAGTCTGACGAAAAGTGGACTTGATCAAAGTTGTTCAGAAGTTAAATGTACTGCCATTAAAAAGCTAAATGTACTGTCATTCATTTAAAATAATTTAGCGAATTAGAAGAGTTCATTAGTGCGTGGTAGTTGGCTTCTGCTAAACACCCTGCTGCTTAAATATGAGACTTAATTGAGAGGTATTAAAATTATTTTCTAAAAGAAGGAGTAGAAGGAAATCCTGACAATGTATTTGTTATAAGCATCACCAAATTGTTTTTCTTGCAGCTCTTGTAATTCTTCTTGTACTGCTTCATCATTCTTACCACTTTTAAAAAAAATGTATAAAAAGTTAGAAGAAAAAAATGGCATTTTCAGTATATTCATACAAAGCAGCCAGGCCACTCAAAAGATCAACTAACCTCCAAAATCTTAACTGTCCAACAACTAGGAGTAGGAAAAGGGCTGGCATGGGGGAGGATGGGGAAATTCCCCAAACCAAAGAGAAGTGACTTGGTTTGAAGGTCTGACTTAATGATTCCACAGTACATTAGCACTGTAAATTAAAAAACAGCTTTGAATAATCTGCATGTGATTACAACATTATGCACTGTAATCAGCCTACTCTGGGCAAGCAGAATGCATCTAAATATACACCAGTACTTCTCAGGATATACTGCATGAACACCTAGGTATTACTTCCTGACCAGTTATTCCCGTTACTATTATTTTTGGCTCCATGTATGTCAATACTGCAGACGCAGCATAGCCGGGGGGCATCTAACCTAGATTTGCGTAGGAATTTTGGCTACTGAAGGATAGTTAGCAGTTGCATGGAACCTATCAGGACAGACCAGTCAAACACATCTCTGCACTGGTGAGACTGGTACCTGAAGCTTACTCTGGTAGCCTGAAGCCAACACACTCTCCCTTGCTCTCTGCATCTGCTGGGGCCGGGGTGGGGGAGAACAAAAGAAAAGAAAGAAGCCAAAATGGGAATCTACACCCAGTGTCCAGTCCTGCTATGGCTGTGCACTGTACAGTTTCTCTCAGAGTAAGCCTGAGTGACTCAAAACATGAAGTAAGGTAAGAGTGTGGGTTATGCCCTCAAACCTCAAACTGTCCTTCCAATAAAAAAAGGGAAATAGCTGCCAGACTTCTCAGGGGTAGAGTAAGAGGTTGCTCCCAGAAAACAGCACTGGGAGGGACCTCCCAGCCCCTGCTCTAAATGACAGCGTATCATCTCAAGTATATAGTAATGAAATTCCTTCCTAAATTCTCTAGGGCTCTTCCTAGAAAGCTCTTCCTGAACCCCTGGCCAGCTTCTGCCTGTTGTCTCTTCTCCTCCTATCTCATAGTGCACTTTTAGAAAGCAGTTGTGTTGGCTTCCAGCTAACTAAATGTTGAATGACCCTAGTTCCTCTGCTCTCCTGTAGTATAAGAAATGCTTTCCTTTTCCTCATTGTCTTCACAGCTCCTGCCTGCATCTTCTGCCACTCGAAATATCCCCTTTCCCTCTCAGCCTCTCAAACCCAGGAAAATGAGGGTATGTGCAACTGACAGAAGTCACACTAAATGTATTTCCAATGACGTTGGTATGCTTACTGCTGAAAATTGCAAAAAGCAAAGTGAAACATAATTAAACTGCAGCACTTGTCAGATAAATGACATTTTGCTTTCTTTTGAAGTCTTTGACCAAATCTTTCCACCAGGAGAGACTGTGCTTCCTTAAGTTAGGCTGCTGAAACGCCACCTTTCTGTCTGGCGTGGGTGTAAATTACACTCACCCGCTGCTTAGGAAATTCAATAGCAAAGCCACTCCTTCCCAGTACCCCACTGGCACTGATACACATTTCTCACAATGTTTCATAACAGATGAGAAATTTAATGCAAAACTTAATACTAATATAACATTATGATTGAAAGTAAGGGAACTGGCACATCAGGGAACTAACATCTATATTTCTAGGAAAAAAATATTTGTTCATGTTTTAAGTAAAGTTTATTTTTCAAAATGATTAATGCACTGTATAAAATTTGCTGTCAAAAACTGGAACCATTTATGACTTTATTGTTGTCCTGTCCTGCAAACTTGACTGACAAGAACTTTACAATGACAGCAGCAAAAGAATCTAAATCTTCCAAAATACACCATTTCCCCATAAGACATTGTAGTAAACAGTCAATAGTCAACAGCATTCTAAAAATATGTTTTTCCCCATAAGCCATTGTAATAAACAGTCAATAATACAACCAAGCCTTCTGAATTTGATCCACAAAGATGTTGTGATGGCAGTATACATGATTTTGTTCACTACTATACTACATAGGATACAAATTATGATTAATGACTGAGTCAATTACAGGCATAATTGTCAGAATTAAATTCTACTCTAAAAGAATAAAATAAGTGTTTTTGAATTACATAAATTATTGAATTGAAAAAAAAAACAGAGACACCCACCACGTGAACCTCAAGAACAGGTTCTGAAGTGCACAATAACCTACGTGCACAATCAGGGAATTACATTCAGCAACTGCCATTGCTATTGGAATATTAAACAAAAAGCATGGCTATTATTCCATCTGTTTACATCGCTCCATTTCTTTCAGCACAGGTAAAACAAGCAGAAGTGAGCTTAACCTTTATTTCAAGTTGCTATTTCTCTTTATAAAGGTTCTCAAGGAACAACATGTGTAAGCTTTGAATCTTGGGGCTCATATAAAGAATGTAGAATATTGCTTTGACATAACGTGGAGCTAAAGATGCATTTGACCTAATACAGCTCAACAAAATGTGAACTACCAAGCTCTTGTAATTTAATTTTCAAACTTAACACTCCATTACTATTAGATCTGGTTTTTTTTTAAATATAAATATTAAATATAAACGGTTTTTACTGAAAAAGCACAGCCTTGTTACACAGGAGCTTATCTTTCACAACTTTATAATACAAGCTGCTGCTAGTGGTGTCCACATATCTTTACCATCTTCCCTCCAGAGATTTTCTCTCTCTTTTCTTTTTCAAATAACAACTGCCTGCAAAGTTTCTTTATCTGTAAACACCAAGAGCTAAATATCAGAGAAGATCAAGGACTCTGCAGGTCCAAATCTCCACTCAGATGCGCATGAACTCTTGTTCTAATCAGCTGCACCTGTTTTTCTGGAGACTGAAGGTGACCTTTAATTTTGGAAGAAACCATGACAGTGCTGCTGCTTTGAATTTAGGAAGCTTCTTGTGATTTGCAAAATTTACCAAAATTCAGTATTTGTTAACCTATTAGTATATCTGGAAAAGTCCTTTCAGTAGAACAGTTTCAATATTTTCAGATTCCATTTAAACATTAATGTCACTATGTCAACCATTAAATAGTTCAATTAATATTAGGAACAATGTCTTCTACATCCAGTCTTCAAAAGTACATAGTATTCAGAAATTCAGGATAACCCCCTCAGCATTAGTAAAACAATAGAACTGCAAAAGGTCAAATTTGCACTTTTATACCAAGGCATCCAAAGTGCCTTAACATCACTCTTACTGAAATACTCTAATAGAAATTAAAATCTTTTGCTACTGTATCTATTCCTAAGAATCTCATTGTGTTTGTGATCACAAAGCACAGAGTAATTTGATCTTAAATCATATATGCCCCCGTTCAGTAAAGCACAGACATGGAGATAATCAATTAGCCTCTTCTTTTGATATAGAATTACATGATAGAGTCATATCTCCAAACAAACATTATGTGAACACTGTGTCTTCAAACAGATCTGATCCCAAACACCTACCCAGGCAAGGTCTTCAGAAGACCCACTTGGTGAGTACATGGCATACCTATCGTATGACAGCCAACCATGACAAACTCCCTAATGCCTACAACATTAATTATATATAAAGTTACTCCTTGATGTGAGACACTAGGAGATCAATGACAAAGTCTGATCAGAAATGAGACACACATTCACCAGAGACAGGACAGACAGACCAGTACCAGAGCAATATGACTAGCTCTTCTCGCTGACATGAGAGACAATGAGATCTACTCTGAGGCAGTCCTAGCCCAAGGAGATAGGTGGAGTTTTTTACTCTATATTCCCAAGTCAAGCCTAACATCCCTGCGTGACTTGGTTCATTTCCATCATTCTCAGGTTTTCAAGATGGGAAACCATCAGCCTTTGAAACCCAATTTCCCTAACACAACTTTGGAATGCAAAATACTCTACTGATGTTATTTGCAGTTACTTGCATATGATAGCCCTAAATAAAATGAAAGAAAGAACACAGGAATCATGGTCTGCTGAGGCTGGAGCTCCAACAAAACCTCCCTAAAATAACTAAGACCCTGAGCTGTCTAAGTGAGGTAGGAAAGTATCCAACAAAATGAGCCTGGATGAAAGACACCATGCAGCTTCCATCTCCCCCTCAAAGCAGATGCAATCATTATCTATATGTTCATTGTTAATGAAGAATGGCAGAACACGCAGAAATGGAGTACAAAATGCTTTAAATGGACTCAAAGCTCAAGTCAAGTGTGCCTTCTGCATATTACTTTTGACAGCTACAGTAAAGAACCTACAGTGTGGTCTACAGGGAATCCGGTGAGATGTCTTTCACTGGCCAACCACAATAGTACACTTCACAAGAAAAAGAAGCCACTTCACACCTCCCCAAAGGACCTTGCAATGGACTCTGGCTTACCACAAACCTTGGAATCATCTCCACTACAGTGACCACTTTGCAATGTGGATATACACAGCCTACAATCAAAAGGCATAAATAAGTGCCCACTGAATAACATTGATATTTGAATTAAGAATAAAACTCTTCAGCTTTCAAAAAAAATCATTGCATGATGTTAGAGCTGGAAGTCTATCTATCTAGATAAAAAAGTGACGTGAGAAAAGATGCTGAAAGGTACGCAATAAACAGACTGGAAGGTGTCCAAACTAAGCCCCAAACAGAGCAGATCCCAATACCTGTTCCTAAGTAACAAAGTTAAAGGGATGTCACAACTTGATGAGGGAAGAATGTGATTTGCTCACACCTGATGGAGTGTTGTTCAAGACAGGGGGTGTAAAGAAGATAATTATCACAGCTCCCTGACATACTAGTGCTGTTCGTTGGCAGCTCTGAAACCATGTTGTCACAACTCCAGTTGAAATCTAGAAGTTAAGGGAAATCCCTGGACAACAGGCCTCTTTTGGGATGCTGGAAGGAATATTCAGTATTGGTTAAATACCACTTTTGAATCTCTGATTGAATTTTGGGTCCTGCTCATTTTGTGCCAAAAAGCTTGTAGCTTCATAGGGTTTTCAATTGCTACTGGTCACATTGTGGCGTATGAGTTGACACTTGGAGTACAAGATTGTCCACGTGTTTGGAGTTGTTGCGAGAGAGGTATAAGAAACAAGGGGATGCTTAAGTTTGCCAAAGCACTCTGAAGGAAGTCGCATGGAGAGCAAATCTGTCAAAAACCTGATGACTGGAGAGGGCAAATGGCACTTTCTAACAGCTAGGAACTGGGGGCTGCATATTGCTCAGTTCAGTTATTACATTATAGGTCTGTTTAAGCTGAATTGGACTCCATAGATGCCTCAAGGTTGTAACAAACCTGTCAAGGCCTTCATTTTATCTTAATAAGCCAGGCTTCAATCAGCACAATCTTGGTGCCAACCCATAAGTGCATCAGCGAGGCCTGCCTCAGGGGTGGGACGAGCATTTGGCAGCAAGGAGAGCTTCAGCCATGTAATTTTTATCCATCACCACTAGTCCATCAGAGCTTGAGGCCACCAACTCCTAAGATGAATTCCAGGTTTTAGGCCAGATGCAGACAGACAGGCATGCATATGGACAAGCAACCACCTTGAGAGCTTTTAGGTTTGAAATGGAGCCACTTACCATTGGATACACTATCATGGTTGGGTAATTAGTAATTGGATGGGCTTCTGTATCGCAATTTTGGTTCTAGGCACCATTAGGTCCATGCAAGTGCTGCTATAGGCATGAAAGTTCTGGGCCAGGAGACAAAATAACCTTTCCATTTGCCTGAATATATGTGCACTTCATCTGATATTATTCAAATCTCTTTAGCCACATTATAATGAGGTTAAAGCAAGAAAAGATTTCCCCACCCCAAATATTACAAATGTCAGTAATGAGAACAGTAAAAATGTCACCACACGGAGAAAAGAGTGAAATTAGCATATTTAGGGAAGTATTATACCCATGAGAGAAATAATAGAATCAGCTAGCTGCAAGATAAAGCTAATTTGGTTTCCAACAGTTTATCAACAATGCACTGCTCCTTTACATTAACAAATTTAAATGGTACCATATCCTGCAAACAAGAATAATTCACACAGAATATTACAGTGTGTTAATTAAATAGCTGGAATAGAAAAGGTCAGGCCATGACTGAAAGATGCGCATATGGGTTGTGAAGCTATGAAAAGATGGAGCGATTTCAAATCAAGCAATTAAAATATGTTATTTAAATCATGATTAAGTCAATAGCAAATAACCCTGGATTTTCTGAGCCTATGTTGACAGCTCTTTTCTTTTGTTGCTGTTTCTCAGAAATTTCTCTTTCTTACTGACCCACACAGAAGACAAAGTATCTTTAAACCCATCATAAGATGAGGCGGCTTGGATAAGTTATCAAAGGTTTATCCTGCTTATATTCAAGTTTTCATTTTATTATGCAGGTAGTAAGAGGCAAGATTTGCACGTAAAGGACACCCCACTTGCCTTATCTCTGGATGGGCTTCCTGCCACAAAACCAAGAACCCCCCACAATTGCTACAGTTAATTGAAAAATGTTCACAGAGAGAAGTTATTTTTTCACTTTGTTTACTTCTGCAAATGACAGCACTTCGTCTTTGGCACAACGCCACCAAATCAATTATATTATAGTAGTAACATAGCCATTGTAAATTGAAAGAACATTTTGGCATAGGGTAAACTATGCTGAGCTGGTAACGTATGAAAAAAGACACAGTAAAACAGGGAATTAATCTTACTTGGAGCCCCAGAGCACTACTGAAATATACACTGTTCACAAGTAAATCTGACTCTTCTCCAATATTATTTTATTTTTGTCCCTACAGTTGTATGCAGCAAGCTCAAATTTTAGTTTGTTACCATCCAAATGTCTCCCCATTTTTGTAATTGTGCACAAATTTTGTTTTTTCCTGGGGAATTTCCTGAACTTTTCCAGAAAGTCTCATTTTCTTTCTGATGATAGTTCTGCTGATTTCAGTTGGTATAAATTTTCTTTTTCCACCTTCAGTGCAACTTCTAACCTGAATCTCAGTCTAGCAAACAGACCTGTGTAAGCTTAACAAAATGCAATGCCTGTATGTTTTGTGAAGATTTCATGGAATTGTGTGGTTTTGGCTACAAAATCGTGGGACGGGCACCACACGCAAAGTTCAGTTGCCTGCTGCCCAGCACATCAACAGTTTCAACAGGGATGCTGGGTCTAAAACCAGCCTGCCCGGGTCCCACAGTTCAGACGTCCCCAGTTAAGCACACAGGCATTTATCAAGCCAACTTCCAGACTTCGTGATGGAATGCCTGGGCAAGGCAAACTGAAATACCTAAGTTTTATTTTTTTTTAGGGGAGATGAAGCATTATACGGCATATGAACCATTAATTTTATGACAACTGCAGATGGTAGACATACAGATAAATACCCACGTAACCTAATTGAATGACTACATACTTCAATCTATTTAAATTATGATAGCTTTTAATGAGCTTAGGGTAGCCCACGTGATGGTATATTCACCTGAATTGTTTTGAAATGGGTTTCAGTGCGTGCTACAACTGAACCATACCTCTCACCCCCCAAATACAATCTACAGCTTGCCCACCACAGCACAAAACAATTTAATTCTCCCTTGAGAAGGCCAGGCCGCCCGGAGAATCCCTGCTGCAGCGTTTCCCTCCAGGCTCGCAGCAGAGTCAGCCCCGCTCCGGGCAGCGACGTTTGGGAGGAGGAGCCGAAGGAGCGGCCGGAGACCCTGCTCCCTCCTCGGCTTCGTCCCCCGCCCCACTCCCGCCCTGGGGGAGACGGGCCACCCTG